>JAGKQL010000056.1:31153064-31193920 GCA_018398635.1 Cyprinodon brontotheroides
GTCTGGGCTCCCTTTGCATGAATTACTGTATCGGTGTGGTTTAACATGTAGGCAAACATCCTGTTGTTCTATTAAGGAGGAACGGAAACCCAGAATGAAGGTTAAAGGTCATCTGTATTGTTGTTTCTGGTGTTTTTCTTCTAGCCTGACGTAGTCCGACTCAATTCTAGTCAGAAAATATGAGTCTGATACTGCTCCATAGAGCTGTGATTATGGGGCGTGTTTTGAACGAACCAGGGAAAAAATGCCTCTGCACTCAATTGGATAGACCTACAACCAATACAAGAACAGCGAGGTCGTGGCCGATATGTTAGCGCATAGTTATTTGTCAACAAAATCCAAAGCGTGCAGTTTCCGCGCCCTAGAATAAGAAGATGAGCCTTGATACGTTTCTCTGTAAAAATCGTTTTAAGGAGTAATTTGCTGTCCATATCTTCTAGAACAGACCTAATAGAAGAATCTACACACCTCAACTATCGCGGCAGCCATTGTTGTTGTTGTCACCCAAGCTTTTGGTCACATGGTTGATTAGTTGCTGTTGATCATCTGTCCCATCATTGTATAAAGCCGCCCTGACAATTGGATTGGATCAAGCCAGAGGGTGGGCGATCATACTCAAGGCTACTATGGAGCAATGTTCGAGACCGAACTTCCCAACCTCAAACCTTGTGGGGGACTAAGTTCAGAATGGCACCCAGGCTATTTTCTTCCTCCTCATAATAATATTCTATAGATTCTCCATGTTAGAAATTATAGGCTTAAAAATAATCATTTGACCCAATTTATTCAATAAAACATGATTTTTATTAGAACTAACAGAATTATTAGTGGTTTCTATCTATCAGCTAAGTATAATATTTAAAGCAGCATTTCCAAATTGGATTATTTTTATTTTATATGTTTGAAAATCTACATAATAAATGAAGGTTAGAGATTATTACAGCTATAATATGTTTTTGCAGCAACTGGAATCATTGTTTTTGTTTAAAAGATGAACCCACACTGTAAAAACAGTCTAGAAATGAGTAAAAAGGTAATATCTTAAATTAAGTGTATTTACCCTTAATTTGAGATAGGCAAGTAAGAGGATTTGCCAATGGAACGAGTATTTTTATAATATAATTAGATAAAAGGCACTTAAAATAAGAACAATGCAATTGTTTTTTCTTATTATAAATGTAAATTGTCTTGTTCCATTGGCAAAGTGTCTCACTTACCTACTCAATCCAAGAAAAAATGCACTTATTTTAGGAAAAAATAACTTATTAAGATTTGCATTTTTGCAGTGCAGACTAGATTTAGCCTTCAATCTGACAGAGAATCGGATCCTATGAAGTCGTAGGAATTCAATGTCTTTGAAATGCATGGAGCTGCTCTGTCTGCATGGTTACAACCGAGGTAGACTCCTGGTCTATCATAGTCGGACCTACACAGAAATTTAAAGCGATGTAATGAGTGACATCCGCTTTTAGGAAAGTAAAAAGTAAAATACACTGCAAAAAACATCTCGAAATAAGTAAAAAATTTCTTAAATTAAGTGTATTTACCTTTAATTTGAGCAGGTAAATAAGATGATCCGCCAATGGAATGAGTATTTTCACTCTTAAAATAAGATAATTAGATAATATACACTTGAAATAAGACAAAGCAATTGTTTTTTCCCTATTTTAAATGTAAATTGTCTTATTTTATTGGCAGAGTGGTCTCACCTACCTTCTCAATTCAAGAAAAAATCCACTTAATATGAGCAAAAATTACTTATTTAGATTTCCATTTTTTGCAGTGTATAAGTGACACTGTAAACCGGCCAGATTTGTCTGGAAACACCCAATGTGTTGCATTAAACGATCAATAAAACATTTTTACTTTAGAGTGAAGTTATCTAAAGAAAACGGATAAAGTGAAACAATGATCTTCTTTAAGCTTGTTAGATCAGCAACCGCTTTAACTACCGGCTTGTTTATACAGGGGGAACTTCCAGTGCAAACTCTCCAGTGAATACTTGATCTCTTGTGGCTGATGGTCCATAGAGGGAACCCTGTATGCAGCCAATATGACAGAAAAAAACAAATCTGAGCTTATAGTCTGACGTAAGCGACGTGTTCCTTAAAATCACGATAATTTGATGCAAAATTATCACGCAAGAATCAGAGATTGTTGATTAGAAATAGACCAATTCAGCTTTTGTTATGGCTGATGACGATTATTTTAAAACGTCGGTCTAAACCCAGAGGTCTGCCACTTTTTCTTTTCACAATGCCTCTTAATAACTGTAGCTAAAAAATGATAAAGACCCAATTAGCTGTTCTAGATATAAAGTTGTGTCATTTTGTGAGGTTTATGCAGTTTTTTAAATGAAAATATTGCTTTGAATTTTCAGGTATAATGACAGTAAAAGAGCTTGTAATATATATTTCTGTCATTAGTTTAAATAGTTTTTATTATACATTTCCAAAAAAGTCTTTTTTTTCAATTTAAATTAAAATAGTGATGTTTCTTTACAAATGCCGATACATTTTCTGCTGTAGATATCTAGCAATAATCATGAGTTTTTGTTTTTAATAAGGTCAGTTTGTGTTTCTGAGTTGTTACTTCAGGGGACTAGATACGAAAATGGCTCTTTGGTTTGCAGACCTCTGGTCTAGCTCAGCGGTCCCCAACCACCGGGCCGCTGACCGGTACCGGTCCGTCGGTCATTTGGTACCGGCCGCATTATGAAAAAAAGTATATATAATTTATTGACGATCAGAGTCTGAGTGATGTTTTATTTGAAAAATATAAAAAATTGTTTCTTTCCCAATTACATCAGTCGGTGCATCTTGACACATTGACACAGGTTAATTAATTCAAGACGCATTCCATTCATAACATCCATCTTTGTGAAGCGGAATTTCCCAAGTGTTACAGCTTACCAAAACAAAGCTACGGAGCAGGAGCACATTTCGTGTGTCGTTGTCTCCGATTACGCCTAGATTGGACCGGCTTGTTTCAGAGAAACAAGCTCAGGGCTCCCCTAATTCAACATAATGGGGAGTTTTATTTTTATGCAGTTTGTATTGGATTTTATGCCAGTCGTGTCATTTTACTTGATCGTATTTACCCCCCGGTCCGTGGTGCAAAAAAGGTTGGGGACCGCTCGTCTAACTGATCCTTCCTGGAGCTGATATCACTTTTATTTTCTACATATGACAAAGATAAGACACAATGATAGCTAATGTCTTAATTAAAACAATAAATAAATATTTATCAACAAATGATACTAAACATAATAGATTAGCAGATGGAGGGAGCTGCAATGCACGAGCTTTACCTGATGGTAAGCCATGGCTGCTTAACGCACTAATGAAAAAAATCTGTCTATCTGTAGTTGAACTGCTGTGCGATCAGTTTATATCATAACATGAAGGATTTACCCACCTGTGCTTTGTTTAAATCATCCTCCCAGTGGAACTGTGCAGCCTTCTTTCTACTGGCATTCCAACAGTTAAATACTCTTGCAGAATATTAGTTCACAGCTGTTGCATAAAAAAAGCACATATGGAAGCTAATTAAGATGGGATGATATGCTTAGCTATAATAAGTCAGGGCAGCACAGGAGCAGCCAATGCGAAGGTTATGGAGTCGCATTACTAGTCAGAAAGGACCCTCTTACTCAGTAAGCTTCTAATTGCTTTAATTTTACAACCAAATACCACAATTTCTCTTCTCCTTGGGCGTTCTCCAGTGGCAGCTAAATTGTGCTTTCCATTTGCATAAATGTAAATGCATCTACACTGCTCAAATAAATAAAGGGAACACTCAAATATCAGATCCTAGATCTGAATGAATGAAATATTCTCATTGAATATTTTGTTCTTTACAAACTTGAGTGCACTGACAATAAAATCACACATTTATTAACCAATGGAAACCTGGATTTGGAGTCAGGACATGTTAAAGTAAAAACAGACAACAGGCTTATCCAACTTTCCTTTGATGTAATGTCCTTAAAGGTATACCATGCAACCAGTGTTGATTTTCTAGCGTGAGGCTCCCCCAGAGGGCGAAAGTTAAAGCACGTTAAAATATGCTCCAGCTGGAAGTCTCCTGAAGCCTCCATCGCCGCGGGCGCTGTTGTTTTGAGCTTACAGACAGGCTTAACGCGAATCTAATCACCATGTTTGCCTGCAAACGCGAGAGCCTTTCCTCTTTCTGCCTGCTCCGACATGGGCTTTCGGGCTGTTTTCTCGCTGGTTCCGCCATGATAACTGCACAATTATCGCCACTGCGCTAGCAACGAGCATGCCTTTCACTGGGGGCGTGTAGCAGTTCTCGCCGTAAAGCAAGACCGACTCTCGCGATGCACGAGACTTCTAAGCCTGTGGGTGCGGGCCGAGGGCTCCTGCAATTGCAAGTACGGTATTTCCCCCACAGACCACCAGGGCGGCCCAGAAAACCTTTGTTCGACCTGAAATACCTAATTTAATCATCCAAAATGTTATGGAACACATTAATTAACTGAAAAATGTTGCATAGTATGCCTTTAAAACAGGTAAAAATGAGGCTCAGTATTGTGTGTGGACTCCACATGCCTGTACAGTATGTACAGGCATGTCTGTACAGTATGACCTCTCTACAACACCTGGGCATGCTGCTAATGAAGTGGTGGATGATCTCCTGAGGAATATCCTCCCAGACCTGGATTAAAAAATCCACCAACTCCTGAACAGTCTGTGGTGCAATTCGACAGTGGTGTATTGATCAAGACATGATGTCGCAGATCTGCCGAATCAGATTCAGGTTTATAGCAGCTGGCTAGCTCAAGTGGTAAGTCACCCATCCTGCAAACAGGAAGTCTGGGTTCGTATCCCAGCTGGGGGGAATGGGCTGCCAGTGGGGGTCCTTAGGTAAGACCCTTCATGCTAATGCCTACTTTGGAGAGTGGCTGCCTTGTGGTTAGGGCATTGTACTTGGAATCCTGAGGTTCAAGCCTCTTTCCCAAAGACTGCCACTATGGCTCCCTGTGCAAGATCCCCAAGCATCTTTCACAGGTTTGTGATAAACGTCAGTCACCAAACACAGATTTCCAACACGTAGTGTATTTTCAATTTTTTATTGCTGATATAAGAGGATTGAAACTGGCTATACAGATGACTGACATTTATTTCTGTCAGGCTGGAAGGGAAAAAGTTGGAGAAAAAAATCATTTTCTTGGCGTTTAAAAACAACACAAAAACAGCCGTAGTAAGAAGACCTCGCTTAATGTATTTATTTTACAAATTTGTAAAAGGAGCAACCGATTAAACTGAATGTTACAAAGTTGACATGATTATAAGAGCTGCTTTCACCGAGAAATGATCAGTGAGCGCTTTGAAAACGTCAGTTTCGGCACTCTGGCTCCAATGCGCGTGTCCTCATTCACTTCGGGAACAGAAACAGAATTTCGCACAAGACCGGTTCAGACTCTGAGTTAGTACCCACCCTTTCTGATTGAATTCCTGAAATCATAATTTGTTTTGGGACTTGTAGAAAGTGTTTCAAATGTTTTTTTAAATTTGTTTTCTTAAAATGCTATTTATTTTGAATTTTTAAAAAGTGTTTTTATTATTATTATTATTATTTTTTTAAATGTGTAAATTTGTTTCCTGAAATGATAATTTGTTTTCAAATAACTTTGTAAAAGTAAAAAAAAAAAAAATGTATATTTGTTTTCTAAAATTATATATTTTTTTTGGAACTTGTAAAAGTTTTTTAGATTTTTGTAATGTTGGTTTGCACCTCCCGCCACCATACTTTCTATCATTACATTGTCACAAATACAAAAGCAACGAAAAGTTTACTCTCTGCATTTCACCCATCCCCTTGGGGAGCAGTGGGCCGCCATTGTGCGGAGCCCGGGGAGCAGTGTGGTGGTTAAGGGTCTTGCTCAGAGATACAGAGTGGCAGTCTGTGGGGGTGGGGCTTGAACTCAGAACCTCTCTGGGATCGCTTGTGCCCCTAACACTTCACTTCCTTCACTCCGCACTTTTTTTCAGATACATGTGTTTGAATTTTTGATGTTTTTATTCCCCCTTGCATAGAGTTGAACAAAGCAAGATGGATTCAGTAGATTTACATTAGCCGCTTTGTGAACTCAAAAGAGTGAGAAGGTTAAAGCTTTTTGCCTCGCGTTCACCTTTGTCTTCATTTCGCAGTGGTTCTTTTAGGCTCCCTGCCTTTCAAAAGATCATATTTTTCTGTTTGAAAGGGAAATCCAGTCCATTTAGCAAAGCATAACATGCAGACTTATAAAGATGTCATCTGGTGGAGCTGCTTCTCTCATTCATGTAGTCCGTATGCTGATCATGTTTTTTTTTTATTTCCATATAAATCATCATCAGCTTCGGTCTCTTTTGTTGGTGTGTTTCCTCCCAGGTCTGGCTCAGTGTGCAGAACTCTGCTGGCAACTGCGTGGACAGGCTGGCAGGAGACAGGTCCCCGGAGCCAAAGTGGCTCTGCAGCACAACATTGGCCTTGGGGGAGCTGTGGTCGTCACTATTTACAAGATGGGCTTCCCGCAGGAGTCCAGGTGACCACTCAGACTTGCTTTCTGATAACTATTCCAGCACCTTGGAAAAACATCCATACCCACTGAGCCTTTCTGCTTATTGTCACATCACAACTTCATTTTTTTTTTGTGTATTTAAAGTAAGAATATTCTAGTGTGAAGATTTGCAAAGCTGATGGAAATATGTTAGGGGTGTAAATCACACACCCATCATGGCGGTCGATTCAGTATATTTCCTGACCCAACTATTGATTTATTTCTATACTCAAGAATACCACGATTCGATTCGATAAATTGGTTCTTTTCTTTTTACACTTTACAGGCTAGACAATGTTTCAAATTTGAAATAAATCAATGAAAACTGTATTATCGTTATGCTTTTTTTTTTAACCACCTATTCCTATTAAACCTCATTCACTGAAAAATAATAATACCCCTGCGTTACAGGTTCTGCAAGACTTTGCATCAGAAAATACTGCACATAATAATCAGTGCAATGAGTGCAATGCAATACCTCGGCTCCAGGCGTCCCGCCCCCCTACCTCGGCTCCGCTGCTCCTCTCCCAAATTGCAGCTGTCCGGCAGACAGGAGGCCCGGCTTGTTTGTTTTCATGAGGCCGAAATTGCGAGCTCTTCCGGTGAAGTTTGACCTGCTAGAAGGCGAGGTCGCGCCAAAACGCTGGGTCCCGCGCAGCCTGGATCTCCTCTCTCTTTTTTGGCCCTCTTGCTCCTCGCCGCTGGGACTGGCTAACCGCCTACTTCTCGCCGCCTGCCGCACGCATCTGGACCCACATGCAGTTGCGTAGACTAGACCACGCTTCAATATTTAGCATAATTTTAAAATGTCTGTGTCAAGCTTACTGCAACACACTGCTGTAAGAGTATAATCAAGAAGCGGTAACCAGGAAGCAAAATAGGTTTTAGCCACGCGAGCACGGGAGGGAGAATTTAAGATCCGGAGAAAAATGGATAAAATAGACTGAAGGAAAAAACATGAATCGATACTCTTGCGGATCGTACAGATGCATCGGATCGTCGGCTGTTGATCGATGCATCGATACAAAATGATTATTATTACACCCCTAAAATATATAACCCGACCCAAAAATAGATGCACACCTTAGATTTGCTCGTAAAATAGGGTCTAAATACTTATGCAAGGCACGGTTTGCCACTCTCAAAGGCCCCGTTGATGTATATTAATCAGGGGTTTGTGTTGATTTTTTTTTTTTTCTGAAGTACCTTTTGACAAACAACCAGCCTTATACTCCTAAAGCTGTTAATCTTCCCTCTATCCCCTGGATCTTGCAGTTTAATCCTTAGCCCTAAAGCTTCAAGTTTTATCTTCCCTACCTGTAGCCTAATTATAAGAGTTCCAATTTTTTGCTCCTTCTCTAACTGCAGTCAGTCTGAAACATGGCCTTTTTCAGCTTGTTTAACTATCAGATCCGGTCACACTGCTGTATTACCTTCAGAGACGTATCATCCTTTTCATCTTCCACCGTCGGAGCTTTCTTATCTATTTGCATTTCAGGTGAGAAAGTGAGATCTGGTTATAAGTGGTCCCTGGATTTGAATAGGAAGACTTTTAATTGCATCGTGCAGCTTAGTCTGCTCTCCTGTGGAGCAGTAAAAGCTTCAACTCTGTACTGACGCAAGTGAAGTCCATCGTCGCACAAACCAGGATGAATGGCGCTTTGAGGGCTGTTTTAACTGAATGTCACAAAAAGGAGCACCTTAACATTAGCAGAGCTACATTAGGAGTTGGTAACTTAATAGCTCAGGATGCATGTTTATCTTTGTAAAGAAAGGGGATTTCTAGCTTTTTATATGGGCAGGATCATGCTGATATGTGGAGCTTCATTATAATACATTTCTTGATTCTTCTCAAAGGTTTTTGTTGTCTTCCTTTCTCAGGTTTGTCATTGGCTCTGCAGCCAGCAGCTCCAGCAGCAGCGGCCTGGAAGCGTTCAAAGCTTACCCTGTCTTCAAGGAGATTGAGAACCATCTAAAGAAGGTTTTTATCTGCTTATGTATACACAGCTTAATAAGTTAATTGTGTTGAGCTGAGCATTTAAAGGGAACTTTCTATGCAAAATTAAATGAATGCACTTAAAAAAAAAAAAGCCAGACTTAATTACATGGGGTGCTTTTTCTTCTACTACTGTAATCAAACAATTTTCCTAAGGAAAACTTGAAAGGCTTAAAGGTCTCTTAAGGTTCATCACACTGTTACCATCCGTCATCAAATGCTGTTACCCAAATGAGAGAGATGGGTCGAGATGAACGCTCACATAAGACCCTGTTGACACAAATGGTGACACATCAAGTATGTTTGTTATATAACCTAACTATAATTTATTAAGTAAAAAGTTTAAATCAGATGTAACCAGTTTCTAGGTTATGGACCTCAGCTGTGTGAAGTTTCTCACAGTCGCTAATTTGATGCTTTTTTTAACGGCTCCCAGTGCCCCCTGCAGGATTAATTAATTGGATGTAGAAAACCGTAGTTTTTAAATGTTAAACATGACGGTCTGGTTTTTCCATGAACACATCTGTTCTTTACTCACCAATGCCTTGCATTGCTGGCCTGCAGTTAGGGCTGGAGAGTACGGTCAAAACCTAGTTCAGGGGTCTGCAACCTTTCATATCCAAAGAGCCGTTTTGCCCAGAGTCCGACCAAGTAAAAGTTTTTTAGAGCCGCAACATATAACATGACTTTTTCTAGAAAACCTTTTTTTTTTAAATCTTGTATAGGAAATCAGCTGTTGCCAACTCAAACAAACAACAATTCATGTATTTTTAATGTTAAAACATAATTTTCAAAGCTAATTCATAGAAAAATGTCTCTTAAAACATATTTCTGGTTCTTTTTTAATCTCATTCTTTTTTCCATCTTATAAAAAACAGCTAAAGCTATTGATACGGGTATATATTATGAAGTAAATTATTTGGCTCTTTATATACATTTTAACTACTATTAAGAGCCGCTGGAGAGGGTCCAAAAGAGCCATATGTGGCTCTGGAGCCGTAGGTTGCAGACCCCTGACCTAGTTAGATATATTTCTTCATTTTGATCCATGCAATATAATTCCATTATTGATATAAACAAAATAAAAGTCTTACTATCGTTTTTTTATTATTAATGTTGCTATTTCTTTAATGCCTTGACATCACTGGGTGGGGAAGGTGGAAATGAGGGCAGGGGCAGGGGTGGGGAGGAAGGGTGTTCTACTTTTGATGACACAAATTTGTATACACTGTACAAAATTTTGACTACCTGTGGTTGGGTGCACATTTTCCTCCTCTAATGTACAAAATGTGAAAAACAATAAAAATTGATCACAAAAAACAAAATAAAAAGCCTCATAGAAAACTGCCAAGAGATTCCAAAAAAGATGCCACTACGAACCACTAGTTTATTTTTCTGGTTTAATTCGACCGACCCTCTACATTTGAACATTTTACAGTAGCAAAAAAAAACATCTTTCATCAGGAGTTCCTACAGCATAAGGCAAGTTAAATTCAAGACTTTTTAAGACTTTTGGTATGCCACTTGGAATAAAATTTAAGACCAAGAAACACAAGAAAAACCAGCTTGCGACAACTTAACCCAAAGGTTTATTTGAACATAAACCACTGCACTAATGTTTCAAATTTTGAAAAGCTTCTTTATACAGGAAGAAAGCTAAAAACACACAAATGATAGATATATTTTAACAATTATTTAACTGAATTCACAAACTTTGTTTTAGCAGGGGAACAAAACAAATCAGTTTTAAAGCCCCAACATAACCAGTGCTAAGTCTTTTTTTTTTTGCAGCTGTATTTTCACACAAAGGTGGGTGATTTGTGGAAGCGTTGCAGAGACAAAGGGTGGAACAAAACTGAGAAATACCGGCTGTTTCTGCTTAACTTGATTTTGAATGCTTTGTGTTTTCGCATGTGTGACTCCACTGCCTTAATTCCCATCGTTCCCAGCTTGAATGACTTCTTGCACAAAATCCACTGAGCCTCATGTATGTTCCTGGTTTTAGCCATGGAGAAAACTCTTGGCTGGAGACAATTTTGGTTACATTTACACTTGCCTCAGCAGTTTTCCAGACAAAAGCTAATGGCGAGCATCTCCCAAATGTCCCGTCACGCAGTCGAACAATGCTTTTATTGGTTCCATCGCTATCGGGCCGGAACCAATAATGGCAAGCCGTTATTTTTTTTTTATAAAAAAAAATGGTCAATTTTAATGTTTTATTTAGATTACAAAAAAAATACAAAATAAATCGTAATAAAAATAAGCCTATGATGTTTTAAAAATTAAGACCTATGAAAGACTGATTTAAGACATTTTAATACCAATTAAGGCCTAAATTTTTATTTTAAAGAATTCAATGCCTTTAAGACTTTTTAAGGACCCGTGGGAACCCTGTCATCTTTTATTTGGTATTTATTCAAACTTTTGTACAACCATTTGTCCATGCCTCTTTGACCCGGCCTCAGGAAAACTATGCATGAAAGCAGACTACGAAACAAACTAAGAAGTGTTGTGGCTGAAGTTGCAGCTCAAAGAGCAACAATAGAAGAGTTTAGACATCAGGCTGTGTTTTTAAGGGCCAGTTAAAGTCCAGACCTAAGCCTAATAAAAAAAAAAAATGGGGCAAATCTATGAGATATTTTTTCAAACAAGGATGGGGGTCATTTTTCACCTACTAGATGCACCAAACTGGTAGAGACATGCAGCTGTGACTGCAGGTGTTTTACAACTGGTGTATAAATACTATGAAAAGGCATGACTTTATTTTTAAGAAATAAAAACCTAAACTTTCACTAGAACTGTTGAAAAAGTTGTTGAATTCTAATATTTACTTGAAAAGTACTCAAAAATTTGAAGTTACTCCAAAAGTAAAGCATATTCAGTGTTTTCCACACAGAGCTAAGTTGAATTGATTATATAGAGAATCTGTCCCTATTTATTGGTTCCCAGTACATAATAGAGAAGCAGCTGCTGCTATGAAGGATAATTAAACAAATGCATAATGGCTGCATCCCTGGCCTAATTGTTATTAAAATTGAGGAGTGTAACAGGTCCTGATGTCTCTGAATGATGGTTTCACAATCTGCAATCTCCCTTAAAGGAGAATTCCGCTTTTTAACACTTTTAGCCCATTTCTGTAGTGTCCAGGATGAAATCGAATGATCGACACCAAAATTTTTGACAATTGGTCCTGTCTCTGCTTTTTGGCTCATGCAGAATCCCCCCTGCTGCTTCAGAATGGCTTCCCATTGTGCATGTCCGATAATGTCCTTAAAACAACCTTAAACTTTATTTTTTTAAAATATGCTACTCACCGGGTCGTCAGCGCTGTTCAATGACGTTCCAAAAAAAGTTTCTGCGAAGAAAAACCGTTCCTGTCTTGTTTTATTTAGCATTTTGTAAATCCCAGAACTATTTTTTTCCGATACATCACAACCGCTTATAAACTTCTGCTTCCTCGTTCGAATCTGAAGCGTTGTGCACACTCCAGACCACTAGTTGGCGACAATGTCTCTATATACTCCTCCTCAGTATATTCCGGTTCAAAAACGGTATCCTCTACCCGTCAAACTCAAAGTCCAATATGTCCTCCTCAAGAATCCACCTTTCGTATTCCATTTTCAGAGTTTTTTAAAGTGTTTAACAGAGACGTTAGCACCTCGACGCCGGAGTACACAGAGTGAAGCTAAAAGACTACAACTAAGTGTAAACAGGCCCCATTTCCGTTTCGATTGGCGGAGGGATATTGACTATTCCAACAGAACTCAATGGGATTTACAAAATGCTAAATAAAACACTACAGGAACGCTTTTTCTTTACTGAAACTTTTTTTGGAACGCCATTGAACAGCGCTGGACGACCCGGTGAGTAGCATATTTTAAAAAAGAGAACGCTTAAGGTTGTTTTAAGGATCATTATCTGACATGCACAATGGAAGCCATTCTGGAAGCAGCCAGGGGGATTCTGCATGAGCCAAAAAGCAGAGACAGGACCAATTGTCAAAATTTTGGTGTCGATCATTCGATTTCATCCTGGACACTACAGAAAATGGGCTAAAAGTGTTAAAAACCGGAATTCTCCTTTAACCGATGCAGACGCATTGTTCTTGTCAGGTATTGTTTGACAAATGGAGCTCCACAGCTGTTCTCTTCATTGTTAAAGGGTGTTGGTCTGATGTGTCTGATAACTAGCAGCTGATTGTTGTCTGTCCGCTCCCGCTGAAGGTTGAGTGACGTGCCACATGGCTCTAAAACACTCTGTGGATTTCTTTCAGGAGGGAGAGAACCTCGTCAAGAAGGTCGGCGGCGTGTTTGCCTTCAACGTAAAGGACGGCCCTAATGGGAAACAGGCGACTTGGGTTGTGGACGTGAAAAATGGCAAAGGTTCTGTCACAAATGACCCAGGTATGTATCCTATTGGGCCTCGGAGATCTATGGAGCGACTTTTCTGGTCGCATGTAGATTAAAATATATCTTAGTTAAATGTTCTTTCTTTTTAGTTTCAGCCAGGTCAGAGTAAAGGCCGATTTACGAAATTAGGTCTTCTGCGTAGGTGTTGCGGTGAACGCAGAGACATCCCTGCCCCCTCCACAGACACTCTGCTGCACCTCTCCCAAATTGTAGGTGGCCGCAGACAGGAGGCCTCTGATTGGTCAAATCTACATCCGTTCTATATTATGCAAATTTTCCTGTTTGGTACCTTACCAGCTAGTTTTGTTTGTGTGACTGACCAACCAGTCAAAAAGTTGGACCAGCTAGATGAATGACCTGCGCAAGAACTCTTTTTCCACCTGGATCCCTGCTCTTTTTCTCCCTCGTGACCCTCCATTGTCGCACAAACCTACCCCCACTTCCTCACCTCCTTGGCCGTTTCTAGACCCAAAGCTAGTTTGTGATTGTCCCTCTTGCATTGTGACGTGAAACATAGCGCAGACCACGCTTGTATGCGTCACGCTAACTGCGACGCGCTGCTGCGGGAATATAACCAGCCCTTTAGGCTGTGTTGGTTAATGTCGAGGAAAAAGAAACCTAATTGTTTTAGTTTTTATAGCTTTTCTGCCCTGAGCCTTTAAAAAAAATAAGTGCAGGAAAAGGTGAAATCTCAGGGTTTAATAAGAGAAGAATTAATTTCAATAAAGCAGTACAAAGTAAAGTATACATTCAAGTGATCCTCGCTTCTTATTTTAGCTTAGCAGGGTATGCATAGCTAAGGCTTCCTAAACAGCTGACTCTTTGTAAATAATGTTCATTACATTAATTTTTAAAAGACTACATCATGTTTTCTGTTCAGCCGTCCTATTATCTGCTCAAAGTCTCTGTCACTCACTCTCTCTCTCTGACTCATGCAGCCTGAATGAACTGCATAAAAACGTATGTTCTCCTTTCTATAGCTCCTTGCATCCCTGGTTTGTTTTCTCACAGATAGCACTCAATCCCCACCTCAGAGACAATTAATTAGAGCCTAATGTTTAATAACATGACAAGATGGAGGGCTGACCCTCTTCTCACCGTCCCCACTAGGCCAGGTTTTACTCATCCCATCAGTTCTCAAGTTCACATTTTTACGTTTTTGGCATGAGATTTGGACTCAAGTCCCATTTTAAGAAGCGTGGTATTTAAGAAGAAGAGCTGCAGCTGAATAGACTGCCGATGGAGTTCAGTTGGTCTTGCTCTGGATGCTCCTCGGTCGTCTGCTTCAGGGGAGAGTCTGGAACAGTCTGTGTGCAGGAAGGGAGAGTCTTTCAAAAAGCAGAGCATCCTCCCCCTACGTGCATCTTTATGTGTAGAGGACTAAGGTGGAGGGAATGCTGCTCCCTACAGTCATCTGTGTAACCTTAACCACTCTCTGCAGTAGGGATGTCCAACATACAACTTTCCGATACAATACTGATATTAGGGCTTTGAGGATTTTGACCCGAAATGATATTGTGATGAATCATAGCGGGTTTTATTACTTATTTACTAATGTAGATGTTAAAAAAGGCTTTATCAAGTTATTTTACTAGAAAAGGGAACAAAAGTCAACAACAAAAGTGTTGAAAAAAAAAATGTCATGGTTTTTCCCCAGGTGTGCTTAACTGAGATGGAGTGTTATAAAAATAATTCTGGAAAACAAAGCTTCGATTCGCCTTTGCAAAGGGAGAGGAGCATCAGCAGCACGCATCTGCGAACAGCAACTCTGACCCCCCCTGCAACACCGGCTCTTTTTATTATCTTCATAGGGGAACATCTTACAGTTTCACACAGACAGTCCTACAGAATGTTCATACTCCCTGCATTCCTATCTCCTTGTATGGAGTTGCTTCCTGCCTTTATGCTCAACTGTTAATCAGCTTTTTCTGCGTCTGTGTGCGAGCAAGGTCGTTCTACCCTCTTATCTACAGATTTCATCCTCCCCTCTGCAAGCTTTTAGCCTGGGTGCCATTCGACCCTCCTTAGTCCCGCCCACAGCGTTTGAGGTCGGGAAGTTCGGTCTGGCATTGCTCAACAGTAGCGCGAAGTATGCTAGCACAATATCTGGCGGGCCAATCAAATTGTCAGGGCGGGCTTTTATACGATGATGGACAGATGGTCAAAAGTAACGTAATCAACCACGCGACCAAAGCGGCTTGGGTGACAACAACAATGGCTGCAGCTGAAGAGTTGAGGTGTGTAGATTCTGCTATTAGGTCTGTTCTAGAAGATATCGACAGCAAATTAATTTTAAAAGAGGAACAGAGAAAGCGCGATCAAGGCATCATCATTCTTATTCTAGGCGTGCAACTGCACGCTTTTGATTTTGTTGACAACAACTATGCGTTTAGCAATATACGTCCAGCGTCTCTCGTTGCTCTTATTGGTTGTAGGTCTATCCCAATTGAGTGCAGAGGCATTTTTTTCCTGGTTCATTCGAGAAACACGCCCCATAATCACAGCTCTATGGAGCAGCATCAGACTCATATTCTGACTAGAATTGAGTAGGACTACGTCAGGCTAGCGAGCTTTGACCTAACACCTGGGAATAGTAAATTTGCTGCCCATCCTTAGATTATACATGGCATATACTTCTTCAATATGAAGTTTTGCTGCAGCTTTAACTTAGCTCTTTACTTCTTTTAGCTTAAACGTGTATATATATCTTCAAAAGGCATCAAAGCAACTGATTGTCAAATTAACCAATGAGTTACACAAAGTTTAACAGAAGAAGGGTGTAGATGTCAGATTTTTTTGACTGATATCGGACCAATATCCGATATTAACACCAGATCAGGACATCGCTACTGTGCAGATGATGCTTTCCACCGCACAGTGGTAAGAGCTCCTCAGGATTGAGCTCCTTGAGTCCAGCCTTAGGCAGCTTCTTCAGGAAGTATAGACGGTGATTGGCTTTCCTTGCCAGACAGGAAGTGACGGTCCCGGTGAGGTCACTACATAAACCTAGGTTTAGGTACCGGCAGCTGGAGACCACCTCCGGGGTACAGGGGATAAAGAAGATGCTTTCCATTACTGCTTTTTCAATACTAGCTTTATTCGAATGTACTCATCTCTGGTTGTGCTTACTGCTGATTAGACCTGAAATAAGCTGTGATGGAAACATTTAAAAATTGATAGGATGAAGAAGAGCCGTTAAGAGAAGTCAATGGAAAAGTGTCAGGGTTCGGTTATTAAACAGCTAGATATCTGAATGAAAAATAAGTGACAATTTGTAAAATATATGAAATATACAGTAGTTCAAATGTTTTTTTTTTTCCCCAGAACCTAAAAACACACAAATATAAATTTTGTAATTTATTTTTTCATATCCTGTATTTCTGAGGTAAAGGAAGCTCTAAAAGGAGCTCGATAAATTAGAAAGTTTTATCTACTGTTTTTGTATTTTTTATTTCTTTAGACTGAAAGGCAACCACCCTTGTTGGACTTGATTGTGAGTTTAGTTACTATTGATTTCTCTTTATTTCAGCAGAATGAGGAGTGTACTGCCAGCTATAGAGTTTGAAGTATGCGTTTTAAAGGTGTGTTCAAGTGTGGGGCTGTTCAGATTTCAAGGTCAGGCAAAACGCACCAAAAACCCTGCAGTGAAGTAGCTAAAATACAGAGCAGCCGTAGTCAACACAATACTCCTAAATGGCTCATTTGATGGATTGTTAGAGTAGGATTCTTCTGCATCAAAACACGACCACAACAAATAAAGCAGAAAAGCTCAGTCCCAGTTCAAGAAAAAACATTGAAACCGCCCAAAACTTCTCTATCCGTCCACTTGATGCCTTTGGATTGAAGCGGTGTGTTCACCGCGTGTGGGTCCAGCACACAAACACACTACATCCTAAGTGGCCACCAATATTTTCCATTAGATGGGCTCCCCACTGATGCTTCCTGCATCTAAGCCATTATTTCTGAGCTCTGCACTGTCCTTTAAAATAGAATGAAATGTTCAGAAAGCTTCTGAAAGCTCCTGCGTACAAGTTCACCTGTCAATGGAATTTCAAGACTGTAGATGACGGATTTTTGGGACACTTCTTGTGAAAAAAAAAAAGCCGCTTCAGCTCTTCTCATTTTCAGTAAAGACAGATTTCAGCTGCCCTTTGATTTACTGCTCTGTCTCCATTCCAACCTACTCTTTAAAGTTTAAAGTAATCCAGTAAATCCTCAATAAGAAGACCTGACTCAGCCTTTTTTTTTATATTTTTATGTAAAATAAATATAAAAAGATTTTCATATTTATTCATTTATTTTAATACAATCTTTCTTTTACTATACCCAAATCTTAAACTAAAATATTTACATAAATTTGCTTCATTAACCCTTTAAAGCCCGATCCAAGAATAAAGCAAAACAGAAAATAACTTTTTTATTTGGTTTGAATTCCTTATTTGCCCTTTTAACAAAATACGTAAAAAGAAAAAAACAGAAATAAATTTTTGATATTAATAATTTATTACTATGCGATAAGACAATATTTTTTTTTATGTAGTCTTCTACTGGCTGTTAATATCAGGTATATCTGATTGTGTACAATAGATTTTGAGCAAAGTTTTTTACCATTAAATTATGCGGAAAAAGGTGTCAGACGAAAACATTTGAGAAACCGTATGTATCAAATATGATACATGTGGCATTACAGGGTTATGGGCTTGGGGGATTAATAAAAACAAAATCAATATAAACAAAATACTCCTTTAAACGGTTGTCTGTAGCAACGGAGAGCCCTTTAAAATAAATATAACACATTTTTTTATCCCTAATTGTTGATCAGAACTCATAGGAGCTAACAATTAGCCATAACTGTTCCTCAGGGTATAATTATGATGCTACATTTCCTTTTTTCTAGTATGGCCCATATTTATCTTGTCAGCCCAAACAGAATGCATCCAACCTTTAAAGATGTGGGTTTACTAACTGAAGCTGTGTGCTTTGCTCAAATGAGACTAAGCTCAAGCTTTTCAACAGGAATTGCCTTGTTTATTGATGATTTTGAAGGACTTCTTGTCTTCTAAAGTCTCTGGGATCTTTAATCAGATGCCTGGGATTTTAAATACTTTCAAAATTGTCTGTATGAATACTATGGAGTGTTTAATAGATGAGAAATGTATATATATTCACTCACTCACTTTTGGCTGCGTTTTTTTTTTTTTACAATGATTTTGAAATAAACCTGGTATGGTATGGTTGCTGGGCAATAACTAAATAGTTTTTTCCACTTACAAATAAACAATCAACCAGGCCTCTGCTGTATCTTACTTAGCAACACGTTGACAGCTCCTCTGATCTTGGCTCACGTTATTGGTTGTAAAGATGACGTCTTTCATACAGCTGACATAAGAGGAGCATCAGTGACGACGTCATCGGTGCTATAATTCTCAGAGAGGACATATTATACTAAATCCCTCTTGATATTATCCCTTCTTGATATGAAAAAAGGGACAAGCACTGCCTCCTCACAGCGAACTGAGCATTAAACAAAAAGCATTTGACCCACAGTGTTACAAAAGCGGATGAGGAGTGTTAGCATAGCTGCATCTGAGATGGCTAAAGTTTTCTGCATGATTATATTTGGTCTAATTTTTTATTGCACACCTTCTAAAACAGTCTGTTTTTTTACCAGCAGCTCTTGGTTGGCTTTTAAAGTTTTAAAGTTGGCCTTTTTTATTTCTTAATCTGCAAACTTGCATCACCAGAAGCATTTTAGATGCACAGAGAAAGTAAATAAAATAGGACACAATGTCTTTCTCTGTCTCAGAGATGCCTCAGATCTAACTTTTATAGCTTTCTTTTCTCCTCATGGCATTCTTCCTCTCCCATCGGCAAAGGGAGCGTTGGTGGAAAGTAGGAGGAAAAAATGTAATGAACATCAGGAAACACCAAACATTCCTGCTCCATAGTGTAGCTTTAATTTACCTTCAATCCCGTCTTTGTGTTTTGCCAAGTAATGCTGCTGCATTAACGATGTTGATGGCATTTAAAACGCAGCGTGATGTAGGATAAAAAGGTCATGGAGGTGAAACAGCAAAGGATACGCTGTGATGCCGATGCTTACAGCTCATCTCTTCTGGCGGCTTTCCCATAAAAAGTTATCTGTTAAAGAAAGTCTGCAAAGATCGATTTGAGGATCAGGCAGAAAGAGTGGAGGAGGTAGATTTCATGCAGGATGAGAAGGGGAATAGGTCTGAGGTGCTGTGGGTGTTAGCTCATGCAGAACTATACTAAAGTTCTCCTGCCTTGATACTGATATTAGCATAAGGGATCTGTAACTTGGATCTGCTTTGATGCCTCATCTCTGTGGTTCCTCGAACTCCATACCTACCCAGTTTATTTCTATGTTCACTCAACTGGGAAAAAATTATACATTTGTTACCGGGCAGGATTTCACACCCTGTGCACATCTTTATTTGTGAATTTATTGAAAAACAGCCTGAATCTCTACATTTATTGCAGCTTTTGAGACTTTCTCCTCTAAATGAATTATTATTATTGCACATTTTGACACGTTAGACCCTCTGGGTTCAATGTTTTTCATTCATTAGACCAACTCAAAGGGGTCGCAACTGTTAAGACAAAGAGGAAACGTCACGGTTTTCAGAATTTTTTTTACAGTGAAATACATTTAGAATTTATCTCATGAGTAAATGAAAGGAATCTGTCTATGTGGGATTTAATCGGAGGTGAGATCTGGTTAGATATGGCCAAAGCAAATTCTTTTAATGGCCTTACGCTGCAACACTAGTAAGAGAAAAACCTTTTGGAGACCTTTAAGCTGTCCATCAGCGCTACAAGTAAGGATGAAAAGTTCTTTTTTTTTTAGCATTTTTCATTCACCAGAAATCCTCATCTACATTCTTGATAGCCCATTTAATTTTCATGTACTGATTTATTTGATTGGGAAAGTGCATGTTCATGAATTAAAATCACATGAATATAAATATGTCAGATTGTAGCCAAAGGCTTATTTCCATCTATTTTCCTGCAGGCAGGCGTAACATTGACAAACTCTTCTATATACAAAAAGGCGGTCACTTATACAACATTTTAGCACAACAACACACTTTAGTCACAATAGAACACAAGTAAACAGCTCACCATACATTTTACCAGCAACATTCAAGCGTAGAAAATCCAGTTACAATACAAATACAGTTAAATATGCTTTACTGTGTGAACTAATGTGTACAGGTTTCAGTGGTTGGCCAACAAGCAACTGTAAATGAGACAGATTATTCAGGTTTGAAATGTCCAATAAACTATTTATTTTTAGAATGTTTCATTAATAGTTGGATCCTTTTTTTTTTTTTTTGTCAAAAATGTTTTTAGGTCCTTTTTATATTTATTTACATACATTTTCGAGAAGATCGTGGAATAGAAGTAAATTTTGGCAGAACTCAGAGGTAAATAATTATTAAATTATTATTTCTGATGGGTCTGAATGTTTTTTTTTTTTATTAAATGTTAGAATGTGCCAATTGTAACACGGTCAAGGTCACGTTTTTTTTAGTGTTCAACATAAGGCATGAATCCTTGAGCCAGGAATGATGATAAAGCAGTTGTCAGATCAGTTGCAGCATGTTTAAAATTTTTTGCATGAGTTTGGTAGGTTACCTATAAAGAAGGAGAACAAAACTGGCCCAAAGATAGACCCTTAAAGAACCTATTTTAGTATCCACATAGGGAGATTCAGTAGTGTCAAAAGTACACATACACCTTTGTTACTTAAGTAGAAGTATAGATACTTCGGTTTAAAACACTCTTGGTAAAGTTGAAGGATCAACTTGACCTCTTTACTCACTCAAGTAAAAGTGAAAAAGTATGTGTCTCAAAAACTACTTAAGATCTATAAAATCAAATAAAATTAATCTTTAAAAAAAAACAGCCAGATACTACGCTATATCAGTGTTTTTCAATCCTGGTCCACATGGCACACTGCCCTGCATGTTTTAGATGTTTCCCAGCTTTCACACACCTGTCGTCAATTGATAGCAGATTATCAGGCTTTGCTGAACTGCAATAATCTGAGTCAGGTGTGCTTAAGCTCAAGAAACATCCAAAACATGGAGACCAGTGTGCCTTGAGGACCAGGATTGAAAAACACTGATCACTATATGACACTGAAACTCAATTTTTCGACTATTTCGAAAAATTCTTTGAGATAGCTAGGGCCAAGGTGGTCTCTGTCTCCCATCTATGCAATAGAGGAAAATTGTGTCCGACTTTTCAGACATTTCAACATCTTTTTCTGAATCCAACATTGTAGCATGGCATAGACAATTCACTTTTGCAGTTTGAAGAACACCTGGTTGCTTCTGATGATTTCCTTTTAGCTAACCAATGAGTGTTTGCGTTATATGACTCATCCAATTAGCACTAGTTTTTCACTAGATGTGGATGGAGCCAATGATCTGCATTGGATGGAGCACATGGCGTGAAATAAATATTTATAAACATTAAACCAGGGGTAACCAGTTACCAGTAACATTTGTTTTAAAAATGTAAGGAATAGAAAGAGATACAGATACTTGTGTTAAAATGTAATGATTAGAAGTCAGTAGTAGGAAGAAAAATAAGTAATGGACAAAAGTATAGATACCTAGAAATAGTACTTAAGTACAGTAACGAAGTATTTGTACTTCGTTACACCTCTGCAGAGATTTAACACCAGGTGGTGAATGGTGTTAATCTTGTAACATATCATTCCAAAAAAGTTAATCTACTGGACTTTGTTTCCAAGTTTAAAGAGAAACAAAGTCCAGTGGATTGTTTTTTAACTTCTTTGGAATGACTATGATCTGGATGACGTAGAATCTTCACCAACATACTTGTAAAGTATCATGTCTATCCATTCATTAATATCTTTTCGTAGGTCCAAACCTTTTTCTTGCAATAGCTTGGTTTGCTTTTTAGATCGCAGCTTTAGATGCAGAAACATATTGAATGGACTTGAGTGGATGCAACACATACTATATGCTTTTCTTGGCTGCAACTCATCAAAATGTAAATCAGATGCTCCTGTTTTGGAGCATTGCTATAAGAGAAACAGAGGTGAGCTTTCTATGGCCTCTGCTCTGATATGAAACACAGTAAACCTGTAGTCGGTTGTTGTCCTTTTCATTACAATCCACATTGTAATGAAGCTGAAGTCAATCAGTTTTACTGGGAATATTTTCTTTTCTCTAGGTAAAAAGGCAGACTGCACATTGTCCATTGGCGACGAGGATCTGCTGGCTCTAATGACGGGGAAGCTGAACCCACAAACGGTGTGTGCACCTACCATGTCCCATATGTGTTAATACTGTGTGATGGTCTGACACATCTGTCTGATTGTTTTGAATACTGTCTTTGAGTCAGTCACAATGTTTCTAAGATCTGAAAGGGGAACATTTTAAAGCAAGCATTTCGATTATGAAAAGGAATTGAGCTGAAATGCCCTTAAACATTGACCTGCTTTGATTATAGTGCTAGATGAAAAACATACTTGTGCTAGAGCCGCCATGTAAAAGCAGAAGTTGGTCAGTTCCAACGGTAGATTGCAAAAAACCTGGTTAAATGCCAGTTTTCCTATTTATTTGGATTTATAAGGTTACAGACATTAAGATTATTTTGTCTTTAAACAATTTGAAGCTTAAATGTTGATGTGATTGCAGATATTGGATGTATTTCAAGGCAACATCTCAAACTGGCAGCTTCCTGGTGTGAGACCTAAGAAATGAGCCCAAAATAGATTCCACCAGAATCTGCTCAATTATTTGCTAGAATAAACACACTAGCTGCGTTTCTATTACAAATGGGCGCAACACTATGTGATATTCTGCTAAATCCGAAATGCAAAATTCTGCAATTGAAGTATTTCTATTAGATAACAAAATGTAAAAATGCATACGATATGCAATAACTCTGAAAACAAAATGGCTGTGGCGGATGTAAACACGAGATATGTCCATATATCAGCCACAGCTCTAGAGGGCGCCATCATGCTTCAACTGCTTCTGTTCTTCTCCGTCTTTTTACAGGGCGGTATTATCACGGGACTCGTGTGATGCAAAATAAATGTTTTCATTGCACTTTTGCAAGTATAAGAATTTCCATATGATTAAAAAAAACATTTTATCTAAGAGTTCAAAAAAACCCTGGGATGTTTTTAGAATTTTGGGCAGAAACCGGCAAACAAATGTCAGTATGACATTGGCTGAAAGGCCACTTGAAGGGGAAGTCGCCAAAGCAATATAAGAGTTGGGTTACAGTAAGAAAATCACAGAAATGTGCCTCTTATTGGAGCTGAAGTTAATGTTTGAAAACGATGACAAAGCCTTGATGTCAGTCATTCAGAGCATTTATTGTCAGAGCTGAAAAAGCTGCAAGAAAGAATGGCTACAACCTGGACTCAGTGATAAGAGGGACAGAGGTGAGCAGCAGTTCTGTGTGCAGGAATGTTCCAGAATACCAGGAATAATGAGAACAGGTTGTGGAAGAAAACTAATAACATTTCACACAAGTTGTGCAGTTTAAGTGTAAAGTCTACCAACATTTTTATTTAACAGTTGGAGGAAAATGTTAGTGTTATTTAGGCTTTTAGCAAATAAAAGGAAATCCTTTTTAGTTTTGCTAAAAAGAAAAAATAAGAAACATTTAAACACTTTTAAGGTCAAATATTTTCCAACAACTTCTTGATGAAGTTTTAGAACATTTTGAGTTTATTTATTTATTTATTTTTTTGTACAGTCCTGTAAAACATTGATCTTTCTAGCAGACAGCTAAAAGTTATGGGTCAGAAATCTTTTTTTTTTTTTTTCCTTCACAATAACTAATCCCAGGTGGATCCAAGAGGATTTGTTGATGAAAATCAATCAAAAGGCAGTTAAACATTTCTTATCTTCCAACAGAGTTTCTTGCATATACAGCAAACCCTTGTTTATCACGGGGGTTGCGTTCCAAAAAGAACCCACGATAGGTGAAATCCGTGAAGTAGAAACCTTTATTTTTTTTACAGTTATTACACAATGAAATACTCCATGAAACATTGAAATCAAGGAAAAACTTTTTACAGGCCCAAGCTTTTGTTTAACAAATAAAAGTACTGTATAAACATTTTTTTAACAAATAACTACTGTACTGTACTGTAAAATAATAGTTCTAAATAAATAAATAATAATTTTAATCATCAATACGAACTGAAGGGCAGAGATGGCAAAAGTACTCACTTTCGTACTGGGGTAAAAGTACAGATACTTGTGTTAAAAAATACTCTGGTAAGAGTGGAAGTACTGATTAAACTTCTTTTACTCAAGTAAAAAGTAACAAATTACAGGCTTGTAAATTTACTTAAAGTATAAAAGTAAAAGTAGAAACCACTTTTTTCATGCCGTTGCCTACATTTTAAATGGATGTCTGCCAATAGGTCTAGATCTCCGTTGTGTTTATTTTCAATCATCTCGTCGTCCATGCTACTATGCTAACGCCACCGCCACCAAGCTGCAATGATTTGCCGCCAATGAATACCGCCGAATCTGTCGATTCATCTTGTAGTGGTGCGTCAAATGCAACGTAGATTCCCATCCAATTAGATTGAATTTGGTATTGATGACGTGAAAATAATAACGGTAACTCCATTGAAATGATTCAAAACTAAAGTAACGAGACAATTTTTTTAAATGCAAGGAGTAGAAAGTACAGATATTTGTGTAAAAATGTAAGGAGTAGAAGTAAAAGTCGCCATAAAAATAAGTAGTAAAGTAAAAATATCAGAAAAATCTACTTGAGTACAGTAATGAAGTAATTGTACTTCGTTACTTCCCATCTCTGCTGAAGGGTTAATATTAATATTAAGTACAGTAGGACAAATAGTGACTGACGTGTACAGTACACAGGTGTGTTTTTTGGAGAGAAGAACATAGTTATCGGTAGTTGCTGTCGCTCTTTTTTTCTTATGGGCCAAAAGATCCTATATAAACCGACATGCCACCATGGAGATTATGATTGACAATAAAAGTTTAACAAAAGCATGATGCAAATCCGTGAAGCAGACTGTTAAAAGTGAACGGCGTTATAGCGAGGGTTCTACTGTACGACATATTTTAAAAATCTAACCTTGCTTTTAGGTCCCAAAAAGAAACTTTTTATGTAAGAGAAAGTTTGCTTCCAGCATGCAGGGGATAAAATTATATCATCAGGACTTTATATTCAGTAAAGTAATATGATGGATTAATAGAAAAAGGTTGTAATGAAATCTATGATTCTCAGTTTTCTTGATTGAAAACTAAAACTTTTTCCAATTTGAGTTTTATCAATGACCTGCTTTTGTATCAAAATTCAATTCAATTTCAATTCAATTCAGTTTATTTATATATAGCGCCAAATTCACAACACATGTCATCTCAAGGCACTTTACAGTTCAACCAGATCATACAGTCAAATTGATACAAAGTTTTCTATCTAAGGAAAACCAGTTGATTGCATTGACTCATTGACTCAAATACAATCCCCCACACTAAGCATGCTTGTAGCGACAGTGGAGAGGAAAAACTCCCTTTTAACAGGAAGAAACCTCCAGCAGAACCAGGCTCAGTGTGAGCGGCCATCTGCCGAGGCCGACTGGGGTTCAAGGAGACAGAAGCAGAGATACAAAAAGCAGCTGTAAAAGGCGGCCCCGTCCAGGAAACACACAGCCAGGCAGAGCCCGAGCTCCAAGGCAGCTCCCATGCCAGAGGACGAAGAGAGCACATCCACTCAGTCACGGTCAGAGAAACAGGACCACACTGGAAAACAGGCCGATCTCCAACATCTATAAACAAGGGTGTTGATAGAAGCAGCACAGCTGATGTTTCTTTCCAGGATGACGTCACAGCCAAACAGGAACAGACGAGGCAAAGCTACTCTGAGGAAAAGCAGAGAGAGCAGAAGGTTAGAGATTGAACTAACAGATTCTGCAGAATAGGAGAACAGAGAGAGAATGAAGCAGAATGATGAAATGGGGGTCCCTATGTCCTCCAAAAGTCTAAGCCTATAGCAGCATAACTATAGAGATAGCTCAGGATAACCTGAGCCACCCTAACTAAAAGCTTTATCAAAAAGGAAAGTTTTAAGCCTAGCCTTAAAAGTAGACAGGGTGTCTGCCTCACGGACTAAAACTGGTAGTTGGTTCCACAGGAGAGGAGCCTGATAACTAAAAGATCTGCCTCCCATTCTACTTTTAGAAATTCTAGGAACCACTAGTAAACCTGCAGATTGAGGAGAGCGAAGTGCTCTGTTAGGAACATAAGGAACAATCAGATCTCTGATATAAGATGGAGCTTGGCCATTTAAGGCTTTATATGTGAGAAGGAGGATTTTTTTAAATTCTATTCTTGATTTAACAGGAAGCCAATGAAGAGAAGCCAGGATAGGAGAGATATGATCTCTCTTTTTAATTTTCATTAGAACTCTGGCTGCAGCATTTTTGGATCAGCTGAAGGCTTTTAACTACAGTTTGTGGACTTCCTGATAGTAAAGAATTACAATAGTCCAGCCTTGAAGTAACAAATGCATGGACTAGTTTCTCAGCATCACCCCTGGACAGGATATTTCTAATTTTTGCAATGTTCCTCAGATGAAAGAAGGAAATTCTAGAAACCTCTTTGATATGGGATTTAAATGACAGGTCCTGATCAAAAAATAACACCAAGATTTTTTACTTTTTATTATCTGAAATCAGTTTAATCCCATCCAAATGAAGTGACTGGCTAATCAGTTTCTTTTTCAGAGACTCTGGTCCAAAGACTATAACTTCTGTTTTGTCTGCATTCAGAAGCAGAAAGTTAAGAGTCATCCAGGTTTTTATGTCTTCAAGACATGCCTGTAATCTATGTAATGGGTTAGCTTCATCTGGATTATAGACAGATATAGCTGGGTATCATCAGCATAACAGTGGAAATTAATCCCATGCTGTCTAATAACTCTACCAATTGGGAGCATGTATAAAGTAAAGAGAATTGGTCCTAGCACTGATCCCTGTGGTACTCCACAGGTAACCTTTGAGCGTGTTGAAGATCTATCATTAACATGAACAAACTGAATTCGATCAGATAGATAAGATTTAAACCAGTCTAGTGCTGTTCCTTTAATTCCAACAAAATATTCAAGTCTTTCTAAAAGAATATTATGGTCAACTGTATCAAATGCAGCACTAAGATCCAACAGGACGAGCACAGATACAAGTCCATTATCTGATCTGGGGCCATGAGAATATCATTAGTGACTTTCACCAGAGCTGTTTCAGTGCTATGATGAGCTCTAAAGCCAGACTGAAACTCTTCAAAAAGTTCATTATGGTGGAAGTGATCGCAAACTTGTTTGGCAACTACTTTCTCAAGAATTTTGGATAAGAAAGGAAGATTGGATATAGGTCTATAATTGACCAAGTCATCTGGGTCAAGAGATGGTTTCTTAAGCAGAGTTTTAATTACAGCAACCTTAAAAACCTTTTGGGGTACATATCCCTGTAACAGAGATATATTAATCACATCTAAAATGGGGGAGGAGATCAAAGAGAATACCTCCTTAAATAACCTGGTTGGAACTGGATCTTAACATAGAAGTTGAAGGCTTATGAAGACAATGGCCAATTTTGCTACACTCCCAGAGAGTTCAACTGGATCAAAAGCAGCTCCAAACCGGTTCGAGATTCCGCATGACTACCCCAGGGGCTGGCAATCGCGGATGCAAGAGAGAGAGGTGTGCCCAGCATGATCTTATGGCGCATAAGATCCAATGCTTATGTGGCTAAAAGAATCCCCGCGCCAAAATCATTGCTGCTAAGAGCAGGTGGAATGGGCAGTTCAACAGAGCTATGGCTCTAGGGGTGAGTTTGGCAACTGTATTAAAAAGAAATCTAGGATTATTCTTATTCTCACTCTATTAATGAGGAGAAGTAGCCATGCTCTTGCTTTACAAAGGATTCCTCTTATACAGCAGTAAACCATTTTTCCAGACTAGGGAAGGACTGCGCGTGAGGCTGTGGGCGATATTTTTCTCTCCAGCTTCCTAGCATTTTGCTTCAAAGTTTTTACGCAGCTCTGCATTAAAACCAAGGGGAGCAAGCTTTCTATTTTTAACGGTTTTCATTTTCAAGGGGAGCTGCTTTGTCTAAAGGCAATGCATAGCAGAGAACTAGCAACCCATCAACAAAATCATCAACCTGAAGGGGAATACAGCTAGCTTTTTGCACTCTGCAGCACTGCTCAGTGACACAAGAGGGAGAGAAAGTGAAGCAGATTCTTTAAAATGTATAACTGCACACTATCTGATAAAGATCTACTAAAATTGAACCTTCTTTTGGGGGAGGAGAACCCTGTTAAAGTAATCCTGAAGGTTATTAGAAAGTGGTCAGAGTTACATGACAGGGTTGTGAGGAAATACTGTTATTTCTTCACATTCTATGCCGTATGTCAGCACAAGATCCAAACAAATGAAATATGAATGAGGAATGCTTGGGACTATTCACATTTTGGACAACAAAGCCAATAGTGTCTAAGATAGCATTAAAGGCTGCTCTTAAGCTATCACCTTCAATGTCAGCAGTATGGATGTTAAAATCTCCCACTATGATGAGCCCACAATACAGTATTCAGTATTTAATACCAAATCAGAGAGGAACTCTGAAAACTAATCTAAAAATTCAGAGTAAGGACCTGGTGGAGCTTGTGATACCACAAAGTTACAAAAGAAGAGGTTTTTCTTGCCTTGTAGAGGGAATTTGGATCAGGGAAATTAAGGGGTTAAATGTTCAAAAGAGTTGTGCCCAGGTACATAATTGTTTTGGGGAGTAATCAGTAGAGTCAGACTGGAAGATTATTTTGCGCGCTACTCCTCACCTCCTAAGCCCAAGAGCTTCTGGGATGTGAAAATTTAGATAGTTTAGCTTGGTTGCCTCATTTATGCTCACATAATCCCCTTGCTGCAGCCAGGTTTCTGTAAGGCAAAACAAGTCAATGTGATTATCACAAAATCAAGTCATTAACTAGTAGACTTTTAAAAGCGATCTTATGTTAAACAGACCGCATTTAATTGTTTTAACTTTTTTTTTTTTTCCCCAATTGGAGTTATTTTGATTTTTAATTAGATTATCATGATTTACTCCTTTAAGGAATCTAATCTTTGCTAATTTATTAGATTTTTGAGGTAGAGTGGGCAGGAACACTGTCTGGATGGAGAAAAGAGTGGGTAACAGTAGAGTAGCTGCAGAGATGTGTGTTAGAAGCTACAACTCTGCTTCCTGGTCTGCACCCCTGGGTGGTCAGGGGTTTTGGAGGACTAATAAATGTGGCCAGCAGATTCCCTAAAGAAGAGCTGCACCATCCAAAGTGGGATGGATGCCGTCTCTCCGAATCAGACCAGGCTTTCCCCAAAAGGATTGCCAATTATTAATGTAGCCCACGTTGTTTTCAGGGCACCACCTAGACAACCAGCGGTTGAATGACGACATGCGACTAAACATGTCATCACTCGTCAGATCAGGAGGGGACCAGAGAAAATTACGGAGTCCGTGACATTTTTTTGGCAAACTTACACCGAAGCAACACTAATTTTAGTGACCTCCGATGGGGGCGTAAATCGAGGTGTCATTACCACCAGCGTGAGTGAATAACAATCTTACTGTATTTAACCTTATCCTTAGCCAGTAGTTTCAGGTAGGATTTGATGTCGCCCGTTCTGGCCCCCCGCAAACATTTGACTATGGTCCCTGGTGTCTCTAATGCCACGTTTCTGAATCTATGGAGCTGCCAATCACCAGAGTGGAGGCTTCTCAGTGGGTGTGTCACTGAGTGGGGGAAAACCGGTTAGAAGAAACGGGAACGGGTTGGTGGTGACCAGTGGGCAGAGATCCACGTCTATGCTTTCTCTGCGTCAGTGTTACCCAATCGCCTCGGCTGCTCAGGCACTTTTTGGAGGACAAGCTACATGGGGCCTACTTTAACTCCTGATGTTCAACAGCCTGAAGCCTGATTTCTAACTCTGACACCCTGTCCTCCAAAAGCTACAAAAATACTACACTTATTACACATCCCATTATTATCACTAAAGCGAAGGCAGAGGAATAACTGAACATCTGACACAGAGAGCAGGAGAGAGGAGAGGAAGAAGGAAGAGTTGAAAAAGAGTCAAGGGAGGGAGAGAGAGAAGCCATAGCAATGCTAAGCTAGCCGCTAGCCTAGGCTAGCTACTTCTTGCTATCAGAAATAAAACCGTGTGAAACTGACAAGTGCTCAGTAGAAAAGTGCAGCAGAAGGTGCTATGTGTTTTTAAAGTAGTCAGTTAGAGTTACTTGTGATACAGAGATATCACAGAGAAAATAACTTAACTTCAGATGGAGATCCTCTGAACAGCTGCACACTCAGTTAATCCAAACAGGAAGTGAACAGGTGAACATCAAAATATCAGCTGTATTAAAACTGATGTCCTACTTTTGTCACTTTTCTGGCTGGTTACATCAGGCGTTCCTCAAGGGGCAGCTGAAGATCGCCTTGAAACATGGGCATGGCCATGAAGCTGCAGAATCTCCAGGTGGCGCCCAGGTCAAAGCCAGGCTGTGAGGCCTTGTAGGAGCTTTTTGTGAAGCTCTAGTATACTTAGGTTGAGTTAATTTAAGACTAAATCAAAGGTTTTGATTATGAGCCCAGCTTGATCTGAAGAGATGGTCCATCAAGCTGCTTCCATAGACTTTGTTCTTTTCCTTTCTATTAATCAGAGCTGTTGTTTCTGCAGTCAGTCCTATAAAAACAGCAAATGATCAGAGTTTGCACTAAACTGAACAGTGTGTTTCAACTTATCATGTGCTAAGAAAAACTGTAAAATGAATCATTTCAAAGCAGTTTCTCGTGATTAATACGTATGAATTTATAAGCTCTAATGTTTGTAAAATAAATATTTTGTTCTCTAAATGTGTTTGAATGTTTTCTCCAGTCCACATTTAGGCTTATCGTATCCAAATAGATTTACTTTTTTCTGTCTAAGGAGCAAAGCAAAGTTTGAGTAGAATTGTTTGTTATAATGCAGGACATACAGGTTTGACTAAATTCTTTCTTTTTTTTATCACCGTTCTCATTTGAGGATCGGCTCCCAGTACACACTATAATTTTAAAGCACAGTGAGTAAGCGCAGCTCTGTGATTGGATGCCCTCTGGACTCAGTGCACGAGGTGGGAAACAAAACGATCCGAACTAAATTAACATCCAGGGGTTGACGTTAAGGATTTTTTTACTTACCCAGTATAATGTTTGATAAATATAGTTTCTAATATTCATTTTTGTATATATATCAATTAAACTTTTTAAATGTTTTTTGTAATTCAGTATTTTTTAAGTTTTCAGGTTCCTGGTGTGTATATGCTGTCGTCAGGTAATGAACTCAAGCCTACATTACTGTGTTAACATGCTTTTCAATCCTTCATGCACATTCTTTTAAAACTAAAGCTTTTGCTTTAAACTGTTGTGTGCTAGGAAAAATATAAATTGTAATGTTAAAAATCTAAAAAAACTTGACCGGTTAAAAACTTAAGATAAATCACAAGACAGAAGTCAACGTCACAAATGAATGAAACTTTTATTTTTAAAGTCACGGTATGTTTATAGAAGATAATACTGTTAATATAATGTGACTTTTTCTAGAGAATCATCATACATAGTTATTTTTATCCAGGGTTTCCACACAGTTCTACATCATTTCAGAATTCCCTGACTTTAACTGACTCAGGATTAGTTTTCCTGACAAAATAAATGCAGCCGCTTTTGGTAACATCAAAATTACCGCTAGGTGGACAAAAATCACACCATCTGGCGAAAATCACCCGGCTTTTTCAAATCAAGCAACAATGTGTACAAAACAACAAAAATGGCTCAGGCAACGCTTCTGGGTCGTTTTCATTGAATGTCGGCGATTTAAAAGTAATTTTGAGTGATAAATATATATATATATATTTTTGTACTCTCCCAAAAATAAAAACTGTCCTTTGCCCTGGGAGATCGGGTGATGGTTAACATCGAGCCCTGAGATCTGTGTTGGGCAATACTTCCCACCCCATGCATGAAGCTGTTACAGAACTGGAGAGCTCCTTCAGTTGACAGACTGCTGCACCCTAAATGCACCAGGGAGGCGTTATCACAGATCCTTCCTCCCAACAGATGTAAGACTTTATAACCACCACTGTTCCCAACAACCTTAATAAGTTGTTATATTCATGCTGAAATTGCCCAGTTTCCATCTTAGTCAGTTAAATAACCTGCTGCTGTCATTTTGCACATCTCTAATGTTGCTGCTATTTTCAAATATCCATTACTGTAAAAATATCCATAGCTGTATATTAGTTATTTATTCTCCATGTGCAATTTTTTTATATTGTTAAAACACTTTACAGTACAGTATTTTAGTGTTTATCCTTTACCTCTTCACCATTAGGTTATTCTTATACATTTTTCTAAGGTCTGCATTTGTGTGACCTTTTTTTTCTATAATCTTTTTGCTGCTGTAAACACCACAATTTTCCCATTGTGGGACAATAAAGGGATTTTCTATTCCATTCTAATGCTCAGACAGGCTCAAAGCGAGCCGGAAGAACTTCCCACACTTTGCTGCGCCGGCGTGGGATGACCCCAGCATTAATGTTGCAGCTAAAAACTAAAACTCATTGAACCAGGCGGTGGTTTTTCATGTTTGAACTGTAGCTTCGATTTTCTGTTCTCAGCAGACAAAGTTAAACCTATTGGACTTTTGAAGGTGATATTTTGCCCACTTCAATGTTAAGATCTACTGTTTGATCTCTTGTTGCCTTTATATCATCTGAAACCAACCTGCTAAATTACCTCAGACATCACAATTGTTTTTCCCCCAGGCAAATTTCATCCCTTCTTATTTTCAAGCCATTCCCACGAAACCAGAGATATTTATGGTTAGAAATCTCAGATCAGCTGTTTAAAATCAGACCAGCTTGTGTGGCACCAGTAACTTTAATCTCCTTTCCTCTCAGCTCACATGCTGGCTTTGAACTTTAGAAAATGTTTAGTTTCTGCTACTTTGCTTAACAATTCATTAAACTGGTGATCCTAATTAAATGTTTTGTGGGTGTTAATATTCTCTACAGGAGTGATCAATATTTCTACAGTACTGTAACATCCAACTGATGTTTTTTCCAGCTTTAGTGATCTAGCTCCCCTGTTCTCCAGCTCTCGTTTTGCTGTCCAATTATTTTCAAAGTTCATCCAGACCTCCTGTTGAACTCCTCCTTCACGCTGCTCCCTGAAGCTAACCTTATTCCACCTGGATTCTCTAATAGTTAATATTTAAGACCTTTTCTTAATTCTGACCCTCGTCTTCGTTAGCTGGTCAAATGCTAATCAGCAGCCTCAAAAAGCTGAGCTGTGGGCTAATGGGGCTTTATTTAAACAGGCAGTGTGAGTGGGAGGGAGGGATGGCAGTCGCTCATCTTTTAGAATAATTTTAATCATATTTTTTTCCCCTCCCAGGTAACCTTTGGAAGGTAGTTGTGCAAAAAGAATGTTATTTTAAAATGTTCCTTGAGTATTGAAAGGGAAGTTTCTCTCCATTCCAAACTCCTGCTTGTGTTTTGCAACATGTTAAAATATGCAAGAAACACGGAGGAGATTTTTTTTTTTTTTTAATATGAAATGTTATAATTGTTTTTACAGTTTCAATAATAGGATGGTATTCAAATCAGAATTGGAACACACCAGAGTCCAGGAAACCAAGAAAACCTTAAAAGGCAAGACTACTCTGCTGTAGGTGCAGGACGCTGCCTATAACCTATAATCAAAACAGGGATTGATAAAATATGAGGCCATATTTTATCACCCCATCTAAGGCTTAGGTGTTAACTCCACCAATGTTAATAGGATTAGCCCATAGGTATAAAAAAATGTTTATGTACAAACTCCACAGCACTTAGGTTTAAGTCTCCTCTAAAACTTGAAAAACATTTTTATTTTTTTTACATTTGACAGAATTTATATCAAGGTAATGAAACAGACAAAAAATAAACACTGTTCAAACAACTAAACAAACACCAGTCAGGGATATTTAAAAAAGCATAAAATGTAGTATAAATTAAAACTCTTAATTGCCTGATGTATTGAAATAAAATAGTTTAACAAAAATTAAGTCTGTGAAAAAATTTTTGACGCTCTGCCCCTGCAGTAGGATGCCTCTCCAAAAATTGTGTTTCAGTGTTGTTGTATAGTCTGGACTGAGATTTCCTTATGTGTGTTTACAGCTTCACAAAAAGTCCAGAGCTAGAGGGTAAACAAACTAGTTATGTTTAAAGCAGACCAAAACAGGCAGGTGTCAATACTTTCCGAGATTATGAAATATTTGAGTTGCATTTTAGTTTCCATGGGTTCCAGCTAAAGCATATTTGATTGTTTGTGCATCCAGGCCATAATGGATCCAGCAGATGGTTGTCAGAACTTTAACTGGGTTAAATCAGTTCATATTCCTGAAAGATGTATCCCATCTGAGTGGTTTCCATGGATATCTGTAAAGTGAATGGCACATTTTGCGTGTATCACTGCAATCAGAAATGAACTATTAACAGTATGGATGTATATATGCATATATATATATAATATATATATATATATATATATATATATATCTATATCTATATACTGTTACATCCAACAACACAATAATAATAATGATAAAAAATAAAATAAAAAAGAGATAAAATACACATATAGCTCTTTTCTTCTATATATCTATATATATGTATATATATGCATATGTAAAAACTAAATCCAAGTAAAGTGAAAATCCAAGGGACTGAGATTCCAGTCATAGAGAGCTTGTATCCTCCGGCATTTAGATACGTCTCTGCTTCAGCATACATGACTCAAACATTTATTCGTTAGTAGAGTTCTCTACGACATGGTTGCAATGGACGGAAGTTTAGCCATTTCATTCAGATCTATATGGCAAGGTACATATCAATTCATTTTATTTATGTTACGCCGCAGTTCACAGTATATCTCAAATCACTTTACAGAGACAATCCAATCAGATCAGACAGACAAGGAAAACCAGCTAATGGCATCCAGTCATTGAATTTGTAGGATTCACTTCTTCTAGATGAGCATGTAGCGACGGTAGATATTCACTTACATTGTGTAGTTGACTCTGCAGCAATCCCTCACCACAAGCATGGATGCAGCGACAGTTGTGAGGGAAAAATCCCTTTTAAACTGCCTTTTCCAGCAGAACTAGGCTCAGTGTGAGCAGCCTTCTGTTGAGGCCGACTGGGGGTTTGAGGAGAAAGAATCAGACATTCAAAGGGAACACAGCAGCACTGCTCCATAAATGTTTTCTTTGTTATGAAAGGTTATGCTAAACTTGCTCCATAGGAGGCTCTGTTTGGGAAAGATATGGTTAAGCAGATGAGCTGTGAGACAGTTTTCAGGCCAAAGGGATGAAAGAATTCAGTAAGGAATCAAAATAAATACAAAAAATCAAATTATAAACCCATATTTATAAAACAGGAGCTCCTCTGAGTAACTCCCTTGTAATCATATTTAAACTTGATGAATTGGGAACAAAATACAGAAGAAAAATTATGGTCAGACTGACTTAATTAATCTACTTTGTTATTATCAAGACACCTGAGCTGCTTTGATGAGCTCCGATAGCTCAGTGTGAAAAACAGCTGATGATTTTCTCTACATCCACCCTCTTCCTCTGTTTGGTTTAGATGTGTGTCAAAGCTTAAGGTGAACTCAAACATATAAGAAAAACTTTCTTTTTGGTCGATATAAGCATGTTTTATTTTTTAACTGAGCCCTCAGAAAGCAAAACGGATCCCAGCCTTATTTTATTTTATTACCTAAGAAATAAAATATTTTCATGTACCCTTGCAATGCACTCGCAGGACCACTAGGAGTACGCACACCACTGGTTGGGAAACACTGCCCTATAGAGGATTAACCTGACTCTGTCAGATGGATTTACTCCGCATATCCATCTGGACACCTTCCCATTAGAAGTAATTTTGGGAAGTACTGGTTAGCTGATTGGCTATGTTGGTGATTAGAGCGGGCCAAATAAACCAATCAGATCAATGAAGCATATGGCGTACTAACAGAGCGGCGAGAGAGCCAATTGATATAGATCAAACTCTTGCGAAACCAGTCGGGAGAGAGCAAAAACATCTTTTCTTCTGAGAAAGCCTCCAGAAAGGTGTTTTTGCTCTTCTTTCAGGAAGAAATACTCTGTAATTCGATAAAACTTGCTTTCGATAGCCGCATGCCTTCAGTTTCATCGGCTAAACCCTCATATTCTTTAGACTGAACTGTTGCAGCTTCTGCGTTGCGTCACACCTCAACCCGCCTCAAAGCCAGCGCTGATTGGGCGTTCGTTTTTGGTGAACAGCTCCAAATTTTCTTCAGCGAGGAGAGAGTCTCCAGACTGATTAGCGAGTGAGATCTTGAAAGCTCGCGAGATCAGGATGGTCTCACAAGGCTACTATAGGATGGTGTCACAGCCAAACATCAGACCAAATTAAGCTATAATGACAAGAAAATGAAGAGAGAAGATAAAGATATGGGTTAAACTAACAAATAATGTGGAGAATAGAGATAAAAAACATTACAATGAAAAGTGGTCCCTATGTTCTCCAGCAGTCTAAGCCTATAGCAGCATAACTATAGAGATAGCTCATCATAACCTGAGCCACTCTAACTATAAGCTTTATCAAAAAGGAAAGTTTTAAGCCTTGCTTTAAAAGTAGACATGGTGCCCACCTCACAGACCTAAATTGATAGTTGGTTCCACAAGAGATGAGCCTTATAACTAAAGATCTGCCCCCCGTTAGAAATTCAAGGAATCACAAGTAGACCTGCAAATTGAGAGTGAAGTGCTCTGTTAAGATATGATCAGATATCTGATAAATATGGAGTTTGGTTATCAAGGGCTTTACACTTGAGTAAGATTTAAAACCATTTAAGCTGCAGGGCACCCGATAAAGAGGATTTAAGTTTAGGACCACTATACGGTGTACATTTTAGGACATCTTTAGGTTCCTGAAATAAAGGTCTCAAAAAATCTTACCAGTCTTAGACACTTGTTGCTGTTTTCAAATTTAGGAGTTGCATCCTTTGAAGGACTCAAACCATATACACAAGGCCAATAAAGCCATTAAGGTCAGAAGTTGCTTTACTACCATCATTCACCTTTTGTTAGACAAATCCATGGAAAAGAAGAAACCATCTGTCGGTCTCTTTGAAGAAGTCTTGGAATTTGGAAAGCCTTTGTCGCAGCGTTGTGACGTAATCGGTCGGTAAACGAATCCTTCGAAGGGTGGACAAAGACTTTTCTACTTAAAGCAGAAAAATCTGAGACTTTTAAATTAATGGACTCACCTGGTTTATACCAGAACCCTTAACCCCATCCCTCCCTACAAAAACATCATCTGGCTTTCTTCACAATTGGCATCCTTTTGTTTTATTGGTGCCATATTTCCTTAGCTGAACACAGCTGACTGTACTAAGACTTACTTCTCCAGCCAATCAAAGCTCAAGGAAACAAATTTAATTGGTGGATTTGATGTAAGATACACATATAAAAAGAACAACCAAGTAGAAAAACACAACTGGACCTGCTTAACAGATCTCCTATTAGTTGAGGAGTGATGCCACCAGGGGCAATCAGTTTTATTGTGAGGGTAGATTTTTGCATAAAAAAACAAGGTTGTAAAACAGGATTGAAACTGAACGGTACATGCTGTTCTGTACATGGCAAACTATCCGAAGTGAGTATCTATCAGCTCTTACAGAAATTCCATATACCTTCCTTAGGCCATTCCTACTCAATGATTCAACTGCAGGCCAAACAATGAGCTTATCCTCTGATAATTTATCATTTATCAAGCCAGCAGAATTTATGTGGATGTAAAGAAAATTAAAAGCCATTATTCTAATTTATAGACTCTATATATGTGATTTAGGAAACCAAAAATCTCATCTGCACTCTGGACCCTGAATAAATTCTGTCCTATTTATTACCAACAAGAAACTGAGGGGGCATAATATGCTGTGCATTGTTGCCATGGTGAGGATTTTTTTTCAGAGGAGGATCATCTCACTTAATTAAAACACATATATGCAACAAATGGAAGATTTTGCTGGATTTGTAAAACTTTGAGGTTTCAGTATCTACCATTTCACACCTTGTTTCAACGTTATTGAGACAGGCCTATGAGTATGTTTGTTTGAATCACATTTATACATATATTGCATGCCTATGATGTAATTATTCATATTTTCTCTAAAGAAGTTCACTTAAATAAAACAGCAGGTTATAAAACACTTCTGTGAGGGTAGGAGGGACTTTTATACCTAAAAACTTTTTCTTCTTTTTTTTTGGCTAAAAAAATCATATCACCATGAACACAAATCCTCTGTTTTGCACAAATGCGTCATCATGTCATGGCATGCTGTTGTTTATCAGCGTTGATAAAAAAGTCGACAATCCTGGTAGAAAACCTGTTGGAGGATGCAGAAGATTTAAACACACAGTAGGACATCAACCTTACACTTACAGGTGGTTTAGATCAAACATGTTCATTCGATCTGATGTCCTAGTCAAAGTCCAGACCAAAATTAAGTAAAAAAAATCAAAGGGAATACTTAAAAAGTGTTTCACCAACCCTTTCCGTTTAATCTGAACAAGATGGAGCTATCTTACAAAAACCTTTAGCCCCTAGATTTGCCTTTGTTTGTTCTAAAAGAGGTTATCAAAGCACACATAATTTTCCTCCAAATGACCTTCCCATGTGGCAGGCTTTGTTGGCTTAGCCATCAGCACAACTCATACACCCTGACATCTCTGGTTCTAACAGGACAAAATGTGAAAATATTTCACAAAGCTATGAGGTGTAATTAAGTCCACTGGGTGGGTGCCTTTCAGGCAAATCGGCAGCATTTGGTGTCCTTTGAGACCACAAAGGTGCATTAAGAAGAGCTGGGTTTTGTCTATAGTTCTCTAACGCAATTTCTCCAAACAATTGCAGTTTTATCATCTAGAGCTGAGGGTTTTCGCGAGTTCTGAGGGAACCCCAGGACCACATGTATTTTACGCGAATGGTCGCGTTTTGGATTTGTTGATTAGACTTTTTTTATATTCCCCCGCAATTTTTTTCCACCAATTGAAATGGCTAATAAATGGCTCCACTGAAGCGAGGAATTTAATATACCTGGCACCGGGCGTGTAGCTTCAGGCTGAAGGTGTCTTTCAGTCATCATCGTAAATGCGACTACCGACCGGAACCCACAATAGCAGAGGGTCGAGTCTAATGCCTCCCGCTTTCGGCTCAATCCCCGCGCGAAGCGAGAACACTCATTACATCATTCTATCTGTAATACAGTGATTATAGCCCTTTCAAATTTTATACTCGACACATTGGCATTTAATACTACCGCCGCAACTTCAGGGTCCACGCGCTAAAAATCTCTATCAATTAGAGTTGCGCCAGCCTGGAAAACTTTGAAGACCCCTGGTCTAGAGTGCTAAAAGATCAGGAAATAGAAATTAAATGTTAGGGTTGACTTTATGTGAAAAAATGTAGAGTAGGTTGGGGTTTGTTGAAACATTGTTTGCACAAACCTTAGCTGCAACCCCAAATCCAAGATAGAGGTCTAAAATACAAAAATGAATGTTGTCATCCCTGTGGTCCCATAATCTTCCTGCTGGATTAGGAGTCATCTCTCTGTGATCGGCATTCAGCAGCTTCACCTCCTTCTGAGCTGAACTGAGGTGAATTTAAAACAGAACTGTTTCTCTTTTAGAGAACATCCAGCGACCAAACAAGAAAGGCTGTCAGTTTTAAGGCATAAATGGTTTGGTAAAAATAGTGGCTAAAACATCTAATGTCATTAAACTTAATTCGAGTCTGTCTATATAGCCTCTAAAATACAAAAACAATTACTTTGAATCATTAGATGTTAAATATTTCTCTAATTTTAATTAATTAAAATTGTAATTAAAAAGAGATGTCATAGTCATTTTTAATTATCTGTCCACTATTGAACATCTTTGTCCTCAAATAGTATGTATTTACTGTATATTTTTTCTTTTATTTATTCCATTATGGTGCAAATAACTTGCAATTAAGATGAATGCATTGTGTTTTAGAGAGATTCATGCTAAAGAATTGAGATAGCGTTTAGCGCCAAATCGTCAAAAGCTGTGGGGAAACTTTGCACCCTCTACCAAGAAATCAGCCTAATTTCCTCTCACATGAGAGGAAATGTGAGGAAAAACATATCAGACATTTTGAAGGAAAAGAAAAATGAGTAGTGTCAAGGCTCTACTCTCTATGCTCAAAAAGGCTGAGAGGGTTAGCTTTCCTGTGCAAACTACTGATTCGTTCTAAAAATAATGGTTCTGAAAATTGCCGGATAATGCAAAGTGTGCATTTGTTGGATTCAGAATTTGGTTCTGATAGACTATGGTCCTAAACAACAATCTTAGTTTTATCAGCCCATGGTGAAGTGGGGCCCTTGAGTTCAAATCCTGGATGTATCAGGAAGTAGGCTTGAAAGGAATGGGCAGAGCTATAATTCTAATCTAGAACCGATCATTTAACTACAGGTGTGATGCAAAACATCATTTTTTTTTCTTACAGCAGCCAGCTGGTAAAGTTTTGAAGATAAATATCCACTTTATTCAGGACATAATAAAGGGCAACATAAAATCATCGCTCTATTGTGGCCACAATCCTGACCCTTTCAATTCCTGCGCTTTGATTGGTCCAGTCAGTTTTAAACCGGAGAGTCTGAGCCTTTCCAGACTGAAAAGCTGCGTAATC
>JAGKQL010000056.1:31198920-31224165 GCA_018398635.1 Cyprinodon brontotheroides
GAGTTGGACCACTGTTGTTTCAAATCCAGCTGTGTGTTTTTATTGATTTGAGCTGAAACAGGCTGAAAAATAAAACAGAAATCAAAATCTACATGAGTCAGGAACAGAACATGGTCTGTGACTGTTGGCTTGCTTTTTGTTGAGTAGATTCATTGTGCTTTAGCAGAGGTGCTGGGGCTCAAGGGCTTCTCTTTTGGTTGTTTAAGGCAAAGAGGGGTCAGAGGGAGGTTTAAGAGACAATCTGAGTTACATAGGGAAGCATTGGCTTCCAGCTTTCGCATGCATCAATACAGGAAGGGTTCATAGGATCCATGAAGTTAAGGACAACAAGGCAGAGAAGTGGAAGGAAAAGTTGAACAACTATTTTTTTTTTTAGCCGTCTGACATGAGAACTTAAGCCGTGATGTATGGACATCACAGTTTTACAATCCTGTCCTGTTTGCCCGCATGTTTATTTACGTCTTAGTTGATGAGGAAACATTTTCAGGGATGGCGGTAAATAACCAAAAGAATTAAATAAATATAGAAAATCCAGTAATCATTATTATACTAAAACATTCCAAATACACAATAAGAAAAAATGAATGAATCTATGAAATTATGCCTTTTTGATTGAAGTCCCCACAAGATTTCAGCAGTTTATTATCATCCAACACATTTTTTTTTTTGCTTCCCTTTTGGATTCTTCTTGTTTAATCTGCTCTTTAGGAGTCTTTTTCCAGGCTTTGCTTAAAGAGCAGCATGTCGCCACTGCTGCTACTAAATATTATACCTGTAATACATATTTACACATGAACATCAAGAATATAATGTGGGTCGACATATAATGATAAGTAGAAAAAGAGGTCTGTTTTTTGTCCTCCAGTTCCAGTCTTGGTTTTCCTCCTCCTCGGAGGGGAGCAGAGTGAACGTGAGGCAGTCTCCTCTGCTTGTGTCTGTCTTGGCTGTTCAGCAGCAGATGGACGGACCGGCAGCTGTCAGGATCGGATCCTGCTTTTTAGACATTTGTCTCCAGGCCGTTCATGTCCACAGAACAGTGGTCCTTGTCTCTGTGCTCTCTCTTGTGGTGGGGGTTATGGCCGTGCTTCTTCTTCTCCACCGGCCGGATGCCTTCCTCCAGCTGGATCAGGCGAGCCACGTCCGGAGAGAGGTGGTCCTGCCTGCTGCCTGGTGGGGGCTGGTAGCAGCCGTTCTTCTGGTTCTGGTACGTCATCATCTGCTGTATGCTTATCATAGGTTTGGTCTCACATATAAGAGGAACCTGAAGGAGACAAGGGTAGAAATATTTAAAGGACCTCCTGTTGATTAATTATTGTTACATTTTTTCCCCTCCGGCTTTTATTTTCATTCAGGGACGGAGCCATCCAGTGGCCACCTGTGGCCATCCCTACCATTGTTTCCTCTAATACAGATGGTGGCAACAGTAATACTCAAGTGGAATATTCAAAACATTTTAAGTTTTCATATATTAACAATTACTTTACAACAAAAAACACTGTGGTTAATTATGCAAATCAATATACTAACATTAAAGATAATAAGTACAGAATTTAGCAGAAATAGATTGTATTGTTAAATGCGATAAAGAGAAAATGAAGTGTCTCTGCAAGTCATCTAGGAAGTCGTCAGTGAAATCATAAATAAATAACTATTTTAATAAAAACGTATTAAATAATCAATTTATGTAGATATTAGTACTTGTAAAACATACATTTTATGCCGAATGATTACTGATAAAAGTAGGTAAGTAATGACAATGGAAAAGATGTTTGTAATGGTCTCTGCACTGATTCTGGCCTGATCACTCAGTCCATACACCTGCTCTGCTCCACCCGTCCCTAATCAGCTCTGACCGGAGTCACCTGTTTCCAGCAGTATATAAACCCCATCAGATCAGTCCTCTGTGCCAGATTATCTCGTGCCAACCTGCTAAGAATAGTCCAGCATCTAAAGAATATCTGATTGTCTACCCGTTTCTGACCCGATCTGCCTCCTGATATCGAGCCTGTCTGACCCCTGTCTGATTCAACCTGCCTGATTATCCTCTCTGCTCTGCCTCTGGATCCCCGGATCTCTGAGTCGTTCCGATCGGACTGCCTGCTCCCCTCTCTCTGGATCACAAACTCTGAGAAACTCCGCATAACTGCCTGCCTTTCCCCTTCTGGATCACAAACCGGTAAACCTCTCACAATCTGCCCGCCTCAGTCCCGCGCTCAGAGTAACCTGTTCAATAAACCGATCAAACGTCACTAACCTGTCTTGGTTTATTTGGATCCAGTCTCTGTCTCATTACAATGTTTGCCCAAAACTCAAACCTGAAAGAATTTTATCCACTATACCTTCTATCTAGATAGCATGGATGTTTGAATATATTCTTCTATTTGTTAGCAAAGGCTGTGGGAAAGTATAGTTTGTCTTTATCAAGAAAATATGGATGTTTTCCTAATTAATTTTCCTGTTGGAACAGCGTAGACTGACCCTGAGGTTTTGGTCTTGATTGATTTTGGCCCTTTCTACTTTCGGGGTTAGCCTCGAGTGAGACCATCCTGATCTCATGAGCTTTCAAGGTTTTTTCACTCACAGATCAGTCTGGAGACTCTCCGTTGAAGAAATTTGGAGCTGTTCACCAAGCGAGCGTCCAATCAGCGTTGGCTTGGAAGCGGGTTTAGGTGTGACGCTTAACGAGAAGCGCGACAGTTCAGTCTAAAGAACATGGCGGCTTCAGCCGATATGAAACTAGCGTTAAGCGTGGCTATTGAGCAAGTTTTTTTTCGGAATTACAGAGTATTTCTTCACTGAAAGAAGAGCAAAACACTGCTCTGGAGGCTTTCTCAGAGGAAAAAGATGTTTTTGCTCTTCTCCCGACTGGTTTCGGCAAGAGTTTGATCTATCAATTGGCTCCTCCGTCGTTGCTCTGTTAGTGCGTCATATGCTTAGTTGATTTGATTGGTTTATTTGGCTCGTCTATCACCAACATAGGCCAATCAGCTAACCAGTATTTTTTGCCCCTTCCCAAAAATTACTTCAACGGAAGGTTTCCAGATGGATATGCAGAACAAATCCATCTGGCAGAGTAAGGTTACTTTGGCCACCCCTTTGTCTACATTGGTTATTGCCTGGCCACCCTTATAAAAATGTTCTGGCTACGCCTCTGTTATCATTACACTCTCACAAGTACAGCGCAACAAAATTCACTCTCTGCATTTAACCCATCCCCTTGGTGGGCATAGGGAGCAGTGTGGGGGTTAAGGGTCTTGTTCAGAGACCCAGAGTGTCATTCCGTGGGAGTGGGACTTGAACTCAGAACCTCCGTATTCCATGCGCAATGCCCCAACCACTAGGCCACTAATCCTGCTTATCTTGCAATAAGTATAAACACATTAAAGATCATTATGTTAAATCATTGGAGCATTAACAGGTTAAAGTCTTGCTCAACATTTTGTAAAACTATCATCCAGTTCAAGTAAAAAAGAAGCTGCACTTTTACATAAGTATCAGGTTTTAAAAATTAGATTTTTAGAAAATGTTTTTTTTTGCATAACTTACTGAGGAAAAATGTAAGATTTCCAAATGGTTTGTGAATGAAAATGGTGCATTTTTTTTTTTTTAACTCAAAAATACTTTGAATTACTGCCAGTGGATGTGAAGCCCTTCAAGGGTTTGTTCATGCAGAGATTCTCCTGGTTTCTACTCGATGCTGTATGGAGGCGCTAACAGCATGCAGCAAGTGATTAAAGTGATGTTGTTTCGTCTTTAATGCTTGCAACTGCTTCTCCTCTTTCTATCAACTTTCTGTTTTTATACCATGCATCCAGAGGCGGCAACCTTCTGTGTGCTGCAGCCAGACTATTTATCCATCCATGTACCACATTTCTTTCTCTTTAACTAAGAATAAAACAGATGTCTACCAACTGAGTTGCATCGATCCAGCTTTTCTTGCACTCACCTGCTCTCCTTCTTTGACAAAATCCTTTCTGCAGATATGAGCCATGATGCCTGTAGCCAGAGCGTCGCCCATCACATTGACCATGGTCCTGAATCGATCCCTGGATAACAGAGAAGATTCGTAGTTAGAGCTAAAAAAAACCCCCACTACAATAGGAGCAAATAATTGATTAAAATCTGCCTCATTAGCTCAAAGGGTTTTAGCCTGAAATACATTACAAACAGCTCCATAATTACATCTAAATATGACCTTTTTGGTACCTGTGTAAAGGTAAGACATAAAATGATTACCATGATTTACTTTGTCTTATTTATTTATGATAAAACATAAAAAAAAACCTACTGTTTGGAGCTTTGGCCTTAAATTTTCCTAGATAAATATTGCAAAACTCCATAAAACTAGTTTTACCTAGGAGACATTTTAATTGTATTCATCAGCATTTTGTTACTAGAGATAATATAGACAGATTTGGACTGAATGGGTTAAAGCATATTGCATCCCCCACTGTTTAAGTCGGTTATTGTGTCAGATGGAGCTGTCATTTAAGCACCATTCAGCCAAATGTGTTTTCCCTTCATTAAAAGGAGTGTAATCAAATAGAAGTACTAATATCTATATCATTAGCTGTGTCCAGCGCATTTCATTAACCTAAAACCTGGGATCAACAACATTTGCTCGCAGCCCCAGCTCAAATTGTGCGAATTAATCGCAGAGTTCAAATGTTCACAGCTTGCGATGTACAGTGGATATGGAAAGTATTTAGACCCCATTAAAATTGTCACTGTGTTTCATTGCAGCCATTGGCTAAAATCAATAAGGTTCATTTTATTTTTAATGTACACTTAGCACCCGATCTTGACAAAAAAAAAAAGAAATGTAGACATTATTGCAAGTTTATTAGAAAAAGAAAAACTGAAATATCAAATGGTCATAAGTATTCAGACCCTGATTATTTAAGTCAGGGTCTTGAACAATCACGACGTGCAACACAAGAAAAGGAGGTCGCTACAGTTGCATGCGTAACGTGAAAATCTCAGAGGAAAGAGTTCTCAGTCTGGTCGTGTCACTCATGAGCCACAACCATAGAACAGGTTTCAATTCAATTCATTTTATTTATATAGCACCAATTCACAACACATGTCATCTCAAGGCGCTTTACAATTCACCAGATGGTACAGTGAACTGATTCAAAGTTTTCTATCGAAGGAAAATCAGTTGATTACATCGACTGATGATTGACCTCGAGGCAATCCCTCACTCCTAAGCATGCTTGTGAAGCGACAGTGGAGAGGTAAAACTCCCCTTTAACAGGAAGAGCCTCCAGCAAGAACCAGGCTCCAGTGTGAGCCTGGTTGTGCCTGATGCTGAGGCCGACTGGGGTGAAGGGAGACAGAAGCAGAGATTTGGGTTTGATTTTCTTTGTGTGAAGGTGTGCAGAAACCTTGTTTTTGTTTCATTTATTTTTTTTTTTATCCATACTTGAGGTTCAACAATGTTCATACTGTGATCTTATCAACATACAGTATAGTAACGCAGAAAGCCAGACAGGTTTCTAAGGAATGCCCTGATTCCTGACTTCCATTCCTCTTTTTGAAAGTAGAAAAAGGAAAAAAAGGTTTTACTCACAGGGCCCAATCGACGGCAATGATGAGAGTGATATCATCAGTCGGTAGACCCACAGAGGTCAAAACGATCACCATGGTAACAAGTCCAGCCTGAGGGATTCCTGCTGCACCGATACTGGCGGCCGTGGCAGTGATGCTGAGATGGAAATCAGAAAAAAAAATCCATCATCAAAAACAAATGTATGAGAGATTGATTTACAATTGTTCTTCTAAACATGTTGGAATGTAAAAAAGTGGAATGGGGGAGCAGTGTCTGAAATATTCTCTCTATTATAGGGTTCCCTGCTTCTCCAATTTATTTCCCAGTCAGATTTTTCTTTCTTTTAAATTAGTATTTTAGTCCAACATCACAGCTTCACATCTTGTATTTTTCCTGCAATGTGACATCATGCAATTTTCATGTATTTTTGTGTGTACTGTATCATTTGTCTCATATTTCAAGGAATAATATTGATTTCTAGACTTTTTCAAGGTTGTTCAGTAGTCGATCAGTAAGCTGTAGTTTAATATTTGTAATGTTTGTAATATTTTAAGAATACCATAACTTGAAAATTTGTAGTAAAAGATCAAGTCTTTGACTATGCCCTTCCAGGAAGTTTTAACTTGCAGTTTCCACCAATCATGATTCAATCAGAACCTTAGAGCTTAAAGGTACAGTGGAGGATTTGAAGGAATTTTTTAAAAGACCCACCCTCTCTACTTTTAAAACAAAAATGCACATGCACAACCCTGTACCCGCTCCTGAGAGGGAACGCCTATTAAATGCATGCAAGAGAATACACAAAACACATTTCTCCTCGTGCACACTAAAATTTGCTGTTTGCATCGCTCATACAAGCTTTCTTTCCAAAAGAAGATTTGCAATTTTTCCACTACGTCAGACTCACTACCGTGTTATGCTGAGATTTACCTCCCCTCTCGCACACTGATGAGAAAACGGATTAAAATGTGAATGAAAGGGAACTTTTAAACATATTATTAATGTTTTGTCAGAAATGATCTAGAATGGAGTTGATAGCAAATGCGGGAAATATCTAGCCAGGGTGCCATTCGAACTTAGTCCGCCCACAACGTTTGAGGTGGGGAAGTTTGGTGTGGCATTGCTCAATAGTAGCGCGGTATGCTCGCACAATATCTGGCGGGCCATTCAAATTGTCAGGGCGGGCTTTTATACGATGATGGACAGATGGTCAACAGTACACGTAATCAACAGCGTAAAAAGCGCTTGGTGACAACAACAATGGCTGCCGCTGGAGAGTTGAGGTGTGTAGATTCTGCTATTGGGTCTGTTCTAGAAGATATACGACAGCAAATAAATTTTAAAAAGAGGAACAGAGAAGCCTCGCGATCAAGGCTCATCTTCTTATTCTAGGGTGTGCAACTGCACGGCTTTGATTTTGTTGACAACAACTATGCGTCCGCTTAACATTTATACGTCAGGCACTCCGTTGCTCTTATTGGTTGTAGGTCTATCAATTGAGTGCAGAGGCATTTTTTTTCCTGGTTCGTTCGAAACAACGCCCCATAATCACAGCTCTATGGGCAGCATCAGACTCATATTCTGACTAGAATTGAGTAGGACTACGCTCACGGCTAGGAAATATCTCCATCCAAGTAAAAATCGTATTCATTCGAATTTATCTGTCTACCGAAACTCTCCGTTTTCGAGCATCCATGCATAAGAAATATGAAAACATTAAGAAATGTTTAAAATGTCTTTTTTGTTCATATTTCAATCCGTTTTCTCATCAGTGCAGGGGAAGTAATTCTCGGCAGCCAAGTATTTGCTGGCATATCACCTGTTAGGTACACTTAGGACAACCTTACGTAAACAAATCACCAGAATGATTGACAGTTAGGAGGACCACTTATTTTGATGATCCATCCAGAAGAAGAACATCCTTCACTATACCTTTAACCTTTGCAAATCTATGACAATTCTGAATTTCTGACATTATCTCAGTTATCATGCAGTCTGAGGTCCAATTTTTACTTTTGCTGTATTAAAAAGAGACATTTTTCATTTTATTTTAGAGTCTTGTCTTGCTGAACATTGACTTTGTTGTCCTAAAAGCTACAAATAATTTGGATGCATGCTTCGGGTTATTGAGGACAATCCTCCAAGCATTAAGGTCTTTGTCCCCGAGAGCATTTGCTGTAATCTGTTTTTTTATGCTGCTTTTAGAACAGCTTCCTCTTCTCTAAGATGCCATGTTGGTGCAGAACTCATTTCACTGTTCAAGCACAGGTCCTCTAAGTAAAGAAAATCTCTGGGACATGGCAGTTGTATGAGGGTTCATGCATCATTAGTCATCTGGAATTTGAACTAATTAAATGACAAGCCTTGTGGAAATCTGGTGTTCTCTTCCTAATATCTTGGCTGTTGTTGATTTTTCCCCATACCGCCACACATGTTTGAATTATGCACTTAAATACGTCAGATAACTCTGGGTTAACCTGTCAGAAGCTTTCAAAGCTTTTATGTCTGGGTTTTACCAACTAGCTTAAAGCAGGGCTCTTCAGTGTTTTTTTTTTTTTTTAAATCAGAAAATCTTTATTGATAAGCAGATAGAACAAGAACCCCCTTCCTTTGTTTGTCCAAAGAGTTTAGGTGGTGCAGACAGCAGCAGCTGTTACAGTAAAAGGATTTTACAACTAATTTCCACCTGAAAATAATCATATCAAATAACTGTTAGGTGTTGATGCAAGCTATTTGTTCTTCTAAAGGTAATGCATAACGTTTCACCACCCTCCTGCAGTACCTTCACGACCCATTAGGGGGCCTTTATTGACACACACAAATATTCTTGCATTTAGCAAACTAAATAATTTTCATAATAGTAAAAACAGAACAGAAAACCTTCTGTCTGATTTAATCGCAACCCCCACCCCCCCAAAATAGCACTTTATATAAATGTCTGGTTTCAACCACAGTTGCTGCTCTTTGTTCCAAAGGGTCAAATTCAGATTTCTCCCTGTAAACTGAGCTTGGGGTTGGCTTAGCATACAGATGGAGGAGCTTTCATGGTCAGGAGCCAAACAGCACAGCGACAGAGAGGAAAATGATTATAATTCTTTCGTGACGTGAGATGAGAAATACAGGTCATGTGGGTTTTACTGCGGAGGGATTATAATGAGGGACTGTGTGCAGACTTCAGCCATGAAGACAGGTGTGCTCTAATGATATTACAATCAAACATCTCATTAAACCAGGTGAGGATCAGGACGTTTATCTTGACATGAGGGGTATGATATGAAAGAGAGCGGCTGATTTCTGTGTTTGCACTGAGCTTGAGGAGTCTGATTCATCTGAAATCAGATCAGGCTAAGAGGCTCATACCAGCTATAATCTATGTGACATTTACATATACCAGAATCTAGTCAATCCCATAATAGTATTAATAACTCAGAATTTAATGTGTGATGCTAAATTTAGTCAAATACGACACTCAAAACAACCTCTTCAGGCGTTATTTTCTCTAATGAATACAAAAAATGTTTGGAACGGATCTAATTTTCTTTCGTTAAAAATAAACTGATGTGTGGCTGCATTTTTTTCTGGAAAATATATACATGTAGCTTCTATGTGTAATAAGCTACTTTACTCCTCCATTACCTGAAAACATTTTAAGTAGAAATTTGTTTCTCTACCATTTAACGGGATAAATTTGTCCAGATTTTTGCCTCAAATCAGAATAAAAAGTGTCCAGAGGCATTTCTCTTCAGGGATTTAGTGCCCTACATCCATTAAGCCTCAGAGTCGTAGTTTAATGAAGCAATGCAGCAGCCTGAGCAGTGAAATCATCCTTTATTCTCGGTCAAGAGGAAAAAAATTCAACATGGGATTCCACCAAGAGGTAAATATCAAGCGCCTTAAACTCCCAGCTCTCATTTGCAAGCAGGTTTTAAAGTACAGCTAGGAGCCTATAAGGAGCAAGCTCATTTTAGATCCACAAAATACATCACAAAGCTTCATTACCACGGCGAGTCTGAAATCTTGCATCACTTAACCTGACTACTTCTCTAAAAGCACACAGGGTAACAATTGAATTTAGTATTTTTCTATTTAAATCCAAAAGAACCTTCTGTAAGTCAAATATTTGCTGAAGATGCTCAAATAGATTTCATCCAGCTGAGCTAATATCCCTTTTCAAACCTTTTCCACAAGCTGACATTTATTCACACGACCTTCACTGAAAAGTCAGAGTCGTTTCATCATCATCCTGCACTTTACCTGATGGTAATGATCTGCCCAAAGTCGAGCTCATAATTATTCACTTGGGCGATAAAGATGGCTGCCACTGCCTCGTAGAGAGCGGTGCCGTCCATATTGATGGTGGCTCCCACCGGCAGCACGAAGCGGATGATTCGCCTGTCGATGTGGTTATTCTCTAGGAGGCACTTGAAGGTGATAGGCAGCGTGGCAGAGCTTTAGAAAACACAAAAAAAAGAAAAAAAGGAAATCTTACTCATAATTTAATGTTGAAAACAGATCAGTTTCATTGTTTTATAGGGAAAAGAAGGGCACATCTTATTAAAGTTCAGACTAAAGCCCAAAATATTGTAAAGGGAATTTATCAGGATACATCGTCAATTTAAAGTAGCTCAGAAGGAGCTAAATTATTGTTAAGATAATGATTTAAATTATTGTAAACAGTAATTTACCTTCTTCATTTATTAAAAGGCTACAACTCAAATAGATTGAAATAAAATACATATTGTGGTTAAATAAGCTGCTTAAACATCTTACATTTTGTCATCTTTTGTCACAATCTCTTTTATTAAGATGTGATGTCATAATGCAACCCAACACAAAGTAGCGAATATTTGACAAGGAAGAAAGTTGACATGCATTTATGAAAAGGTTTTAGATATTAATCCAAACATTGAGAAATGTAGCAGGTGTTCTTGGAGGAAATGCTCCGTTCCTCTACTCATCAAATCTGAACAACATCGCTGTTCCTTAAGTATGGAGTAAATTTTGTTCCGTTATTGTTTCAAGGAAATTTGAAAACAATGAAATCCAGAATGACACTTTAGAAAACATTCTTAATCAAAAAAAGGATTTTGAAAGTAATATTGTTTTTTCTTTGATTTTAAATTCTGAAGTCATGTCTAATCAAATGTTCCAGTTTTGCTAATTTTGTTAAAAAAAAAAAACACTTTTCTACATATTTTACATTTTCAAATTATAGTTTTTCAAAGGTCATTTTTTCCTAAGTTTTACAACTTGCATTATTTTCAAATAGCTTTTTACAGATCACACTTATGGAGTGAAATTTTCATCCCATATTTGTTGCTAGAAAAGACCATGGCTGTGTTGGAAGTCCTAATCACTATATAGTGGTGTCCAAACGTCTAGTGGATGAACAAGTAGTGGACTCAAAATTTCCCACAATGCACTTTGAAAAGTAGGGGTCATGCATGGTCACTAGAGGAGCAGATATATCCCCGAATGGTTTGATAGGAAAGTTCTCCTTGTAAAGCACTATGGGATATTTTGTCAGAGCGGCGACTAATAACAAAGATGTCAAAGGCACTGTGCGGGGAGGCAGAGTCAGATTACCAACAGGAAGCGAAAAGTAGTGATCATCTGTCCGATTGGTCAGTTAACTGAGTTCACTATAGAGTCCACTATATAGTCCCTATATATATAAATGTATCTGTGTAGTGTTATAATGCATAAAGCTGTGTGCTTTGTGCATGTGTTCATAGCCATCTTTTCTGAAGTATACTGTGATTTGTGGTTGATTTACGAGCAGCACTCAACCTGCTGAATCCTTTGGTGAACAGCTTCAACAGCTTAAACTTTGACTGAATCCCTGAGATTTAAAGGACATGTTTACTGAGACTGCAAGTCTGAGTTCCTTATCTTGTTTCCCCCCCATGTAGTCTCAGCTGGGACCACTGATTCCAATAAATAGCGAGGAGAACTCTGGGACTGCAGAGTGGGTTGGAGATTTTTTTAACCCTTGCAGTCTTTCCTTCCTAGCCTCCTCACGAAAATAAAACTAAATTAATTGTCTCTGTGCCTTCTGTCTTCTTCCCCTGTATGTATGTATGATGTTTTTAGGTGCTAGGACCTGACCTGACAATAGTGATTAAGGGATTTAGGGGTTAGAGCTCATGTTTGACACAGCCCAAGTGTTATAAAAAGAAAATAAAAAAAAATAATTTTGTAAATTGAAATTTGAAGAAAAAAAAAAAGAAATCTAAAGCTTAAATGTTGAAGTCCAAATCGATTTCGAGAGTAAAGCCGGGCATACACTGTGTGGATTTTCGCTCTGGTTTGCATGCAGCTCAATGAGCGTATACGATGCATGATTTCAGCCTGACGCTATGATACAATCTACCTGCTCACGTCTAAAACCACGCGTGGACTCAGCTGTTCACCAGAATCTACTTCTAGTGTTTCACTATTGACGTAAATATCTGCGGTAGCTCTTCAGATGGGAACGGCAATAACGCACGCTGACATATTTTTCTCTCTATTTTATTTCTTTGCTCACCCTTTTTGACTCTCTTAATAACTAATTGCAAAATATGCAAGTAAACGTTTGATCCTTGGTGTTCTATGTGTTGTTTCTTCTTTTGTGTAACCATAAGTGGAAATTACTGCAGGATGTGGTGAGTTTGCTTAGTTTTTCTGTCGCCCGAACGTTCATATGGGTCGAAACCACTTTTAAGGATTAGACCAACCTATTTCTCAAAACCACCTCCTGAAAGAAATGGAAACCACGAAAAAGAATCTCATTTTCACCTTATGATAGTTATTTAAAAGGTGAAGAACTAAAAGCCCTTCATATAAAGACATACAAATACATCTAGATGTGGTTAAAATGAAACAAAGTGTCTAAGCTTTAATTTAAGCAGTCTTATTTTAGGCAAATCTTAACTAAACATGAGCTTAAAAAAAGTCAAATTTTTCAAAGTTTTTAACTGAAAATTTATTTGTTCTCATTTAAACTCTTGGGGTATTCCTTTCTGTTTTGAACCAGCGTGTTTTAGATTCAGTCACAGTATATACATTGCTTTGCTAATGATTTCTATCAACCTAAAATACATAATGAACCAGAATAAACCTTTAATAAACCTGCAGTATTACCAGCTCTTAGTCGCACATCTTATATTGTTAACAAATCCAAACCACTAAATAAACTCTGAAAAATTGGGATTTCTGGAGCTGTGTTGAAACAATAGGAAACTTGTTAATTGTAATGTTTTTTCAAAATACGGTGTTCCGCAGGGATTAGTTATTGTCCCCATGCATTTTGATATCTCTACACTATCATTAAGTGGCACAATCACGTAACATGGCATTTTAGGGCTTCGGTGATGATGCCCATGTTATACGTAACTGGTCACCTTCTTTTAGATTTATGAATGTCAAATAATTTGCTATATCATCAAAGAAAAAAAACAATTTAATTAGTAGTACAAATGTTTAGAGAGAACGTAAGAGTTCACTTCAAACACAAACCTTGTATCACAGTTTGGTCTCACAAACACAGATAAATTTTTTTTTTAATAAAAAATGCATTTTAGGATCTAATAACCACTGCAGAGTGCAACCATTTCCTTAATTACCTAATATAGGATATCTATTAAGAGATAACTTGTGGAATATAATATTTTATCACTCTGTTTTATAGTTGTCTTTAAAGTAATCCAAGGTTATGACCTTCTTCAGAAATTAGGTAAAAAAACGGTGACTAAGAGCAGAGATCCAGCTCCCATCACATCCATCTTATATTCACCGCTTTCGTTATCAGCTCTCCTGAAGACGGCTAAAAATTTGGATTCAGTAAAAGAAAACTAAATTATTTAGATTAGATTTTAATTGAGATGTAGTGATATTCAGTTATAATAAAGTGTCTCATTTCATGCAAACATCATGTAGTCATATTCACAAATCTAGCCTTTATTTAGTTTTGGTAATTTCAAAAAGTATTATTTATTATGGAGATTAAAATTGTTCACAAATACCTTAATTTTTGCATTTACACTGTTTATGTTTCACAGTTAAGTGATAGTTTCAATATCTACAGATAGCCGCCTAATTCTTTTTTATTCTTAGTAAATTTTTCCCTTTTAAATAGGGAAGTATGTATGTGCAATCATTTTAGTGTTGATTTTACGGGAGGCGAAAGATGATTTTATTCTGTCTACAGTACCTTGCAAAAGTATTCTTGCCACTTTGTCAAATTTCAGTTACAACTATTAGGTAAAATAGATTTCATTGGGATAGTGGAGATGTAAAATATTAGGTAGACTGAAGAAGACAACATTATCATAAAATTAGCAAATACAAATTAAAGGACTGTCAAAGCAGATGTTTTTCATTTTACCTGGAAGAGGTGGCTAGGGAGATGAGCAGAGCCTGCAGAATGCCTCGAATGTACACTATGGGACTCTTCTTTGTGATGAAAAAGTACATGGCAGGAAGAATAAATAGGCCATGCAGCACCAGGCCCATGACCACAGTGATAGCATAAAAGCCCAGTTTCTTCCCCATGGCTGAAGGATCATCCATCTCTAAGATCTTCCCGGCGACGAGGAAGACAATGCCAAAGGGAAAATACCTGCAGGTGAGAGAAGATAGAGTAGAGGAAGGAGGGAAAGTTGTTAAGACTTTGCAAAGTTAGAAGATTTCACATAACATGTTGCCAATAACTTGGAAAGATGAAGGAAGAGATAAAAACAGGATGGGATTGTACAAAATACCATCTTTAGTAATTAAAAGCTTAAAAATAGTTTGATTGTTTTCCTTCCAGTGGTTTAAATAGGTTGCTTGTACCCATAGTAACTGTGTCGGCAAAAGTTTAGCCTCAAGATAACTATATTGAAGAAGTTAAGTATGTTTCCGCTGGCGCCAGTGTCTTTCATGTTTGGACTTTAATTCCACCTTCCTTATGTTATTATAATTAATTAGATGATTTGATATTAGATAATAATGAGATATTTCCTCAGGATTAAGCTGTGAACTGCTGCTTCAAGCAGTTAGAGTACCAGGGTTATGTCCTCTTTTTTAGTATTTTTTCGATTCTTTGTAAATCTGTTTTTTTGTACCGGTAGTTGTTTTCTAGCAGTGTTGTGTTTTCGAGTTACTCTCTGTTGCCCCCTTGTGCCTGTTTCCTTTCCCCTCAGCTCCTTTCTAGTTAGTTCCATTCACACCTGCTCCATATCAGCTCATTGGTCCATCCTTTGTTCTGTTCCCCATATATACACCACCTCTGCAGTTCCTCGTTGCTGGTTTCTTGTTGTTTTGTTGTTATTATGCCTCCTGTGTGTTTCTCCCAAGCATCTCCTGATTATTTGGTTTTCAGTATTTTGTATTTTTGTTCCTGTTTGTCTCTGGATCTTTCAATAAATCAGCAAAACTCATATCTGCCTACTCATTTCTGCATTTGGATCCTCAACCTGACCTCCACACAATCTTCATAGACATTGTCACTCACTGATCGGCTCAAAGACTAATCCTAGTCAGGATCTTTAGGAAGCTAAGGTGTAGATTAACTGGAAAAATTGAAACTAGACGAGTCATTTTTACCTCATCTAAGTGCATTTGTTTTGGAATTGAGGAGGTAAAAGAGAGATTTTGCCAATGGAATGAAGATAATTCTACACTTAAAATAAGAAACACAATTGCATTGTCTTAGCTTGTAAGTGCAAATGATCTAATTATCTTATTTTAAGAGTAAAAATATTCATTCCATTGGAAAACTGTCTCATTCACCTACTCAAATTAAAGGAAAATACACTTAAATAAATTTTTACTTATTTCTAGATCGTTTTTCCAGTGTTTATGCTGTGGCTTTAACCTCTTCAATCATAAATACAAGATCAATCAAAAAAATAAGAATTTAGGTCAAAGGAATTAAGAGTATGACCCTAAACATTCGTAAAGTCTTGAAATAAATTCACAATTTACTTGTCATCATTTCTCATTCTGAAAACTTTTTGCACCGTGAGCCAAAATAGGTTTCCTTTCAACTAAAAATCAAAATACGTTTATTGAGAATTATTTCCTTTTCACCCTCTGATGAAAAAAATAATTACCCAATATCTTTATCGATCAAAAGAAAATTACACATTTCTGTGGGTCTGAAAGAGGAGATGATTGCTTTATAAAGGGGTGTCCAGTTTACGCTTTTGTTTGACCGGAAAATGTTTTGAGACCATTTATTTATAAAGCTTTTAGAAAAGGGAAGTACTCAAGTCTGTTTTTTACTAGAATTATTTTCTTATGTGCAATAAATATGATGCAAATCTGACACACAGTTATTTTAGGATCCACATTGGATGAGAAAACAGAAAACAAACATTTCTCACCCACAATACTGTCAAAACACCCCCGGTGTTCCAAATTCCCCCAAATTTAAGCATAATGGGATAATTAATCTTACAGTGACTTGCAATAGTATTAATCTCCCTTGGGAGAAATATATTTTTTTTTTCTCACAGTCTGGGATTAGCATACAGTAGATTGCTTAAGTGTTTAAGAAATTTAATTAACTGAACATGTTTGCAATTTTAAAGTTTTTTTTATCTTTATTGCTAGTCAAGCAAAGGAAAAGCAGAAGATAAAGAAAACTGAGCATAAATAACTGTTAAATGTAGATCCACAGTTTGCAGCAATTGGGATTGCTCTTTAAAAGCTTAAAACATCTTGCTTTTGGGATTTCTTCCCATAAAACAGCCCCAGTTCCTTTATGTATCTTTTGAACAGCAATCAATTGAATTGATGTCTGGACTTTGACTAGGCTGCTCTAGCACATTTAAATGTTTTACAGCCTCAAATCACCGGTACAATGACACCACTTTGTTTGTAGGATTTCCCTGTTGAAAAATATCTCTAAAGCCCACCACCGTGTTTACGGACTCCTGGCCTGATCGTGGATACTTGCTTCCTTGGACAAAGTGGACCTCTACTCTCCAGCCTGGACCCACAGAAAATGATATTATTGAATATGGACCAGAAAGCCCTTTACCACAGCTGCACTAAATAAATTAACCAAAGACATCTTTAAAACCGGCAGTCTGCATCTGGACAGAAAAACTTGAGAAAAAGCATCCAAGTGGAGACTTTATACAAGCCTCCAATTAATAAACAAAATAGTGATCTCCAGTGAAGGATTTTATTCGGTGCCATCACCACAAACTCATTTTTATCCATTATTATTCGGGGTGTTTTAAATGACTATCCTTTCTGCGCTCTGTCTGAAAATGTATTTCACGTTTTTAATGGCATGCACAAGACTAAAGACAATTTTTAGCTTTTTAATGAGTGTCAGTATTTATTGTTAGCTGTTAGTGTTTGTCATGGTTTTGGTTCTGTTCAAGTTTTATGTCCGAGTTTTCATAGGTCTTATTTCCATTTTTGTGTTCTAGTTATTTTGATTATATGTGAGTTCTTAGATACTGGTATTTCCTGTTTGACCTCTTGTGTCAGTCTCCTTTACCCTAGCTCCCTTTTTGCCTCTGTTCACACCTGCTCACCTTGATTCTGTGGCTCCGTGGAAGTGTAACCTTAAAGCCAGAATAAGGCTGGAGTTTCACTTCCACAGAGCCACACAGAACATGGAGCATTTTATGCACTTGTAGAATTTTGACAAAATTTTATGTACTGTGTCAGATGATGGAGATTTACAATATAACAATCTCCTCATTTAAGTTATTTTTGGCTGACACATGTTTTTACATATGTTTTATGTGAATAATTGATTATATTGTTTTGATTTAGTAAATAAAGTGTTGTTAAAAGTCAAAGTTTTTTACTGTAGAGATGGTGTTTTGGTGGGTTTACAGCAGGCGTTGCGTTTTCTTTGGTGAATGGAAAGTGACTCATCTGATTACAGGACCTTCCTTGTGGAGTTGCCATCAGGTCTTTTGTTTAATTTCTGACCTTCTAATTTATAACACATCTTTTTTTCTTGTTCATTTCTCCTTGAACCCCAGCTCTAAATGGTTTTATTATGATCCTATAGACAAATCCTCCAGTCTCTGCTGTGGAGCTCTGTAACTTCCTCAGGATAACCTTTGGTTTCTGTGCTGCCTCTCTTTTATTAATGCCCTTCTTGTCTAAGTGTTTTGCTAGGTGTTCCTCTCTATGGTGGTTTATCCAAACATCACGTGCTCTCCATCTAAACACGATGGAATAAACTTTCCTTCTGATTTTTGTAAGCAATGATATAATGAGCAATGATGGTTCCCTAAATATATGTTTTTTATTTCTCCATTTCATTAAAAAAATACTTTAATATTCACATACACGCCCTCCAAAGCAAAGCATCTTGAATAGAAAGGAGCAGAGAGAAGAAAAATCTTTTGATATCAGCCCCTTAATTAATTTCCCAACAACTCTGCATTAGTTCCGTTATAATATTTACATCCATCTTTTCTCATGTATCCACATTTATAGTATTTCAAATATTATAGAAGTATTTCTATATTTGAAACGTAATACAATCATTATATCCATAAACCCTAAGTTTGATACATTGTATTCCAAAAAATTTAAAACAATCCACTGGACTCTTCACCAGCATTTGATACATTTTAAATGTGTTTTAATCACCATCATCGATTCACAAATTAAATCCTTTTACTTTAATGGTCCAATCCATTATTTTGGTTTTGAACCTGTTTATTTATTTTTTATATCTGTTCCTTTGCGGCGAAAGTCACTTTCTCTTTTCTCAGACCTTTCTTGTATTTTCACTAACATTATTTTCTTATTCGCTTTATGCAAACCCGGAGAGTTTCATAACCTACTAAATAATGCAATTTTAATACCTTACACTGATATATATAAATAGGTATATATCTGCTTTATAGATATATATTTCATAGATAAGAAATACTTAATCAGATTTTGATGTAGTAAATTAAGAATTCCAGAAAATATTGGTGTTGGACTGAGAGAGATGTATTGTTGCAGTTGTTTCCAGATGTCTTGTGATTCTCTTACCAAATGACGATGGCAACAATCTTCAAAACTGCTTCATTCAAACTCTGACAAAAGTTGACCAAGGCGGATCCATTGGGTCCCATTCTCCCCAGCATTATTCCTGTAATGAGGGTTATAAAAAAAAAAGGGAAAATAAACCTGCTGTTTGTGAAGCCAGGTAAATATTATCATTACCAGCGAACACCTACAGGGAAGCTTTCAAGCTGTGATAATTGTGTTTCTGGGGTGTTTTGTGCTCAAATGCTTGCAGGATGCATACAAAACGCTCACCCATAGTTGCAGAAAATATAACGATCCCCAACACGTTCATGCCTTCACTGGTACCGGGCGACGTTTTCACGATGACGTCAGGAGGCGGCGTGAGGTCCAGGGAGAAGTTCTGAATGTCTGTGCCATTGTCGTCCTGGACGCCATAGATGTAGACCCGCCGTGTGGTGGTCTCATCCAGGAGCTGGGCCACTGTTGGTTTGGGGATCAGCTCTGCCACTCTCTGCGTTCGATACTTGAACCCAGAAATAGAGCAGAGGTCACTGCATCAGGACAATAATCAACGCAAACTCAGAGTGGAAACTGTAATACCAGGGTTAGGCTCATTATGAAGCAGCTGGCAGTATGCGATCTTTAAGGTTTCTAATTTCTAACAATCTACATTATAATCTGGAATAACAATCAAGTTACATGTTACATTACATGCTGTGTTTTCGAAGAACAAATGGAGATCAACAAACAACCAAAAAAGTAGATTATTTGCAATAAAATAATGCAGAAAATCATATTTAAGATCCACTAATCAGTGGAAAATCACCCACTCTTTAGGAGGAAGAGGTGCAGGATATGACGGATATCAGACTGCATCTAAACTACTGCGGTGTTTCATTTTGCTCTGACTTTGAAAGCTGGATTTAGGAATAGTATTTGTTTTATTAAAAAATGTTTCAGTTAAAATAGAATACAAATAACAGCTGGATTTTGTGCTGCACAAAATGATTAGGCAAAGCATTATTCACTTATTAAATATTAAATATACCATAAAATCATGAAAAACAGAAATATATAACTGAATGTTGCAATATATAAACATATATAAAATAACTGCATTTAAAAAGGAATATAATTACGTATATGTATTTTTAGGCCGGTCGTCAATCTATGGCAGGTGTATTATGGGGCGACAGGCTGGGATTGTGGGAATCCATTTTTCTGTTAAATTGCAAACAAATGCAACTGACCATGGTATAAACAGCCACTGGTTTGTTAGCTGCAATCATTTTAATATAAAAAGAAAACAATCTCTCCTTATTCTTGTTACCACTTTACCCTAAATTGTAAGGTAAGAGATTATATGTTTTCTGCACATAAGCATCTCTGTTAGGTTAATACAGGTTTTGTAACGTCTCATACCCTGCCTCAATTTTTGGGAAAACACCCTACGTAAATATCCAGAAATGTTTACTATGTCCTATAAGCATTTTTATTGGTTCTTCAGAAGTGTAGCTCACCTGTTGAAATGTTGCTTGAACCAGGTTGGCAGGAAACATGTTGCTGGGGGGAAGAAATGTGGGAAAAAGAGATAAGTGTCAGACTTGATGCTGCTTGGATTCAGTAATGTGGTTTAATGATGTTACTGCGTAGCAGAGGCTCCAGTTGGAGGACAAGCAGTGGGAGTAACTATGGTGACAAATACAGGAAGGGTGAAAAGGTTCTGGGTTTAACCGCACTTTTGTTACAAAATGGTCATTATTACTGTTATCGCTGGAAAAAAAAAGAATAATTATGATAGTTTTATTTCTCAGTAAGGGGTCCCTCTCTGTCATTTATAGTAAGTTTGAGCATCAAGAACCAGTTTGTGATTTAAGCCCCAATTCAAAGTAAAAGAAGACCCCTTAACACAGTGGTTCTCAAACTTTTTCTGTCATTCCCCACTTTGGACAGTGGGAATTTTCAAGCCCATCACCCCAACACAATGCTAATGAAATACGCAACAATCTTAAAATGTTCCAATTTTATTGGAACAAGTAGTATCTAAATACAAACTATCTACATCAAAAGACAGCAAGCTCAAAAAATAAAGAAATAAGCATTGTGTCAAAATTTGTATCAAGCTCAAAGATAGAAAAAATTAAAGTGCCACTCTGCAATCTGTTAATAAAAGAAAAGAAGTGAAATCCATCTGGCAATACAGGTCTATTTATCCCTGCATCAGTGGCTGCAATGAGCCTGTTTTGCATTGCACAGTTTCTCAAAACGGGGTTGCAGGCTTGATACTGCCACTCTCAAGTCATGCTCAATGTTCAGCTGAGATCTGTATTTTGTTTTCATTGAAGCAACAGCTGAAAAGCCCATCTCACAGAGACATGATGTGGCAAAGGGAAGAAGAATGCACACAGCTCTCTGCCCGATGAGTGGATACTCCCTCTCCACTCCAAACCAGAATTCACTAAGAGTCTGAGCATTAAACCTGAGCCTTAGGGTGGAGTCAGACGTCATGTCAATAAACTGGTCCTATTTATTTAAGATAAAATATTTCAAATTCAGTTATTTATGATCAACCTGCGCCGTCAATCCCGGCGCATGTGCGCTTTATTTGCAGTCTGGATGCACATGCTGTGTCTCTGAGAGGACTCCTGCAATAGCGGGGGAGAACGGGGTTGGGATGGGGGAGGCGCCCCACGGCAGCACCTGCCGCTGGAGGACAAGAAAAGGAACGATACGTGCTTTCACGTAAGAGTCTCCAAAAGGCGCTAGATTTGTCGCTTTTTTGAAAAAGAGTCGCCGAGGGGTTCGGAAATATAGCCGGTACAAAGTCGCGAGTTGGCAACACTGGGGCGCGAAAGTTTATTCCGTTACAAATAATATGCCGACATCACGGTCAATCATTATTTTGGCACTTCAGTTCCAGGTGAACTTTTTCTCATATCTAATGTTCTTTTAATTAGACTAGTAAGTGATTACTTTTGTGGGTTTGATTGGTCTAAAAAAGCGGCAACATACAGCTATAATGACAGTTTTGCTCTTCACATCGCCCTACATTTATAGTCACACCCACACACACACATACACATACACACACACAATACATCGAACTTGGCGCTACCCCACCTGTCACAAGGTCTCACCCCACCAGTGGGAAGTCGTTTCACACACTTTGAGAACCGCGGCCTTAACACAAGTCATTGCTTACATTTAATCCTGCTTACATTCATAGGATAAAATATTAATAAAGCAACTTTAAAAAAAGACAAAGAAACAACACATCATTATTACATCCATAAAAGAGTTATTCGATTCAACTGAAAAATACGTTATTAATCTCAAAGGGAGAGTAGATATTTCAGAGTTGCATAGTGTTAGATCTGTGGCTAACCAAGAAAAGGTCCAAAATCTGTAATTCATGTTTCTCTGGAAACAGCAGCAGAAAGAGAGAGTAACCTGGTATTAAGGGGTCCCAGAAGGCATGGATTTGCTATGTTGGGCAACTATAAACATTTTCTTTGTATTTATAGTTCCTCTATTACCTCTTTACTCTTTATGACAGTGATGTAATCTCTTTGGTCTTTGTTTCCAAAGTTTACCGTTCATTTACAGCTGCTTTAACCATAGGGGGTAAAACTCTGTCCGTTTGTAGACGGGTTAGCTCTCTGTTTTTAGCACACAGGAAGTTGGTTTACATGCAAATGAACCTTGAATCTCAGGTGCCATTTTACTTCCTGTGCCCTATGTAGAGTTACAGAATAACTTTATTTTTATTATGTAGGATACAAGCTTAAAATAAAATGCTGCTCCAAATTAAATAAATAGCTTCAAATGGCAATAAGGAATTAAATGAAGTTTTGCCAACTTAATTTATTTCAGTTTTAAACTTTATAAGCCTTGTTTTCCATTTTTCAATAAAAAATTTCCGCCCAAGTCAGCCAAAAACTAGTCATGGTCTACAAGAGTTTTTGTTAACAAACATGCCTGTATGTCACAAAATTAAATCGCCAGATCTTTAAAATTTAGCCACAAGTATAAGTTTTTATAACACTTACACAACTTTTAATTTTCTGTTAATTTTATAATAACCCTGTTCCTCTTCTCTATCTGGGAAGCCAGGGTCCGCAGAGCTGCATTCAACCATGTCGAGCAAAGAGCTCATTAAGTCTTTGATAAACGGAAAAATGAAGAAGCTTGTTTTGTTTAAGCATACACAAAAAAAATGATTGATCTATTTTCTTTCTATTTTATGAAGATATCATTAGGCCACTGGAAAGTTTTTATTCGTTAATTGATTTTAAATTTAATTTCAGTTTAACATGGAAAAAGTCAGAAATTCTGGCTCTTTTCTCAGAATTCTGATTCTTTCAGAATACTGACTTTAATCTCAGAATTCTATTTCTGTTTGTTGGTTGAATTCAGTCAGAATTCTGACTTTTTCTTCCCATATTAAACTGAAACAATTTTTTTAAATCAGTTAGCTTTTTTTTTTTTCCCCAACTGGCCCTAATCCTCTTCCGTATATTTTCCTTTTTACACCAAAAAAAAAAAAAAAAAAAAAAAAAAAAAAAGTAAAAAGCTGTCATATGTGGAAGCACTGCATATACTGTATATATCCCATGCACCGTTTTCTACCTTTGGCATCTGCCTCTTCTCTTTTGACTATTTGAGCTGTTATAAAAAGTTCAGTTTCTCCACTGTGAGATCATCTACTTGATCAATCAACCAATTATTTTTTTTTTTTTTTTTAGATCTGTAAATATATTTATATATTTTTTTTATTTTTAGTATGGAAAGTTGTATTGTCTTTCTTTGTTGTGTATTCTATTCCTTTAGATGATGAATGTGTACAATATGTTGTTTGTATACCTGGACTGTGTAACAAAGATACTTTCCCCCCTGCAATCATTAAAGTATTTCTAATTCTGAATTAATCAATCAATAAATTTCAATCAAAACAGCAGCATCCCTCCCTACTTGGATGCAGGGCACAGATCGACTTACAAGTTGTTCAACATATTAATATATTCCTTTGCCCCAGCACTCAACAAGTTTGAAAAATACTCCCTTTGGCATCAAACATTGATCTGATCCATAAATTGCAGCCTTAGTCGGTAAAACGCCTCATCTTTACGTAGTAACTTCTCTCAGTGGCCATTTTTATGTGTTCCTCTTTGCGTCTAAGAGCGGCTGGGGCGTTGATATCAATCACTGATACTGGTAGTGGATACAGTCCCAAAAAATACGTCCCGTTAATCTTCCATTAAAAAAAGTTTTAAACTTTAAAACTAATCATCCTTCTTTTTATTTCATAAGATGAAATTAAAACAGTTGTATCTTTCACTCCTCGCTGTCAAAAGGAAAATACACCAAAGATGAATCAATCATCTTTTTTTGTGCAAACTAAAAAATATATCTTTTTCAGGTCTTTTATGTGCCACACTGCCGCATTTTACTTCAAAGTGCAACAAGCTCCTTCATTTCTCAGTTTATCAAAGACTTAATGAGCTCTTTGCTGGACATGGCTAAATGCAGCTCTGCGGACCCTGGCTTCCCAGATGGAGAAGAGGAATTATAAAATCAACAGACAATTAAAGGTTGTGTTAGTGTTAGTAAACTTAATGCTTGTGGCTATATTTTAAAGATCTGGCAATTAAATGTTTTCCAAATAAAATGCTTTTTTATTCATGCATCTTAATCTGCAGAGGTATTATTTTTCTTTATTTTATAAGAAAACTAAACCATTCTTCAGTGCATTGTGAATAAGGAAGTCTTATATTAATAATTCAAATCCCTTACTGTAGGCGGTTAGATTGTTAAATAGATTGAGTTAGATTAAAAACTCAATAAATGCAAGCATTTAGTTTGTTTTTTCCTGGGGCACGCAAACTGGTGAGGATTTATTTCTACTCTGGAAAACAAGAGCAGTGCTTAATAAAAAAGCTGACCCCCGACTAATAAGCTTCAATCTGAATTTCACTTCTGGGTCCACTTATAATGAAAAGGCTAAACTCATTTACTTAATTACAAACTGAGTAATATAAAGACTAATAAACTGTTTGATTTAATTACATTTGAAAATGCAGAAAAGTATAACATAAGACCAATTTAAGAACAATATTTTTACTATAATTTTAAGATGGATTTTATTTTATTGCAAGACAATTAATTAACACATGATGCTTATATATATTTGTATAATGAAACGTAGTTATTTGCAAATGCATAATCATCAGATTTATGTATTCAGTATGAATAAAGTGTATTTTCTCAAACTTAATACTAATAGGTGTATTTATTTCAAAGAGGTGAAGTTTATTGTTTGGATTCTATAAAGGTAACATCGTTAAGTAGGAATTTCAAACAATAAATTTTATGCATTTAAAATATAAACACCTTTTTTTGGGTCAGTATGCTTTATTCATTCCGAAAAGGAAAATTTTAATTTTGTATTCTAAATAAATAAGCTATGTTAAAGGAGGAGATATACATCATGCAAGGTTTATTTTTATAGGTTAATGTTAAAATGATAAATTTTTTTTAGTAAGAAAATTATATAAATCTTAACCCCTAGAACCCTACGGACCCACCGGTGGGTCCAGCTGCCACGTGACCTCGTAATTTTAACAAACCCCCAGTATTGATGTAAAAAACACATTTGGCACAGTTTGGTGACATTTTTGTATAAATGTGCCAAAATGGTCTCTCCGCCTAAGAAATTTCTCACTAAT
>JAGKQL010000056.1:31233784-31245044 GCA_018398635.1 Cyprinodon brontotheroides
GTCTGTTTATGGACCATAATTGTGTCTAAATAAAGAGATTGATTGATTGATTGATTGATTGATTGGTACTGATCTTGTTGATCAAACATGTGATTCATTCTGGAAGATAACAAAAAAATCTCCATATGAAACATAAAATTGGATGTGTGGCTGAAGTCTGCCAGTAATTCATTTAATACTGAACCAAAACAATAAATATTGATCCAGAACATTGGACCGGTTGGTGGCAAATATGTAAAAAATCAGAACAAGATTTGGAAAAACCTCTATTTTACCTTTGGAAAACCTATAAAGGTGTATTCGCTTCTATCCGTAGTCAGTAACACAATAACTATTGACCCATTTCATTTAAATAGTGGCTTTACCTTTGCTGTTTCCATAGGATTTCAGTGGAAATTTAAGAGTTAAGTGCTAAAACGTTAATTGTATTAATAGTTCATCAGCAAATATGACTGCCTTTTAAAAGCAAGCAGTTTATTTGGTAGGATGTAGTTAGCATTTACACAAAGATGAAGAGAATAACATCTGCAGTGATCTTAGAATAGAAATTTATCATCTCCATTATTAAGGAATAGGTTGAAGAGACATTATGTAGAGACTATAGAGATACCTTTGTCCTTAATTCGAGCAGAAAAATAAGAGTTCCTACTGATACAATGAGTATCTTTTCCCTAAGGATAAGATGATTATGCACTTTAGATAAGATAAGATAAGATAAGATAAGATAAGATAAGATAAGATAAGATAATGGAGTTATTTCAAATGATAATTATCTTATTTACTTACTATAGTCCAACCTTCTCTTCTTTTTTACAGTTTAGCAATCCTAAACTTTTTCACACATATTTGGATGGATTTTCTCCCATGCTAATTGAAACCAGCAAAAGGTGATTCATTATGTTGAATTATAATATATTTTTATAATCATAAATCATCATAAACTATGTTGTAGGTAATCACTTTGTTTTATGGACATTTCTTCTAGGTGAAACTGACTCAAATGAAAGATGTTTTTTTTCTCAGCATAACATTTGATCCCTCTCTAAATAACTGACTCTCTTAATTTAGATACGTATGCATAAACAGCTCTCTTTGAAGAAAACATTCACAGTCTTTTTAACTTTGAAATTGTTACCCGTCATTTTTTAAAATCTTTTTTTCTCTTGTCTGACATTATTATATATATTTATATATATTATATCTTTTTTTCATTATTAACCAAAATGTCAAAATGTAAAGAAAACAAAAACAGATGGGATTTGGCAGGGAGAATAATTCAGTATATTTTAGAAGTGAATAAATTCAAGTATTATGATTATGTTAAATTACTCTTCTATACTTAATGTTTCAAAGTAAAATTGAACTAAAAATGAATGTGCTTTGAACAACAATATGTAAAAATATTCTCATCTCTAGTTTTGGTTGCCCTTTCAGAGCGTTCATCAGCCCACAAACCACTCGGACAGAATCGAACTTGATGACTTGCTGTATCATCCGGAGACAATTATAATGTCCTGAACTGCATTTTTGGATCAGACAGGATTTCAATATAATCATAAATGACGCACAGATTGCAAGAATAACCTCTTTGCCCTCTGCTATTCTGGACCAGTGTGGCAGCGACCGCTGAACTCTCCAGCAGCCCTGCAGAGTAAGAAAAGCTCAAACGGAGAAAACAACAAAACAGTATCACTCTGCAAGGTCAAAATTAGGTAACCAACACACAAAGGATTAGAATAATTCAAGACTTCAATGGAGAGAGGGGGGCATATCTTCTGATGTAGTTCTTTTATTAAACTGATTACTTTTTTTTTTTAGCAGAACAACAAAAGAGGACAAGAAAATGGAGCAGAAAATTAAGTAGTGGGAAGCAGGATGCTCTCTGCAGACTGAATCAATAAAAACAATAATTCAAAACAAAGATTAAGGAATTGCAGCACATATTTCCTTCTAATCAGCTTTTTTACTGAATTATTTGATAGATATACACACTCACTACCATCACTTCAATTTTAAAATCAGTTGGTAGTACTACTTTTTCGGCTCAGGTTCGACATAAAGCATCATCTTCATTCAAATCAAATTCAAAAATTTTTTTTTTAAATTACTAAAACTTTATCACTGCAAGAAAAAAAAAACAGACAAATTCAATTCATGCCTAGAAATGTACAATCAACTCAGACCAACATCATCCAATCATCTGTTCCCCCTTGTGCCCGTCTCCTTTCCCTTAGCTTCTAGTTGCTTCTATCCACACCTGCTCCCTGTTAGCTGATTAGCCCAGTCTTTGCTCTGTTTCCTATATAAACACCTCCTGTGCTGTTCCTTAGTACTCATAGTTACTTTGCTCCTCATATCTGTTTCCCCTGGTGTCTTTTGGTTTTCTGTACTTTGTTCTTGGATTTGGTTTCTGTTGCCTTTTTGCACCTTCATTAAATCAGCAAAACTCATCCCTGCATTTAGGTCCTCAACCAACGTTGACATTTTCTAACAATCAAGATTATATAATTTTAAATAAAACTATGATTCCTGCTGATATGTGAAAGGCTTAATAATAAAGGCTGTGGATTTGGGAATTTTAACAAAAAGTTGCACCCTGATAATCTCTGGAAACCAGTTTTAAATAACCAATTGTAGACACCTTTTTGTTGTTTTTTAAAAGCAAAATCACCAGGCCCCTTAGCCACTGTTGCTATCTACTTTACTAGGTGATGCTGTTAAATTTATGATTGGTGTTTTTTTTTCAAAATGCCCCCAAAATAATAACTCAGTATGAAGTAGTGGGTTGAGTGCTAAGTGCTTTGGGCTCATAACACATAACTCTTTTTTTTTTTTTCCAAAGGAAGCTTTAACAGTATAAAAATATAGCTTCTGACCCTCAGCTTCCAACAAAACTAACTTCATAATATTAATTCCAGTTGAACCTAAAGTTGTTTGGATCAGCCAATGACCTTGCTTTATTTTAGAAGCCATTGGCTAAAAATGAGGTAAATAAATGTTTTTAATTAGCGGTTATCTTACAGAAGCAGCTGCTGTTGTCCTTATTTCTGCCAAAGGGTTACAAGGTCCTCCATCTATCCTTTTACAAAAATTCTTATTTAAAAAATAAACACATTCAGTATAAAATGCAATCAAATTTTTTGACTCCAGAAAGCCCCACATTTGCATAATGTTATAGTTCATTGTATCACAATGATACAGGGGCTTGGTAGGTGGGACGCTTCTAGGCCCATTTGAGTCGACCAAAAAAGTTGTATTTAAACAGATATGTGGTACCATGGAGTAGCTGAGCCAACAACTGATGGTTGACATATCAAAGCGAAGCATCGCTTCAGCTGCTGTTCCACTGGTTCCTTTATCACACATTGGCTTCTGAGGATATGGATCAGCAGACACTTCTAAGTAAGATGTAGGAAAATGTTGGCTGGGTTTACATCATCACGGCAGGACATAAACGACTGAAAAGCTTCAAAGCTGGGTTAGAAGTTTTTACAAACTTTGGATAGTAAATAGATATATTTATATAGTAATAGTAGATATTCAGTGTGGATAGAGTAAACTCCTTGTGTAACACTGGCAGAAAAAGATACGGTCATAGAGGAAGGGCAAATTTGAAGCTCTTACTGCTGAAGGTGTTTCTAGAACAGGGGTCACCAACCTTTTTAAGGCTGAGGGCCACTTCAAGGGTACCGAGACTTAGGAAGGGCGACCATTACTGACCCATGAGCTGCAAGGGTTAGTGTTAGCCTAAACTTTGTTCAATATCGACATATTTTTTATTGTTTCTGTTAATTTCTAAGTTTATTTAGACATTGTCATTTTGAAATCTCTATAAATGATTAAAAAAAGGAGCAACAGAATAGAATAAAATTTCAAACTTAGCCCACTGGTGGGTTGTTCTTTATTTAGAAGACTCTGAGGGCCCCCCATGTGGTCCTTGAGGGCACCTTGGTGCCCACGGGCACTGGGTTGGTGACCCCTGTTCTAGAGGCTCTTTAATGATAGCCAGGTTTTAATATTCTCCCTACTTCTGAGATCTGGGTTAGTTTTTGTTAAATTAATAGTGATTCTGTCATGATCTTGGCTCTGATGACTGGCTTGACTACTTATTTCATTCACCTCCCAAGCTCTGCCAAGTTCTCATTACCGTTTATCTTTTCCACACGTTTCAGCCTCTATTTTACCGGCCGTTAACCAGTCATCAGTACCAGATTATTCAAGCTATTGGCAAGAGTTTTTCTGGCGTGTCTGATTGTGTACTGATTGCCTGATCCTGATCTATTCTGCCTTTGGACCTCTGAGGCTGCCTGTTCCCAATCTGATCTGTTTGTCTGACCTGTCTTCGGACACCTGCTGGATTCTGCCTGTGCTCTCTTCCTTCAGAGGTTCCTGCCTTAGACGCCCTCGCTGTACTCTGCAGATCTGTTTCCAATAAACATTTGAGTAATCTAACTGTCTGTCTGCCTCAAATACTTGGTCCTATTGTTCTTAGTGTGACAGATACAATATGTCAGGGTTCTGCAACCTGTGGCTCCAGAGTCGGAAGTGGCTATTTGGACCCCCAACATAGCTCTTAATGCTAACTAAAAGTGATATTAAGAACCAACTAATCTCATACAGCAACAAAAAAAAGTCTTGGATGCTTCATTGTTTTTTAAAGGATATTTGAATTCCATTTTCAGAACTGAATGACAATAAAAGGAGCAGAAATATGTTTTTTGATCTTTTTTTCTTGTTTTTTAATCAAATGATATGATGTTGGACAGAGGAAAATCACGGTTTCTTCTACATTAAAATTTTCATAATTTAGTACAAAACACAGAACTGATTATTTTAAATTGCACCATATTTCCTATAGTAGATATTTAGACATAAAAAGAAGTTGTGTTTTACAAGAAGGTTGTTTAATATATTTGGCTCTAAACTACTTTTCCTTTGCTGTACTTAGGAGAAAATAGCTATTTGGATTTTAAAGGTTACAGAGCCCTGCAATATGTCATCTGCTGTTATTCAATGGATGTCATACTATTGCATTTCATAACTGAAAATGGAAATTATTCTTTGTTTTTTATATAACTATCATGCAAAAAACTCATAACTAAAAGGCAGTAACCCTACTTTGTGTCATGCAGTGCCTTGTGAAAGCATTCTCCTTGAACTTTTCAACCTTTTGCCATATTTCAGGCTATTGGATATTTTAAACTTTTTTTAACAAATAAAAAACTGAAGAGTGAGGCGCGCAAAATGAATCAGCTCCTTTACTCTCAGTGCAGCAAACTCTCTCCAAATCTTCAGTGAGGTTCTCTGAATGATCCAATCTTGACCTCAATGACTGATGATGATAAATAGAATCCAACTGTGTGTCATACATTCACTAACTGTGTGTAATAAATGCACTATGTGTATACAAAATGACAAAGTTTGTCTAAGTCTAATGGATAGTCTCAGAGCTCTGTTTAAACTCAGATAGCATTATGAAGAGCAAGTAACACACCAGGCAGTTTAAAGCCAGATTTGGATAAAATAAACTTTAAACGTCCCAAGGAGCACTGTGCAAGTGATAATACTAAAATGGAATCAGACCGCTGTGAATCTACAAACACCCCTCTAAACTTTCAGCTCAACCAAGGAGAAGAATGATCAGGGATGCAGCCAAGAGGCCCATGGTGACTCTGGATGAACTGCAGAGGTCTACAGTTGAGGTGTGAGACTCTGTCCATAGGAAAACAAATCTGGCCTTTATGGAAGAAATACTTTTCATAAAGATATTCATAAAAAGACTTGTTTAAATCCAAATAGAGGACCGTTCTGGAAGAAAATCTGTTTGAGCCTGCAAAAGACATGAGACAGGATGGAGACAGGAGATTTATCTTCCAACAAGACAATGATCCAAAATATAAATCAAAATATACAATGGAACGGTTCACAATTAAACATATCCAGGTGTTAGAATGGCCTAGTCAAAGTCCAGACCTGAATTCAATTGAGAATCTGTGGAAAGAACTGAAAACTACTGTTCACAAACGCAATAGAAAACAGACAATAGACAAAAATTTCTCTCAATTTGCAAAACTGACAGAGACATACTCCAAACGACTTGCAGCTGTAATCACAGCATAAGGCGCTACAAAGTGTTAGCTCAAGTTTTCTGTTTTTTTGTTAAAATTAATTATTTAATACATTTTGTTTCACTTCATGATTGTGTCTCACTTGTTGCTGCTTCACAAAAAATTACAATTTTATATCTTTATGCTTGAAGCATGAAATGTGGCAAAAGCCGCCGCCTTGAAAAGTTCAAGGTAATTAGGATATCATAATACATTATAATAAAAACAGAAGATTTCAACAGAGTTTCAATAAGGGTGGAGAATTCCCCTGATAGTTATTCAGTTGATCATAGAAAAACAGACACAATGGAAACCCAGTCCTGTAGCACACTCTCACACCAAGAGCCAGTTTCATGAGACTTTTAAAGAGCACCCAAAGAAAACCCATGCAAGCACAAGGAAAACATTTTCTATGAAAAATGTCTCAGGTTTGGATTTGAACCCACCACCAAATTGCTTCAAGTAAAAAGTGCTGACATTGTATTATGAAAGTACTGCTTTTGTATGTATCCAACACTTTTCTAAACAACCATTTGCTGTATTTACAGCTGCAGGCCTTAGAAACTGCCACAGAAGCAAACCAATAGCATTTACCAAAACATCAGGTATGATTAGATAGCTCATGCATGGTAAACATAGCTACCAGGCGGCATTTATGTCCAGGTGACAGAGAGCGTTGTAAAAACAAAAAAACAAAAACACAAATATTGGTGCTTTAAAAATGGTTAAAGAATTTTGGTTATGGTCTCCAGTGTGAGAACGCGATGCCTAAACAATTAAACACACTTCAAAAAATTGAAATCTAAATAAGGACTTTTTGTCTCTAATTTTTTTCTTGAATTGAGGAGGTAAGTGAGACACTTTGCCAATAGAACAAGACAATTTACATTTAAAATAATAAACAATTGCATTGTCTTGTTTCAAGTGCATATTATTTCATTAACTTATTTTAACAGTAAAATATCTCACTCCATTTGCATCATCAAACCCTGCACTAGGTAGATAAGATGATTGTGAAACAAACAATCATCTTATTTACCTTCTCAAATTAAAAATAAATGCACTTAAAGGTATAGAGGATCTTATGTTCTGGGTGGATCATCTAAATAAATGGTCCTTTTAATTATCAATTATTCTGGTCAAATGTTTATGTAAGGCCGTCCTACGTGCTCGTCCCCAGTTAGCTAGCATTTTCTGCTCATGTGCACGATCAGGCATATATCTCTGGTGAGCTATGGTTTCAGACAGTTGTTGAAGCTCACCATTCTCAACGCGGTTATTTGAAAATGGCCGAGGGTCGTAAGAGAAAAAGTGTCTACAAAGTGTAAGAGAAGGAAAGAAAGGCCTCAGAAGAGGCAGATATATCCAGGAATGCTTTGCGCGGAGAGCATGATGATAACAGGCGTTCCCTCTGGGGAGCGGGTACAGGGTTGAGCATGTGCATTTTTTTTTAAAGTGGAGAGGGCGGGTCTTTTCAAAAATTTGCTAAAATCCTACACAGTGCCTTTAATCTGAGAAATCTTTACTTATTTCTAGGTCATTTTTACAGTGTACCTTTGCCCTTGAGAATGAACGTTTTATTATGTTTAGCTAACTAGCTTATTCTCACATAGATTAAATCATGATTACCTATCAACAACATGTGTTTTCGATTTTGTCGTGTATTCTCAGTTAGATTTAGGCCTAATCACTAATTGACCAGCTCTTTCACATAACCTGCCACCTCTAAATGGTTCTTAAAATGTAATCTATACTAAGCCTTATCCATCTTCCTATCAGCTCCGACCAGCTGCTGACTAAAAGCCTCTCCACAGCATGATCCTACCAACACTATGTATGAGGATGAGAATAATGTCTTCAGGGTGGTAAGGGTGGTATATACATTAGGTGGTTCCTTATGTGGCCTGCGTTAAGCCGCAAACAAAATGGCTCTCTATCACCATTGCTTTTCTTCCTTCATCTATTTAATAATTTAGATTTATAGATTTTCCAAACTAGTTTTATGGTAGAAAAATTCTCCCACCTGAGCAGTGGATCTCTGCAGCTCCCCAGAAGTTGATATCAGAGTGTCACTAATATTTTGTAAAAAAATCTCTGAAGCTCAAACATGTTTTACAATAAGGTGACCTATATGCTTTATCTGGATTTTATCAGTTTGTGGCAAAGAAAATAATGGTTGAAAAAGTGGTTTCAACACTTTAAAAATGAAAAACAATTATAATTTCAATTTCGAAGTTAGATTTTGATCATTTGGTCTTCTCAGTAACATACAATCCAGAAACGGCAGATTGAAGTTAGCCGCTGATAAACCTGTTGAAGTTCAAAGGTTATAAATACTTCTCAGGTTTAGGCTTTGTAACCTGAAGAGCAACAGTGACCTCTGAGGCCAGGCAGGATTAAATGTGCTCTGTGTAGTCTCCTTGACCGTGGTGCTTGGGGCACATGCACAGCTGATCTTTCACAAGAGTTCAGGGCCATATGGAGCTTAGAGCCCTCCCTGCTCCCCTTTGCTGAGCAACAGCATTAGAGTAATCCTGCATCCAGATGAAAGAGAGACAGCAGCGGCTCCTTGGAAGTGGGTTATCCTTGACATCTCAGACTGACACCCTGGCTTTTGCTTTAGCAGCTCAGATAATTATAGGTCACATGAGAGCTCTACTTAGTGGCAGCTTCTAAATTTGATCTCATGGCTTTATTTAAGGTTTCTTTTTCTGCTAGCACATAAAATGATAGAATAGTAGAATCACAGATGTCTCTGCAAACTGAAGCGGCCTTAGAAGCCTAAAGTACAATATACAGTATGCAGTCATTACCTGTATTACTTTATAAAGCTCTCCTTAGGTGATTAAACTTATGAAGGCATTAGAAACCTTTGCAGCCAGGTCCCTGCCACACTGTGAGTCACTTGTACCGTGTAAATGATCCAGCAACAAGAAACAGATATTGTTTGAATGTGGTGCTTTTCAGGTTGTGCCAAATCAACATAATAGCCCATTGACTTTACAGACTTCCATTGTATTTAAACGGACTGCTGTGATGTTGAGTACAAAAACCTCATGACACATTCCCCTTTTGACGCAAAGCTGCTTGCCTCGTGACCAATAACAGAAGACTGGAGCAGCGGGGTATATGCTAAGGTACATTTCTGTTCCGCTTTTCCTTCTCTATCTGACATATTTCCTCTTTATTTGGGGTAACTGTTGGTGTCTGAACAGCGGAGCCGAGTCACGAAGAGAAAAACTCATGGCTGTGTTCAACAGTGCCGTCTTTATCTGGCTCTCTGTATGCCGAGATTAAGAAAACCAATTTGACGTAAACCTCTTGTTCATCCAACTCTGCCTCCTGACCCATACCAAGCAAACCAATTGCAGTATGAAACATGCAGGTCTTAGCTGTAGATTTACTTTCCTCTGCTGATCAAGGCCAGAGGCAGTGCCTTTACAAGGAGGGAAATATATGAAAATGACAAGTTTTTAGAACATAAAATGTGAATTCTTTGATTTGTGCTTAAGAAATAAAGTCTGTCTGTTGTGGCCAAGAAAATAGGAAAAAGAAATTAGGAAAATGGTTATATTTTGTTGAGATATTTAATCACCAGAATGATTGAAAATTAGGTGGAGCACTTGTTTAGATGATCCACCTGGAAATAAAAGATTGTCCTCTATACCTTTAAGCCTCGACTGTCATGATCTGGCCTGTTTGCTCCTCCTTAATTGGTAATTTCTTTCACCTGCCATTTTCCCTCCCCGCCTCAATTATAATTTATTCCTCTCACCTGTTTCCTCTTGCTTTATATTCAGTTCAGCAGCCTGAGAATTCAGTGCCAGATCATTACTTGTCTTTCTGTTAGTCTGTCTGTTCAGTTTTTGCCTTGGTTCATGTCCTGGATCCTGGCAGCCAGTGGAAAGAGGGTTTTTAGTGTTTGTCTCGCCTCCTGATCGTCCACTGTTCCTCCCCTGCGGAGTCCTCTGGGTTTTTGGCTCTATATGTGGGGAGGTTCAGTTTTTATCTCAGTAAGCCTGGCTCCAGGAGGAGACCAGTTTAAAAGTCCTGAATCAAGTTTTGGTTCCACGCCCCTGTCTCCGGCTACCCTCTTCCACTGAGCCTGCTCATCTGCACCTGATCCCTGTCTGCTCTTGTGCGTGACCACCTGGTCATGCTTCTGGTCCCAGTCAGACTCTGAACCCTCCTGGGAGCTCTGTGGATGCCTGGAAGTCTGGATCCTGCCACCTGTTTCTGTTCCTGTCTCATCTGGATCCTGTTTCTGTCTGTTCCTGTCTCGTTCTGGATCCCTGACCAGGATCGCTTCCCAGCATGTCCTCTGGGACTGCAGTAACTTGGGGACATTCTTTGTCTGGACTGCTAAACCAGGTAAGTGACCAACTCTGATAATCATCTTCTGTCAGATCGATCGTGGTCATTGACCTGTGTTTTCTCCTGCAGAATGTCCTGAGATTGGGCAGTGCGCCCCTCGCCTCACTCCTGCAGTGTCCGTGAGCCACAGCTCCACTTTTAGTTTTTGTTTTGTTTATCAATAAATGTTTTGAACTTTCCTACTGACTGTCTTCTCCTTGAATAATGGGTCCCTCTGTCCTCGGTTCATGACGTCAACAGTCCCCAGTTGGTAGCGGCTAAACAAGAACAGGGAGTTCAAGCTTTGAACCAGATTAGACTGCCCGATTTCCAGCTGTGAAAAGTTTTATGGATTTTTCTGGAATCATCAACCTTGTTATGTGCATGGATTTGTGAAGGGCTGTAGTTTTATGCTTCAGGTTTTTGTCATTTGGGAGGATCCATCTCGACACAATTTTTTGCAAAATGGTCCTTCTCACTGGCCTTTAAGCACACCGCATTTGGCTGAATAATAACCCAAAACCATAGCAGCTCCGCCTGTGTTTGAATGTCAGGATATTTTTTCTGTTATTCATACTCAGCATTTCTCTTTCTCTAAACACGACTGGTCCAATTATTGCTTCCCACTTTTTCCCCAAACCTCCTCTGAATCTTTTAGCTGTTCGCTGGCACTGGGAAATGCAAAATGTATCTGTCCATCACACATACATTAGTTGTAGTTACTTTTTTTTTAGTAACTTTGATTAATAATCTTCCTGGAGATTACTAAACATGAATCAAAAATTAAAATAGAATATATG
>JAGKQL010000056.1:31253610-31281310 GCA_018398635.1 Cyprinodon brontotheroides
CATCCATCCATCCATCCATTTTTGTGAAGTTATTCCTTTTTTTCTACTAAATTTTGCTAAAAGAAAAATATAAACTCTTAGTCTTATTACCCAAGGGCTTTTCAATATTTATGAGATCTTTATTGCTCTTAGTAAAATCAAGGCCTAACATCTCTTTAAAAAATCTGAAGTAAGTTATCTTTAGATCAGTGCACAAAGCAAAGTCAGCCATATCCACACACAGCTAAAGTAAATACTTTTCATAAATATATACTTAATATATGAACTGGTTACTTGATGTTCCAGACATGATTAAATAGATGTAAATTTGTTCAAAGCCGGGTGCAAAAAGAAACATTTCATGATTGACTGTTTTATAAAAGACTTTTCTACTTTTTTTTATTTCTCGCATTATTTCACAAATACTTTGAGATATTGAAAAATGTCAGAGATAAGACCGTCTGTAGAAACACTAGTTGACTCCATAATGTTCATCAAAAACGAGGCGCTGTGTGGAGTCTTTAGTGGGAATGCAATTTCTTCCACTCATCTGCTCGCCTTAGATCTCTTCACAACTTGTTCTTTTGAAAGAAATCCTTGTTCTTCTGAAAAAAGCAACTGGCTGCTGGCAAATTTACAAGAGTACCTCCAGAGCAAAACTTTAATTGGTCTCACAGGAGAACCTAAGTGATTGAAGAATGTCAAAGGCAATTAGAGTCAAAAAAACAAAAAATACCATACCCCTTTATTCAATAGCACTTAAACAGCACTTCATCAAAGTAAATACAATTGAAAACAACAGTATTAAGTGGACAAGCAAAATACAGACAAGCTAAAATAGAGAATAACAGCTACAAAAATTATGCAAACTAAAAAGTAATTCATATATGAAACATTTAGAAGTAAGTAATTAAAGGAGATAAACATTTTTTATAAAATAGAAATAGGGTAATGCTTTCAGGATGTGCCAAATGCCTCAACAAACAGGTACATCCAAAGGCGGTTTATTCCATAAATTTGGTGCTGCTACAGCGTCTTGCCGCTTGGATTTGGCGACAACAACGAGCTGCTTTGCTGACAGACTTTAGGGATGCGGCTAGATACAGTATATGGGAGTGCAGCATCTAAGAAAGATGTGGCAAATACTAATCTAACAGCACTAATACTGATCTAACAGCAAATACTGAGATCAATATAAAACAAATCCTAAAATGAAGGGATTTTTTAATTGAGGGGTGATGCTCAAACATTTTGATCCAGTTAAAAGTCCTGCAGCATTTTTGCACATCCTGCATTAACCTAACAGAAGCATCACTAACACCAAGATAAAGCTATATACTGTAATCCAGTATTTTACAAACACATGGATCACTGTTTCAAAAAGCTGTATAGATATAAATGGTTTTACTTTAGCTAGATGCTTCCAAATGAAAAAAGCTTGAATTGAGCAATCATCCAGATTTAGGTTTCAATTATAGGATCATCCAACATTGAACAGCAAAAACTTTCCAAGAAACATACTGATAGCTTGATTGAAATGAAAAAACTGAAATATATAGTGCAATTATCTGGGCCTATTTGAACTCTGTAACAAAACAGAATTTTATCAAGTCAGGCTTGTTTTTGATCGGTTGGCTTACTTCGCACCTATAATACGAGGTTTAGGTAGTTCAAGGTAAGAAGGTGTTAGGAATCCAGTTTTGGTTGTGTTGTTTTCTCCTCCACCACCAGGTGGCTTCTGGTTCTCGTTGGCCTCCCTTCCACACACCTGTGGATGGTTGCCTCATTACCGGAGGACTCTTAAGCTGCTGACTGCCACTACCCTCGAGCCCAGAGTAAGTTTTGCCAGTTTTGGGGCATCTAGCCAAGCTAAGCGCTGCTGAGTCAAACCTGAGTTTTTGTCTACCTGTGAGCCTTAACCTTGTTTTTTTTGTCTTTGCCTCTCGGCATAAAGTCATCCTGCAAACTGGATGTTTTGGACCTTCTCTCCCTGGAAGGAATCAACTGAGCTTTAAACTGAGCCAGGGATTCAAACCGCTGGAGGTTTGGATCTACTTTTCCCCAAAGGATTGTTTGAGCTTCACACTGAGCAGGGGATTCATCTCCACAAGAAACCGCTCAAGTACCAAAGGAAATCTAAGTGGCAGTCAGCTCCTCCTCGGCCTCCTCAAGGAAACACCCTAACCTGGGTAAACCCTGTCCGCCCTCCAATGAGCTAAAACCAATTTCTGGAACAACCCCACACCGACTGGATTCAGAGAAAAGACAGAACCTTTTCTGGAAACATGAAGTCCTGCTGCTTTTTCTCGCCTTTTGCAAATTGTAGCTCAAATTTCCCACTGAGCCTAAACTAAACTTAAGAAACTTCCCCTTTCACTTTTCAGTCCCCGTTCGCGAGCATTCAGAGCAGCACAGGACCTATCTCCACTAGTTTTTCAATAAACCTGTTAAACCTTCCCCTGGTTCTTCTGAGTGGTTTCTGCATGTGGGTCAGATTATTGAATAAGATAATGACAGAAGGTATGAGATTTTAACATATAACACAGTGTCTCATATACAACACAGTGCCAATGATCTCAAGAGCCACAAAAACTAAAATATGATGCTGAAATAACCCTGAAGTATAGTAGAAGACCAAGAATATTAGCTTGGTTTATTCCACTGCGTAAATCATGATTAAATGTGGGTGTGCAAGGTTGCTTATCCTCATTGTGGCCCTATGGGACTGTTAACCTTTCATAGTTGCATCCCGCCTCTCACCCAATGATCTGCTGGAGTTAAACACATATAAAGTAAGAATTCTGCCATAAATGCAGCTGTATGATAAATACCTATATGAGCAATTTTATTTAAAACACACACGCGTAACAGACTCTCCTTGCACATTTTTAGCATTTTATACATGCGGATTCAATACCATAAGGCCCCCATTATATCACAACCATGAGTTCATGACCTTTCTCTAGAGAAAGAGGGAAAAAGCTTATTAGGAGAACATGTTTTGGGCGTCAAAAATGCTTTAACGCTGAAATGTGGACGCTGGCCAAGATGCTTTGAGGCTAAAATTCTCTGGATGCTCTGTTCTCTGGTTGTTTAGCTTCTCTGCTCTGCAGCTACAAGTTAGAGAGTAGCTTGGCTTTATTTGCTTATATAAGTTGGAAACAAAAGTTTTAACATGGTTTTTTAAGCAAGAAAGTCCACCTCAAAAAGTCATCTGTTAATTCAGCTCATCGGGATTATAATCCTACTATATTGTGTTTTTGTTTTGTGTCGCAGATCCCCCACATGCTGGCGGGTGGCTTGCGTTGGGACTCCCCAGTGAAAGCTCTATAAATTCAGCCAGGCTATGGGAGATTTCCCGCTGTCATTCATAGTGGCAGGAGGTGAATATTAAGCGCTTTTAATATTTGTTGTAAAAACTGCAAATACCTGAATTTACAACTGAATATTTTTTCAGCAACTGTTTTAACATTTTTAGATCATTTAGGTATTTATAAACTGCTCTGACAATGTTTATTTAACAGAATTTTTTTTTAGTGTTGTAAAGAAATATAAAACTTGCCACCTTTCCCTTGTACACGATAATCCATCCCCCTGGCTTAAACAAAAACAACCTGTCCAGTTCAACCCCTTAAAATCAATGTATTTTTTACACACCTTTCCCCCAAAAAAGCTTCAGCTTCAGCTTTTCTGATTGGTTCCCGCTCCAGGTCAAGCTACAAAACTTATATATATCTGTATATATCTGTTTTTAGATATATCCAAGTTTATATCCAAATTTACACCAGTGCACCAGTGAGCATTGTGAGATATATTTTCTTGTAACTAGGTTGAAAACTGTTATTTTTTTCTTTTTCAATTCGATTTTTTGTATTTCAAAAGCCTAAACGCCAAAATAAGCTGAATTTTTTTTTTTTCAGAAAAGACATGTTTCCCTTAGCAGATATTTACCCAATATTATAAATAATCTCTTATTAAAGAGTCGTTTAACATTTAAGTTTTCTTTAACTGGACTGAGGGCAAAAATGCCTCTGTGGATAGTAAAGGTTGCTGCTTGGGGAGAGCTGGAAGAGCTCCTAAACTGACAATTCTGTGCAGCTGTGAGAAACGAGTAATGCTCAGCAGAAATAAGGATGGACGTAAGCAGCTAAAAAAACAAAACATTTTAAAACCTTAATATCAGCAGCCAGTTATAGTTAGTGCAGTGAATGGCTAAATATAGCAAACTAGACAAGTCAGAGGATAAGGAGTTGCAGGAGGTGAAAAAAAATCCATCCGACTGCACAGGGCTATAAAAAGGCCATTTCTATACATGATAGGAATTAGAAGAAAAAAACAATAAGGCTGTAAACAGAATCTAGGAGCACTTATAACATTTTAAAGTCTTTCTTATTGATCATCGATTTGAGCTAAAAATTAGTTTCTTCTTGTTTTGCCTTTTTTTTCTTATCTGAAACTCCTGAGATCATCACTGAAACTTTAAACAAACCAAGACATCCTTAATAAATATATTTGGTTCTCAAATTACTTTTTTATTCATAAAAGAAAAGGAAATTTCTCCTTAAACCTAATACCGTAATTGAGGGTGAACCAGCATGTACCAGCAGGGGTTTAGAGTGACTCAAATCTGAGCCTCTTTTCATGGCAGAATTGTAATTCAGTCACACTGGAGGATTTTTTTCATCTGTTTAGGATGCAACAGCATCTCAATTAGGATCTTAGGATCTAAGTCTGGATCTTAACGAGTGGAAATTATGGGATTATATCGACTTTTCCAATTCATCCAAACTAAAAACAATCAGCCTTCTAAATCAGTGAAACATTAAAACTAATATATCTTCATGTTAAATTCTATTTTTGTGATAGACATGGTAAAGTCACCAGCACCCTCTGCACTCCAGGAAACATTGACTTGAATCAGAGAAACAGGCATTGATCAGCAGGCTAGAACTAAAATGAGAATCATTTTAAAACACAACCAGCCATGTGACCTACTGTCCAGTAAAACAGTAACAGCTGCTTTGTAAAGCAGAAAAACACGCACCAAGTGACGTTTAACCGTGTCACTTTCATGCAAAATGGAAGCAAATTCCAGAGTTCATCATAACCTAAAAAATATCCCACAGCCTTCATTAAAACAAGTGAAAGCATACCAAAAAAAAAAAAGAAAATTAAAAACAATCTGGACTTTGTTTGCAAAAGTTTGAAAGATCGCTTTTCGCTTCCCCATCCAGGAAGCTTCTTCAATTCAAAATGTCAGGAATAGTATTAATGAGTTCAGGATTTTTTACAGTAGCCCAACAAAGCCTTGTTTTTGTTTTGAAAACATGCAAATTGGAACACTCCAAATTTGGAATGGGGGTTGTTTGGCTTCTTTTTTTGGCTGCAATACCCCATAGCCATCTAAGTGTCTGAAAGGTCGGCCGCTAAAGGGGATTGTTGGCCTCCACTCCGTACAGAGGCTGGGGCTGCGATAATGACGGGAAGGGATTAACAATTAACAGCATAGAAACAAACCGGGTGGGACAGTTCTGGCATGCAATACATCTATAACCATTAATTCACCTAAATGTTAGATTCTTTTTTTAGCTGGTAGGTTTTTTTCTTCCAAACAAAAGTAGCACAATAAGAAAAAATATGAAGGAATTGTTAAAGAATCCTGTGGAAGAATGACAGATCACACTGGAAAAACTATCTGGAAAAAAGTAAAAATATCTTAAATTAACTGTATTTACCCATAATTTGAGTAGATAAATATGATTGTTTGCCAATGGAATGAGTATTATTACTCTTAAAATAAGATAATTAGATAATATACATTTGAAATAAGACAATGCAATTGTGTTTTCCTATTTTAAGTATAAATCGTCTTGTTCCATTGGTAAAATGTCTCTTTTACCTCCCCAATCCAAGAGCAAATGCACTTATTTTAAGAAAAAATGACTTATCTAGGTTTAGATTTTTTCCAGTGCAATAGGGAGGATTTAATGTTAGTCATTGATGATATTTCACTTATTCAGTCATTAATAATGTCAGCTGTTTTTAAACAGTGTGTTCCAATTCTTGTGTTTTATTTTCATGCATTAGGAATTAATTCTTCTAATACATTTGTGGTTGGTTTTACACCAGGTGATGCATTCATGATTAAATTATACTCTTCAGAATGTGTAATGAATTGAAATCCTGAGGTACCTAATTATTTTCATTTTTACTGTCTGATCTGTTCAGAGGTGGACCTGCTGATGTGCTTTGGATCATCTTCCTGCTCAGTGTTAAGGCATTGGTCTATTTAAAGAACATTTCCATCAAAGGTTTCCTGTTAAAGAGTAGAATTTGTTGTCTATTTGGGTCTTTAAGCGGCAAATTAGGTCCTGATCATCACACTATCTGTACCATGCTTGTTGTTATTATGAGCTTCTTTACCCCACAAGTCTTAGCGTTGTTTAAGATTATGTTTTTAAAATCTAAAACATTAAGATGATGTTTTTGGATAATGGCTCTTTCTGCTGTTTATTATTATCCTAAAACCTTAGGTTCTGCAACTCTTTCTATACCTGAGAGTTATTTTTATATTCAGTCTAGCTAATAAAAGCCGTTTAGAGCCTTAAAAAATTGCGTGATCTTTTTTAAAGAGGGAAAAAGATAACTTATATTTAATACATATCTATAAAAGATTTGTCCTTCTTTTAAATAATCACCTCACCATGCATTATCAAAGTTTAGGTTTTAAAATAAAGGGGAAAAACTTAAGAAAGGAGAATAAATATGTTTTCAATGGGTTGCTGAATTTTTTTGGAAAATACTGTTAAAAAAACAAAATCTTTCTCACAGAAAGATCAAAAAACATATTGCAGTTATATTTATAGATGATTCATTTTAGAAATTCAATGCAATTAGTCAACACCAAGCATTATTTTCCGTAGCTATTTTTCAAAAGATTAGCTGGTTCCTCATCATTCTTTAGGGATGAAGATCCATTATCGAGGGTCTCCATGGCCACAGGTTGCAGACCCCTGCTTTAGACTGACTGGTGCAATCTGTTATTTTCTTAGTTGCATGCTCTACTATGAGGCATTTCTCTTAGAAGGAAACTTCTTTAGAATATCTGAAGAAAGCCTGATACTTTAAAGCACATTTTAAAAAAGGAAAACAGTGTAGACAGTGATTTTGACCTCAGTGGGAAACAGTTTTCTCACAGGAAGCTGCTTTCTGCCTCATATCTCAGAAATCAGTATGTGTTATCATATGAGTGTATGTTTGGGAAGCTGAATGTAGAATTTGTTGTAAACAGCAACATGTTGTGCTGCATGGAGTATATGCTGTGTTAGAGATTGGGTTGATAACACTGACCTGTCAGGCCTGCTGGTTCTCTTTCAGTTGTATATTCAGAATGATGTCATATGATAAATGCGCAGGATCCTAATAGCTTCCTGTCATCAGCACTTATTGAGTTTTATTCAGGGAAAGCAGGAAGGTTTTCTTTTAATCTGTTTCCGATAGCTCCTTTTCATGGAAAATTGTGCAGCTATTAAAATCCTAAATAGAGGAACTTGAATAAAACCATCCTAGCTCTGTGAGTAAATTTTTTTTCACGTTTTTCACAAGAATTCAATCAGTTGGATACCATTGATATGTCTCCAAACACACCAGTTCATTCAATGCATTAAATTCAAAATGTTTTAATTTTCTAAAGATCATTATCTGTTTTTTATACAAACAAAGACCATAATTGAACGTTATTTTGCTGTTAAATTGCTATGTGAGTAAAAAAAATAATAAAATGCAGAGAAAAACAACACTGTAGCAAAATAAATCCCTTGTTTCGTCTTTAGTAGCAACAGTAAATAGCAAAGTAATAAACAAAATTATTTATAAATAAACAGCCAGTAAGAAAAAACAGCAAATTTATAGAGCTTCTATTAGAAAACTAAAAACTACTATTTTTTAGCTCATAAAAAAATTAAAGCTGTGATAGGATGACGTATTTTTTTTTCATTTTGATTTCTTTTTGTATTTTACATTTTGTGATGTAAAAAAAAAATGTGGTTTGAAAACCAACTTAAAGCTGTGCAGAACTCTAAGTAATTCAAGCGTTTCTCACAAAAGATCTTCCTTATGTAGCACCTCTGAGTCATACCTTGTAAAACATCTCTTCATGCTTTAGGTCTGGACTTTAACTAGGCCATTGTAGTAATAAAAAATGTTTTGACTTGAACCATTCCACTCTGGTTCTGGCCATACGTTGAAGGACGTTGTTGGCCTCTAAGCTAAATATTCTCCCCATTCTTTAATCTTTTGCAGTTGAGAATATATTTGCTTGCCAAAAATCGGCCTGTAGACCTATAGATCACTTTGGTGATTAAAGGTGATTTAAAGTCTTACTGATGTCTAAATTTGAAAATAAAGTTAAAAGAGTAGATAAATTTAAATATATGGTTTGTTTCTTATCATCAACAGATACATACATAAGACATCAGATCTTTATCAGTGAGATTACAAGTTAAAACTTTGCAACAACACAATTACAAATCAGAAATGTACGAGTATGAACCACAAAAGAGTACAAATAAAAGTACAAATTATTTGTAATTATAAATGTGTTATTTGTCTACATACTATTACAATTACTAAGAGTAAACGTTTACTTATAAGTATGACTCCTACTAGAAAAGTTTGATTTGTATTTGTAATTTTATGATTACTATAGTATATTTTGGATCATAATTGTGATTTAACCAAAGCACTTTATACTGAGTTCCCTTCATGGCTTTTGTCAAACTTCAAACAGAACTCCTTTTTGCAGTTTTTCCACAAAGACAGTTTGCAGAGACCTCAGAAGTTGTTTTAACAAGATTCTTCCACCTGGAGCTGTTGATGTGTGCAGCTCCTTCAGAGTTAGCATGGCCCTGTTGGCTGCCTCACCTTGCCCTATACCAGTCTATTCTCATTATGAGTTCGTATGAAATGCGTACTTAAAAGTTATGCACCGTAATTTTGTACGCGTTTTAGGACGTTTTTTTCGTCATATTTTGTAACCGTATTTTTCGGCCTCTTGCCCGGTGACAAAGATATCCATAAAGCGCGTACATTTCCCAGTTTTACGTCCGTCCGCGGATCTGCTTTTTTCGTCTGCTTGCCTGCGCATGCGCACTGATCTGTTTTTTCGAGGAAAAACGTCTAAAACGTATGAAATACTGTGCATAACTTTTCGTACAATTTCATACGAACTCATAATGAGAATATGTTGCCTATACTGTATGTGTTATTAAAGTTGGGTAGCACTCTTTGCATTTTTAAATTACTGTCTGGACAGTGCTCCGCTAAATATTCGTCACTCTTCAGAAATGCTGTGTGTGGGTCAATCGCATCATACCCCATGAATTAAACTGAGGTATATAGTTAAAAAGGTAGTTATAAAGCATGAACAAAAGGCATTTTATATGAATTATGTACAAAATCTCAGTCTGAATTTACCTTTGCTTAATCTGAAGCAAGGATTTTCTGTAAAAACAACAACAAAATGACCTGAGTGGGGAAAAATATATATATTTTTTTTGTCTGCACAGAATCCATTAGTGATAAAATCTAATGGCTGTTCAGTGCTGTTTTCAGAGCAGTCGGCTCCAGTCTCAGTGGGTTCTGGGAGGAGGGCAAATACAGCATCCAAACGGGGGCAAATCAATTTCTTTTTTTTGGTTTCTGAGGACAAATTACATCTAAAGTTAAGTTTTATGATTGAAAGTTTGCAATTATCGAAGAAAATGAGAAAAATCTTAGAACAATAACAAACACAAGGAGGTGAGACACATTTGCTTAAGGTAACATTGCAGAGCCTGATTTAAATAGATCACAGCAGAGTTAAATGTGTAGGATTTGATTTTTAAGATGACTGTGTACCGGTGTACAGGATATTTAAGTTTTTATCTTTTTATTCTTTTTTTGTCAGTATAATCACTTAAATGGATACATCACTTCGCTGTCTTATGATCTGCAGCATCTCAGTGATCTGAAAACATTCCTGCTGCTTTCTTTCTTCAATCAGATGTTGCTCTCAAAGTTTGGGAATGTCTCATCATTCAGGACCCATGGTTTTCTGTTCATCTCAGGGGTTTTCAGGATTGATAGTTTGTGATTAGGATTATCGATTTTTCATCATCTTTGTTTTTGTTTATTATGGCTTGCTATATCCTGTTATTATTGCCATTTGGGTTTGACATACTAGGTCTGTATGTTTAACATTTTGCAAGAGGTTTTCTTTTTTTTCTTTTTTGTGTATTTCTTAGTGGTTCTGGTTAGTATTTTTGGTTTAGGTTCTGTTGGTGCTTCCCCCCCCTTTTTATTCCTGTATAAATAGCATCAATCTGCGGTTCTGTTGAAATGAAACCACCTCTAGCCTTAATTAGCAAACTTTGACAGGGTCCCTTGTAATGTGCTCCACTACTAAAAACAATGCTGCCATCAAAGACATTACCGTAAGTCTTTTTTTACCCATCAGGTTTCGTGAATGCCACAATAAGCATTCATTAATTTTAATTGCAACTACCACAGATGTTAGTTCTGGTGGCTAGAGTATCTCATCTTTTCTTTTAAGAAATACATCACATTTCTTCAAAAGTGTCCCCCTCCACCCCCTCGGTAAGACTTATGGCCTTGGGTGAAAAGAGATGGTTTGCATCTTTAATGCACTTTTTTGTTATTTTTATTAATATTATTTATTTATTTTTATTATTATTATTATTTTTTTTTAACAAAATATCATGTTATAAACCTCCCATCATCACACCTCACATTCCTATTCTGGTAAATTAATAGGAGAGTCTAATATTTACCAAAGTAATCAAAACAATTTTAAACATAGGAATAAATAATTTTAGTTTCAAATTAATTAAAGTTCATTTTCACAGTCCAGAGAAAAAATTCAATTGGAATTTAGTCTTTTTTTTTTTATATATAAAAAGGCAACAACAGGTATGAATAATATGATAAAGGTCCAGACTCACACAATCGAAATACTTATTAGTTAAAAAAGTCATGGATAATGTATTTATTTTCAAAATTATTTTCAAACCAAATGATGAATTTGGGTCCCAGCTAGGTCTGCAGTAGGAATGTTGGGCCTCTCGTTTTAGCTCCTTAAGGCTTTAGAAGTATAGCCGCTGGGGTCTGACCCCCGGGACTCTCGTCTGCCAATCTTGAGTGGATCCTGCCATTCCTGTGTCTGCCCTTCCTATGTCCCTTTAACTGGGGTGGCTTTGGATATCCAGGACTCTGGTCTCCTCTGTGTTAACCTTGGGGTCAGTCTGGGGCCCCTCACACCTGCTATTGAGCATATCATGCTGCTAAAGGAGCCTTGTAAACCTTGTATTATACACTCATGCGTATGCACCACAGGCATCTGGATCCAGGTATTCACTGAAAACACAGTTCAGCTTAATACTGAGGAGCAGCTTCAGTTTAGCTTTTAATAACATTGTGTAATCTTCATAGGTTTTGCTTCCGATGTTTGTAATCCTTCATTTGCTGCTTGTTCTTGGCATATACCCACTTTTGTTGTGTTTGGTACGTGGTTTTGTTTCTTTTTCTCTTCCCACTCTTTTCTAATAGGTGTTGACTCTCACTTTTTAGCATTTTCTGTGTTTTTTATGATTTTTTTTCTTTTTTTCACTCCTCTCTCTTCCCTATAATTCTTACTCCGTCTCCATTACCTACCTCCCTTTCCATCTCAGTCTCCAATGCATATGTTTCCACCCCCAATTCAATTTCTAGTAAAGTTTCGTACAAATGAAACCTTATGATAACAGCCATGCTGGTCAACTTGTGAAAGTAATTTTCTTGAGCTGTTATCTTGCACACGGACATCGGTTCTGAGTGCTATATTGGCAAACGAGACACATTAAAAAATACAAAAAAGAAAACCAAAATGTGATTAACTAAAAACCAACATGTTCACGTATGGGATTTGATTATTTTTTCTCCTGGATGAGGTGACACACTTAATACCACGAACATCGAATTAGTTTGTTTCCAAGAAAGTAATTCACAACATGCAACTGTAGGCAACCATTCTTATGAAGTGGATAATGGGAAACATAAACATTTGTGTTTTAGTCAGGAGGACTAAAAGCATAAAGCTTGGGTCGAGTACAGAAATGTAAGTACATGACATCTGTGCAAAGAGATGATAGACGGATGAAAGCTTTCTGCTAGTGGTTTGGAGTGGCAGAGCTTTTAGGGCAAATAAATGTGCTTATTTAAATGTGTGTGTGGAAGGTGGTGTGTATGAGGACATCGCACAAGGGGTATATATTAGCGAGTGCTAGTTGGTGTGTGTGTGTGTGCATGTGTGGGGTGTATATGGAGGACAATAACAGCTGCCACTGTGCCCTGGCATCTGTTAAAAAGCAGAACAAACTGTGTCTGACATTTGGTGCTCACAAACTGCCCACTGATGGGCAGGAAGCCCGTTAGATGAAAAAAGTTTGAGAGATCCTAGCAGACTTATAGATTTTTGAGGTCTTTCTGTGAAAGCTTGCATCAGAGTTTTATGTTGAAACATCGCCTCAATATTGACTGAGTGACGGTTCTCTCAGTAATTGCAGCTGCTTTGTCTCTTGACGCCTGTGCAGTAATTGTGCATTTGGCTGAAATCGACCAAATAAATCTTCTATTGTGTTTAAAGAGCAGCAGGATGGCTGTTAAAGCTACTAATCTTTAAACTCTCCTGAGCCGTCACGCCTGAGGTAAGCAGCTGCCTGTGTAATTACACTCTTGTTATTTTTTTATTTCCATCAGTGGGGACAGTTATAATAGCTTAAAAAATTACTGCTTTTTTGAACTTTAAATCTCCAACAGAAACAGGTAACAAGTTTTTAAAAATATATATATATCACATTCTTTTATTTTCAGTATTTCCCACTTAGATTGTTGATGTTTCCTTTGAATCATGAAGATAAAGTATCCTAAAGAATGTGAAAAAGAAACTTGTGCCTTATAATCAGGAAGTTATTATTTTGGTAGGACTATTAAAGCCTTTAAAGCTACAGTGTGTAATAATTACAGGGATATACAGTCAGAAATGTAATATATTATACATAACTATGTTATTTATCATCATCTACGAAGCTCAGCCTCTTAACCTTAATATTTGCGCTGCCTTAGAATTGCGTTATTTATATTTACATAGGAGCTGGTCTCGTAGCCATGGAGGCAGACATCTTTGGCGCTACGGGCAGCGCCAGAGCCAACAAACTAGCGTTAGCGAGATCGCCCCATTACGCCGAAAGTAACTACGGCAAGTTGAGAGAGATGAACTGGAGACGGTACTGAACAATAGATGGCAGTATTAAAATTATCTATGTAAACAAACCTCATCACTTGAGAAGGTAGGTGATGCGGACGCCGTGGAAGACATTTTGTCCCGTAACGCTCTCGCCGCACTGTTGGGGAGAAGCGGTTGGGGAGATGTTCATGTTGCTGCGTCTGCAGTCTGGACGTTAGATGTCGCTGAAAATTGACACTACACTGTAGCTTTAACCTTACAGAAAATAGATTACACTCTTTTATTTTTTTTTTTTATTTCCATCAGTGGGGACAGTTATAATAGCTTAAAAAATGACAGCTTTTTTTTTTTTACTTTAAATCTTCAACAGAAACAGGTAACAAGTTTTAAAAAAATAAATAAAATTTTTTTATTTTCAGTTTTCCCCACTTAGATTGTTGATGTTTCCTTTGAATCATGAAGATAAAGCATCCTAAAGAATGTGAAAAAGAAACTTGTGCCTTATAATCAGGAAGTTATTATTTTGGTAGGACTATTAAAGCCTTTACGGAAAATAAAATTAGATTAGATTAGATTAAATGAGCTTTATTGATCTCACAGCGGAGAAATTCACTGGTCACATATTGGCATAATAATTAAAGAAGGTGCAAAACAAGGAGGAAAAGGTGCATTAGGAATAAAAAATAAAAAATAAATAAAAAATAAAAAAATACAAGGGAGTAACACAGAGATTTGAGGTGTCATATGTACAATCAGGATGGCTTATATAGCTAAATATCAAACGACTAACTTTAGAAGAGCAAATGGACATTGCTATCATGTCAGACGGTGTTTTCCAAAGAAAATGTTACAAAAATAATGCTACCCATGCATGCCCATGACCTCTGGGTCAGCGTCTTTCCTACTGATATTGAACTCACCAGATGCATGCAACCAGTTTGTTGCACAATATTCCCAAGAAAATGTTGTTTTCATTAACTTTTTGTCCAGAGTTTGTTATTAAATATGAAAGTCCGGCTAATGAGAGGTTAGTAGAGAGATGATGGGATCAACCTTGTTCCAAATCCTTTTTATAATCGTATGAAAAACAAATGACGACCAATCTAGACTATAGCAGGGATTCTTTTTAAAGCAATTTCTTTTTTTTTTCCAAGAAAGGCCTTCAAAATGTTAACCTTTTATGTTTCACCCATTCTAAACCTTTTTCTATAAAATTTATACTTTAAATAAAAAAAAAAACTCTTAAATTAGAGGGTCATTTATTTGATTTAATATTGCTTAAGCAACATTCTACAATAAGGAGAAAGATGCATTTGAAAAGTTGAGCAGCAATAGACTGAACCATAAAAACTCTCCTAAAACAGCAATGATAAATGGTCCTTGAAGTCTATTGATTTACCTTTGTAATTTATTTGCTCTTATTGTTGGAGCTTTAGTATTAGTTTTTGTTTGGTTTTTAAGATATTTTCTGGTTGTTGTTTTGCTGTTTGGGTCTTGCCACATTTGTTCATTTTTCTGCAGTTTTATTTTTCTCTATCACTCTCTACTCTTTTGTCTCTTTCTTCTTAGTTTAATCTATTTCATGTCTGGTTTAATTTGTTAGATCTTTCCAATAGTTATGCTCTAGTTCTGTTATGGCTTTAAAATGTTTTAATTAGACCACTGACGAAATATTTTCCTGCTGCACTGTCATTTCCTATCTTGGGATCAATAAAGTATATCCAATCCAATCCAATCCAATCCAGGCTTAAGCACCTTTTGTTTTAGTTTTTCTTACGTCCTGTCAAATTTTCGTCCAAGTTTTTGAGTTGTCATGGATTCAGTAAATTATTGCACAATCTTTCTTTACAATCAGAGCTCAATGATTTGTCTGATAATTTTAGAAAACAGTTTATGGTTTGATTAAACATTTAAACATGATCAGTGTTTGCATCTTGCCTTTATGTAGCAAACATTACGGCACCTTATTGTGGTGATGTTTGCAGTGGAACCTATGCGACCTAAAATAAGCATCATTACAGAAACCTCTTTCATGCACATTTATTAGACTTGCTCACTGCTACAGATTCCTGCAGCGATGTTTTAAAAAAACTGACAGTGCTTTCTAATAGAATAGAATAGAAATTCAACATCTTTTGTCATTACACTGTCACAAGTACAGAGTAACGAAATTCACTCACTGCATTTAACCCACTCCTTTTGGGAGCAACGTATGCCCAGAGAGCAGTGTGGGTTTAAGGGTCTTTCTCAGGGGCCCAGAGTGGCAGTCTGTGGGAGTGGGGCTTGAACTCGGAACCTCTGGCACAAAGCCCTAACCACCAGGCCACCACTCCCCCATCAATAGTAATAGTTTGAACTTATGTTATAACAAACATTTTTTATATTTTATTCAGATTTTATGTGACGGACTAATAAGAAGTAGAGTATTAGTATATAAAGGCTGCAATAAAGCTTGATTTGTTGTCTTTTAATCTGATGAAAATCCCAATGGAACCACCGGCCTTTGAATCCCACTCGAGACGTTTTGTAAAGACTAAAAATTTTAGAGGACTTTGTAAAACTTTATTTGAAGGGGTATCATTAAACATGACATAACACCTGTCATGGACATGAAAGTGTCAGGATTCCTTTGTGTTAGTGAGTGCGAGTTATGCATCTCCCTTCAGAGAGGATATTTGGTGAGAACCTTGGTATGCTACACAGGTGAACATAATATTCCTAATCAGAGTGCTGGGCTTAAAAGTGCAGCAGAGCCTTCACTCGAGGCTGGTTTATTGTGTTGTAGAAGTTTGTTTGGTTGCCTTCTAGTCTCTAGCTTCTCTCAATTATTTTCCCTGATGTTATTGCTTTTTGTTTGGTTTTCTGTATTTTTGGATTTTGGATGTTTTGACTCTGTTCGCCTTGGACTTTTAATTAAATCATCCAAACTCATCCATTGTAAAAAGGATCTAGAAATAAGTAAAATATTTTCTTAATTTGAGTGGGTAAATGAAATGCTTTGCCAATGGAATGAGTATTTTTACTCTTAAAAGAAGATATTTAGATAAAATGCACTTGAAATAAGACAATGCAATTGTGTTTTCTTATTTTAAATGTAAATTGTCTTGTTCCATTGGCAAAATGTCTCTTTTACCTCCTCAATCCAAGAACAAATGCACTTATTTTAGGAAAAAATAACTTATCTAGATTTCCATTTTTTCCAGTGTCCGTGCCAACTCCTCTCTGCATTTGGGTCATCAAAACCTCCACACAACCTGACAGAAAGACTCTATGAATGTTTATGACTGTTTTCATTAACAGTCATTCAATAAATTAAGTCACTTTAAATGCAAAGTCGACATTGTTAAAAATGAGAGACAAAATGTTTTTGAAAAAAATTGATAAATCCTAAACCATCATAAATGTGTCATAACATGTCTTATTATAAACAGTGGCAAAGTTTTCATAGGGATGACCTGCAGGGACAAACCTACACTGTACAGACAGGAAATGAACGAGCACAAGATGCAAAATTTCCAAATAAATCAGTTAAGAAAGAGAATGTAACAAAGCTCTTTCTAATAATTATACACACACATCTATACGTCTAAATTGATCATTAAACACATAATCATATTTAAAAGTGCACAAATTTTGTATCTGTCATTTTTTATGTAGCATATTGTTATTTATAATTAGTTACTTTCTTTTAGTTGTCAGTGTATAGTTAATATACATAAAATTAGAATGCAAGATTACTAATAAGTAATTAGGATACTTCACATAAGAGTATTACTGATAAAAACCCCTGGTTTAGAGGGGAACTGCTGTTTCTGGAGATGCTAAATTATGTCAGCACTGAAAAAATGAAAAATTATGTGGTAGAGGTGGCAGATTCAAAAATATAATTTGATAAATGTTTTAACATTACATTACACTGCTATTAGTCTGTTTTTAAAGACAGTGTAAAACATCTTTGCGACTTGTCCTACTTTTTCAACCTTACTTTAAGTAAAGAGAAATATCAATGACACATATAAAATCTTTTCATCATGGCAGCCGAAATTAAGCCCAGTCACGTGACAGTATAATTTAATGTTAATATATACATTTTCATAATTTTTTAAAGGTTTACGTTAAGACCTGTTTTAATCTATTTTTATTTTTGTCATTACAAATACATTTTAAACAATGTCAGCTTTACACTAAATGTATCATAATTTACCGAATGATTAAATGATGGCGGTCAAAATCAAAGAAAAAGAAAAACTCCCTTTATATTTATGGGAGGTGTGATGTCATGATTATAGAGTAAAAGTGTAATATCATTATCCTGCCTTTAGTGAACTAACGGCAACCTGAGAGGGAAGAAACACGGCAGACATGGATGTTTAAAGTATGTTTTGGTTATAAAACAATAACCAAAATTCGGTCCATCATATGGAGGACAAGACATGGTGATCCCCCTACAACCGTAGCCCCAGATAAGTAGAACATTAAGAAGCTGAAGGTGAGATTTGATGATTTTGGTCTATATTCATTCATAGCAGACTGTCCAGACAGTGACGCTGTGAATCATGATGCCAGAGTACCTGAACAGACACAGGGAAGCTGATTAGAATTGATGGGAATAAAGATGGACAGGGGGATTCCTGAGAAGTGCAGTTATGTCCAATTACAAGGCTGCAGTTGCAGCTACCATTCCTGCAAACTCATTCACCTTCTTCTTGGTTGATCTACCTAGTATTGGTAAAGTGTGAAGCTGATTAATGCATCTGTGGCTTTTGTCCTTATAGAAAATTTACAAACACAGACTGATTTTTTTTTTCTATGATTATGACCCCTACATCGTCACTGCCAATACCCCCTGCAGCACACAGTTTGGATCAGGAATCAGTCAGAACTTAAATGATGTTAGAGGAAACCAGCCACCTGACAATCATGGTTCCATTATTTCTAGTGCCATCCAAACAAGCGACCCCCCAGGAACTTTTGGATAATGCACAGGCTCAGAACAAAACATAAGTGCTTTTGCAATTACAGAGCGAGCTGAGTGTCAGTCACTTCAACAAGACAGATCGGCTGTCATCCCGATGCTGCCCTGATTTCAATCTGTCCAAAACAAACTCTGCAAAACGTACTGGATCTCATGCCTTATGACATGTGTGTCTATCTGCAGCATATTTTATCATCCTTGCTTTGTTTCTGTGTGACGCAACGTATATTTAAGTCTGAAAATGTTCAACAAATAGTTTAGGGGTTAAAATTTGCTTAAAAGGTTAAATCTCTTGCACCGGGTCAAAGATTAGGGTTAGGATTGTAATCAGTGTGGTTAAGCCTCAGGGAACTTAATGTATCTCTCAAACACACCCTCTGGGATTTCTCTTGTGTGTTTGTGTTGAGATGAAAACGAGAGCAGAGACATAATGAAAATAACCTCAATGTGGATGTTGTGAAATGTTGTTCAAATCCAGTGTTATTGGGAGAAGTGTGGGAGGATCACTGAGGCCAGACTGGAAAGGAGGCTGGGTGTGTGCATCAAGGAGGTGGGTGGTTGAGGGTCACAGTGGTCACTGAAAGGGTTTTCCCAACCAACTGACCTGCTCGGAGAGCTGCTTGCCTCTGAGGAAGAAGCCCAGCAGGCAGCCGATGACCACGGCCAGAACAGACAGGATGAGCAGTCCGTTCTGCTTGCAGACATTCTTCACTCGGCCCCACACTTCTTCCAGAGCCATCCTCCTCCACCGCCTCCTCCCGCTGCTCGTCCGGGTCCTGACTGCAACTTTGCAACCCTCAGAGAAAACCACCAAAGCAAGCCCCCGTTTTTAATCTGCTATTCAGCCATGAACATCCAGCAGACAACCAACAACTGCAGCTTCAAAGGAGGGCGAGACAGCGGGTGGATGTAGCAGATGGGGAATATGGGTTGGAAGCAGACAGAATAAGGAGAAAGTGGATTTAGGAGACACAAAAAATTAAAACTAAACCAGAAAAAAATAAAATAAAAAAGAGGTGATTTCAGAAATGAAAAAACAAGATAGATAAATGAGCTGAAGATCCAAAGTGAAACAGTTCAGGGATGCATTCCCCTCCAGGCTTTGTCCTCCAGTACTTTAAATCTAAGCAGAAGCATCCCACTGACACACTCCCTCTCTCAGCCAGAGTCTGCCTCCAACCCGTCTGCCCCCTCAACCTCCTCCCCTACAGGACACATTTCTGCCGGCGACCAACAGAGGGCCCTGCGACAGCTGGTGGAATTGTCATTAGGGTTAATACTACGATCCTATTAGGCACTGTGCAGTACAACTCAGATGTAAGGCTGGATTAGAGAGCTCTCTGAACAATTGGACAGCAGATTGGTCCAGGCCACCAAACATGAGGGAGGGGGGCAGCAAGAATGAAAGGGAGGAAGAGAGGAAAAAGTCACAAAGGATTAAAAGCAAACTATGATTTACAGAGAGAACATTTAATAACACCTAACGCTATATTAATGGAATAAGAAGCCACTTAGGTGTTTTGGATTCCTCTCAGAACTGTGTAGGCAGCAGTCCATTAGGTCTACAGTCTCACAGCTGGTAAGAAGTGATGTATACTTAGGTGTTGTCAGCTCCATGGCTATAGCCTATAATCACAGTCACAGTATGTCAGGAAAAACAGCATTTTCAGAATACTGAAATAGATTCATATGAGAAGAACAATAAAATGGCAGCTTGTTTTCTACTTAATTTTCCTTTTCAATAGTATCTCTCAAGAGTTAGACATAAGTAAGCAGGTCGGATGGTATAAGTGTGGTAAAACCTAATAATTTAATTAGTTACTCAGCAGGTGTTACTGAGCCTGTAAATGTAGCTTGTTGTGTTATTGAGGTGTTTTATTTTATAGAAAAGAAAGTGGTGAAAAAAAAACAAAGAAAAAGCAAAAAAGACTCCAGGTAAAATTCAGAAATGAGTAAATTTGTCTATATCCCCCTTCACTTGCATACCCCAAAAGGAAAACTCAAGAGCAGGCAGCTGTCCTCATGATCGCCTAATACGTGAACCTATCAAGAACTGGATCTCTTTTAGAGCTAACTGGATGGACATGGAGAGCATTAATTAGACAAGCAGCCAAGAGTCACGCAAACTCTGGAGGTGTCAGGGATCTAGGTGTGTTGTATCTATTTAATACAGCTGGTCCAGCACTGAACTGGTTTAAATCCTATGTAAAGGACAGAGATCTTTGCTGTCAGTAGGTAACTTTACATCAGAGACAACAATATTCACATGTAGAGTTCCCCAAGGGTGCATCTTAGGGCCACCTTCAATTATATATCTACATGCCAATGCCAATCAATCTGGTGCTGGGTAAATGCATTGTTAGAATATAACTGAATAATGGGAAGTGTTGGCCTGGTGGCGGTTAGAGAGTGCTTGTGCTCTCAAGGCAATATTTGCAGAAGTACCGCGATTCAATCCCCGCAGTCTCCACTCTCTGGGTGCCCTGAGCAAAACCCTTAACTTACACTGCTCCCCGGGGAGCCTTACACACAATGGCAGCCACACTGCTCCCCAAGGGATGGGTCAAATACAGAAGAGTGTGAATTTCCTCATTGTGGGACAATAGGGTTGTCACGATTCTAAACTTTTCAGCTTCGATACGATACTAAGAGTAAAATATTCGATGCACTCGCGATACCCAGCACCGAGTACCACCACAGGATAAAAACAAAGACTCCTAAAATTCAACAGAAATATTTTCATTATACTAAAAAATACAAGAAATAAATAAAAAACAATAAGAGGGTGCATCTTAGGGCCACCTTCAATTATATATCTACATGCCAATGCCAATCAATCTGGTCCTGGGTAAATGCATTGTTAGAATATAACTGAATTATGGGGAGTGATGGCCTGGTGGTCAGAGCAGTGCGCTTGTGCTCAGGCAAGGTTGCAAGTACACGATTCAATCACCTCAGTCTCCACTCTGGGTGCCTGAGCAAAACCCTTCACCCCCACACTGCTCCCCGGGAGCCACACAATGGCAGCCCACTGCTCCCCGAGAGGATGGGTCAAATGCAGAGAGTGAATTTCCCCATTGTTGGACAATGAAAGGGATTTACAATGCCATATCTCCAAAACACATTACGGACTTTTTGTCTCGGGGCCCAGAACCAGAACCAAATATGAAGAAGCTGCTTTTAATATATGTGCTGCATAAATTTAAAATAAACTCCAAAAAAAGTGTAAAAGTGCTGAAACCTTAAGTTGTTTTAAGTCTACATTAATAACATAGGTTTTAGTGACGTTTCCAAGTCCAGTTGTCATTCTATTTAAATATATTTAATGGTCTTATTTTAATTGTTCAATCTTACCCTCTCTAATACGATTTTATTGCCTCTATTCCTCTGCAATTTACTTTTCTTTTTCTCATGTACACCATTTGTCTTGCCACTGAATTTTGCCATCCATAGAAATAAACCTTTGCCATACTTTGTGTGATGTTCCTCTATCTAGAAGAGAGAGCAAGAAGCTGAGCAGTGTGGTTCAGCACACCCTCTTAACCAAGTTCATCAACTGGAGCAAAAGAGGAGCCTGTCATTCCCTTTTAATCACTGCAATACCTCTAGTCCTTATATCAGTTCCTACTTGATCTCTTTCTACCTCAAAAGTTACCTTCTAACTATCCATGGGTCTCCTGTCCTTTGATGTCACCTGATTTTTGTCTTAAGGCGGGCATACACTGTGATTTTTTGCCCTTTTCAGGCCAACTTTCCAGTCGTGTGAGAATTTTTCAATCAGGCCGACTTTCAGCCTGAATCGTGCGTCATATAGTGTACAGGGGGTAACCAGGGGCGATCACCCTCTCACGACCACCTCCCGATCAGGAATCATGGGGTAGGGAGAAAAGAATGTTTGATTTTCAGTCGACGGTCGTGGGCAAATCGCTCAGTGCGCAAACAAAGATTCTTCTTCTTCCTCCCAACACAGAAGCATGGTGGGGATGCATTGAGTGAAATACAGTTCTTTCTGTAACTGACAGACCGTAGTAGCCATGTTTGCTCAGTCATGTCTTATTTTCTAAATACGTCGTCGCCTTTTCTTTTTAGAGCTTTCAGCATAAAATTGCAAGAACTACGCTGTTAGTGTAAGTGCATTTCCTCCAGATGCACACTTCATAGAGGGGCGTAGTGTTTAGTTTGAGTATCAGGACTGGGCCATTGGCTGCACACTGAGGAGGAAACTAAGCCAGTTATTCAGGTGTGTGGAGACAGAGACACATATAAAAGTTGCAGGACACTGGACCTAAAATACATTAATTGATGAACTCTTTCATAAATCCTATCACCTTTTCTGCTAATTTTTCTTCTGTTATTGATTGATGATTATCCTCTGATTTCCTTATTTGTTCTGTGAAGTTCTTCATCTTGTTTTAGTGGTTGCAACTGCTTGTGTTTTATAGCTCTGTGGGTGAAAAGTAACTAACTTCTCAAACCCACCGTTTTAAAGCATTTACAAATAATACCTCAGAATGCATGAAAATTACACTGGTAAAATGTTTACCAATATAGACATGTTAGACATTTTTGGAAAGCTTAGATTCTCCACAATTCAATGGACACAGCGAGCACAATTAACACACATATAGCAGCATGCCAAAATGTACCATGACAAAGCAGCCACAACAAGCAAGAATGTCTATATAACTGTTTTTCAAAAAAAACACCTTCATGTATATATTCAGAAACTAGAAGAAGTTAGCTTTCAAATAATGTATCACGCATTTAATTTGGGCTTACAGTTCCTAAGTTATTTTTTTCCATTTGGTTATGCAAAATAGGCCAGAAATTCCCAAAATGAGGTGGATATTAAGAGGCTAAACAACTTTACTCGAATGACTGTTCTTTTTATTTCTAAAGTAGTTTACAAAATCGAAACTTTACCGGAGTAGATTTGATTTTCACATTTTACTCAGTTACATTTAGTCATTTGTTACACAGTAAAAATACACACTAAGTGTTAAATTTAATTCTCAGTATAAGAGGTTAAGTATGGAATTTAATCAGTTGCATTTGAACCAATATTGTGCGAAGCAATCTGTTGTTTTTCTTTTTGTTGGTGTTTTGACTTGAACAGCAACACTACTACTGCTGTGGTCATATTATGTATATCGTTCAAGATGTTTGTTAAACTGCTAAAATCTTGATAAATATATTTGGAGGAAAAAGCACACACTAAGTAAAGTGAATGACAAACACCAGAGGCAGCAGCAGAGATGAATTGCTGCTGCTACTGTTTTAGAAGAGTAATCAGATCCCGCATGGAGTCAAATGAAGCAATGAGCTGTAGCAACAGCTTTTCTTTTATCTATAGTTAAACTGGTCCAATAACAATTATTTAGGGTAAACTTGGGCTAAATGCACACAAAGTAGAATCAGCTATAAACACAGAAGAAGCCTCCAGAATTCTCAATCAATAAATAATCCAAATATATTGTCACTATTGATGAATGCTGGTAAAATCTCTCTAATTGCTATAGATTATTGGCTTTGGAGAGCTAGATATCCAGTATTTGTTCAGACATTAACTGTTATCTAAAGACACAAAAGCTGTTCAATTTTACACATTTCCTTTACTGTAAACAGGCGACCTCCCGGCTGGATTTTCAGTAAGAAAATTAACTTTTCAGGCAGAGTGAAGTTGGGGCATCAGCAGGTTTATTTGGCTCCACAGCATTCAGACCCATCAAACACACAATCTCTTGCTTAAATAGACACAGCTGATGGACTAAACCATTTACAGAAAAATTAACTCCTCACTTCCATCTAAAAAAACACATTTAAATCAAATATCTACAAACCTACACTTAAGGTTATTTTTTTATAAACATTTTCTGATTTAACTTGCACCCAAACACTATAGAAATCCCACAAACTATGTGCACAACTCCCCCTATATTTTCCATGGTCTCTCCCAGAACCTATAAATGGGACCCCCATGGAAGCATTGGTCCAAACACCCTGTAGAGAACACAGAAAAGAAATGTAAGTCACTTTCCTAGCACCACAGCACTTCTTTTGCGCTCACTTACAACAGACTTTACACTAACATTTGCTGAAGTTTCTAAACAGTAACCCTTGCTTGCTCTAAACGTCAATTCTCTTTTCCACAGACAACCACCCCAATGCTAATGGGGAGCAGCTGTGGAGAGCCTGAAAGCTAACAAAAGGCTAAATCCTAACTATTAAATACCCAATAAGTATTCAATAAATATTTTAAAACCTTGTGTGCAAAACTGTACTTTTATGTGCGCAAAACTATGGCAAAGTGCGAAGGTGCTAAATAAGTGTGCCCTAGTGCTAAGCAAGCTGACTTTTTCATAAAGTGCAAAGGCCCTTTTAAAAGTGCTACAAGCTATTTACATAAAAAGCTATATACATAAAAACCAGTCCCCAGTAATGAAGACCTCTTCATTACAGATACATATCTTAGCATCAAAGGACCACCAGCATGTTCACAAATCTGAGGGAGCAATATCATCTGTGGCGCAGCCTCGAGCAAATACCAAGAACAAGCTAACAAAGAAGACTGGCTCTGTTTGGTTAATTCAACCAGAGCCCTAAAGAAGATTTTCTGAAGAATACTTCATAAAAATAAGGAACAATATGCACAAGTCTGAACCTCATCTTCATCAGAATGGTGCACAATAACAGCGTCATCGGTTCGAGGCTTCTGCAGAACCGATATAGGACAGACTGCTGCAGGAGATTATTGCTCCTCAGTTTTTTTCAATGAGTTACAATTCGTTTAAAAAACAACAAAAAACAAATATAAGAATTACAACAAAATCTACTTTCACTTTGGGGCAATATCAATTATTTCTGAATTGAATTTTTGAAACTGAGCACATTAAATACTGCTGCTTTATTGTTAAACATAAATTAAAATAACATGAAAGAGCGACTGCTTTAGAACCAAATATAAAACAAATATATAGTTTGTTAAAGGCTTTTGCTGTACTAAATAAAAGCTGTTTAAATTCTAGTTTGGGATTTTTTTTTTGTTAGTTACTGTGTCATTAATACATTATCAGCACCCACTGCTTTGAACAACACGTGACTGTAAAACAAAAACAAATGAATCTCACCCTGATGGAAATGAACTAAATTAAAGAAAGAGCCCTGCAGAAAAGTTTTGCTTGTTTACCATATTTTCTGTCTCCTTCTTTACTTTTTATGCACATCTAATGAGCTGTTGTTCCTGTGCTGAATCATGTTGGTTATGCATGGCCACACGCAGCTGTTGTGCTCCTGTATACTCTAGGCCTGTCTGACAGCGTCTGTCAGAGGAATCACTTGTTAAACGCCTGGGTAAAAATACCTGTTATCAACTCATCTTTAAACAAGACAGCAAGCAACCAGACAGCCAAATATGCTGCAGGAGAAAAGCACTCTGCATATAACATTTACAACTGAACAGCTCATGACTTTAAAACATCTTTAATTTCTATGTTAATGTTTTTTTCATCATACAATTAGGGAATTACAGTGAAGAAATATTAATAAAATTAAATGAAATAGACAATAAGTCAAGCATTGTGCAAAAATAGACTCCTATTAGTCTTCAGATGTCAATAATTTGTCTCGTTAAGTTAAACAGCACAATATCCTGTCGACATTTACAAATGCATTGTTAAGAGTGGCTTAACAGAGAACTTCCTCAAAGCTTATTGACCCCGGTTACCCAGGATTTAACACTAGGTTTATTTCCTCAGTTCAGGTTGTTTGAGGCTATTGCAGGAATCAATAGCAGTGATCTGATTTAAATGAGCAAGGTTAATTTTTGTTATGGAGTGACCTCTATTATTCACACACAGGATATTTCAATATATTGGTCGACTGGTAAACATCTAAAGATAAATCAAATAGAGAAGAAAATAGAACAGCTCTTTCTTTCTGGAGTCATCCTTAAAGGAGACCTGAGATGAGAATGAAGAGATAGACTTAATGATGGTGGAGTAGAAGTGAGCCATCATTGTCTATTGCAGGCTGAACACAGGAGGTTCATGCTCTGCTGTGTCCTGAAAACTAAAATATGCCTCTACAGCTTTCAGCACATGCAGAGCTTTAATTAAAGAGAGGTGGACCGTCACATGATCAGATTGACCTAGAGCACCATGGGTAATGCCATGATGAGCATTATTTACTTTGGTTTGCCGGTAACCTGGAGTTTTCCCCTATTTGATTGGAAACTTCATAAATTCTCTGCATTTCAGGAGTTTTTGGTTGAGATTTTGTTAGGTTTCTGTTTCTGTTATGTTTTCTTTTGCTCCTTGATTTTTAGTGTTTAGTTTTCTTTTCACCATGTTTCTTTATCCTAGTTATTTGATTATTATTTTTATTTGTTGTTTTCTTGTGCAGTTCCTGTCTTCCCAGGTTTTTCCATTTTGTTGTCCTCTGCTGCCCTCTTGTGTCCTCCTTTCTCTTGCTCTGTTCTCTTTTCAGCCCTCACCTGTTTTTTCAATTTCCTCATTAGCCCTCTCCCTGTCTCTGTCCCCTTTAAAAGACCTCCCTTCCTCTTCTAAGTTCCTGTTTGCTGGATCCTCGTCCTAACCTCTGCGTCATGATGCTGTCTGCCTTCCCTGCGTCTCTCCTGGTTTCCTTGATTTTGGTTTTCCCCTGATGTCACCTTGGTTCTGGTTCTTAGTTAGTTATTTTTGTTGGATTTTTTGATTCCTGCCTCAGTGTTCAGAGAACCTTATTAAACCACTTAAATGCACCTCTGCCAACTTCGTCTCTGCATTTGGGTCCTCCTCAAACAGAAGCACCGCGCTTTTCCTGACAGATTTCTTATGTTAAAATCACTAGGAAAAACAACAACAAGGGAGTCTGGATTTAACTAGATCCCACACAGTCTCTGGGCATCCAGCATGCGCTGTGTGCCAAATATAAATCATAACCATGGCAGAAAACTTGGTCAATGCAAAACAGATACCTTCCCCCTTTAGCTTTGTTGAGACACTAGCTTCACGTTTACATGGACACAACTAATGGGATTGGAAGGCCTGATCAGATCAAAATGTGTTTCATGTAAACATGTCAGACTGAAGATTCTAATCCGATTCGGTCCGATCGGATCTAAATTTAATTCCAAAAGAGAGAGGTGGTTTTTGCCGATCGCCATTCCGATTGGCGTCCATGTAAACACCCGGCCGGATCTTAAAAGTAAAATAATCTTCACTGCGCATGTGTCGCGACGTCCAGCGTGGCGTTTTTTCGCCTTGTAAAGCAACAGGGAAACCACCACGGTAAAAACTCTCGCTCTTGTTGTGAACACAACATGGCGGGGAGGGTATCTAAACGCCGCGACTTATACACTAAAAAGTTCATTTAAAGCTGCAGGAAGCAGGAATTTATCCCCTCTTCCTCTTTTCTCTCTCCACAGCCCACTCGCTCTCCCACGCCGGTTCAATCGCTCATTCTCTACA
>JAGKQL010000056.1:31286310-31309750 GCA_018398635.1 Cyprinodon brontotheroides
TCCAAGTGTCCTGAGTGGGTAGCATCCAGAATTTACTCGAAACGAAGTCATTTAGAATGTTTTTAGAGCATAAACAGTAGTGTATAGGATTTCCTGAAAGCGCGCACATGCGCGCTCCCGACGCTACGGAAGCCGGCAGACCAAACCAGCGCATTCAGCTCGGCAAAGAACTCCTGCTCTTCCTCAACACTGAAGTCCTCAGACATTTTTCTTTCGTTGTTTCTTTCTTTGCACAGGTAAACAGCACATTTCTTCTTCTACGCTTGCATTATTGGTAGAGCAGACGCTGAATGCGCACTTTCATCTGGTTTGGTCTGCCGGCTTCCGTAGCGTCATGAACGCGCCGGTGCCTCATGAAAGTATATCCAGTTTGTACATATAGTCTACCGACACAGACTACATAAATTTCTTGCTTGAATTGCATAATAATCAGGTTACCTTGATGCAACTCAAACAATAAAATGTATGTATTTGAAATAAATACAATGATTAGTATAAATTTTGAGTAAGTATACTTTATTAATACAAAATACATAGGCCGAATGATTATGTATTTTAAATAAATAAGCTTTACTATAAAAATGCCTATGTATCTATGTTAGGTCATGTATTGGTTTGTTTTCAAATTACCTAATGTGAATTCATTATGTCATAAACTTACATAAATCTTAAAATTTTGGGGAAATATGTTTTTTGAGTGTATACAGTTACTCAATATACTCACATCAGCCACTCGGTGTCACAGCCTTGGTTCTGTTAAGTCTTCTTTTGGGTATTAAGTTTTACTTTACTCCATGTTTTCTAATTTTATTGTTTTAATTCCAATTTTGTTGTGTTTTCTGGATATATTTGAGTTCTTAGATTTTTCTTCGTTGGCCTCATTTGTTGGTCTCCTTTTCCCTAGCTCCCTTCTAGAATCCTCTCTTCACACCTGCTCCCATTCAGCTCGTTAGTCCGATTATATGTTCAGTCTCCCATATAAACTCTCCCTGTGCAGTTCCTCAGGGCTAGTTCCTCGGCTTTCCCCGGCTCCTCGTGCTTGTTTTCCCTTATGTCTCCATGGTTCTGCTTTGTTTTACATTTTAATGTTTAATTTTTGGATTCTTGCTTCTGTTGCCTGTAAGAACTCAATTAAAACTACAATAATTCACCTCTTCTTCCTGCATTTGGGTCCTCAAAAACCACAATAAACCCTGACACTTCGGCCAAAAACTATATTAGTAATGTCAACAAAACTCTCTGATCTTTGCTTTTCTTCTTTTAATCTTTTTAGGTTGAAATTACATTACAGGTTTTTCTGATGTAAGCATAGACTGTTTAAAAATATAACCTGTATAACTCCCAGCTATCCATCAGCAAAATTAAACCCGTAAAAGCTGTTAAGTAAAATAAAAAGGTGTAAAATATTGTTTTGCAAATTTCTCATTAAAATAAAAAAAAACGTCCAACCCTTCATTCTCCAAAACTATCACACAGTAAGTTAGACTGAAGCAAAAAAAGGTATCAAGAGATGTATTGATATAATAGGAAAACAGGCTGTGAAAAATGACTACTGATGCTTTAACAACCAGTGTTAAGATCATTAATACACCCAGCATACCTATGGCTTTTATTGACAGAAAAAGTGGTTTAGACAAAAATGCAATCCCACAGTTTCAGTAGTTTCGAATGTTGATCGTATAATTCAAAGCAAACGATTTATTTAGTATGGGAATATAAACCAAACATTTAACAGAAACTCAGAGAGATTTGGAAAAAATAGAAGTTAAGCAAAAATAAGCAGCATGATTATAAACAGATGGGAGGGAGTCAACTTATTCCACTCTTAATTTCTCCTTAACTATACTTCATCTTTGCTAAAAAAAAATAAAAAAAAAAAACAAATGTGAAAGGCTGCATTTCATTATGAATTCTGATGGACCATCTGTCGGCAAGAGAACAATTTTTATACCTTGTTCAGAAATTTAAAATGTCCTTAAATGCGTCATAAATCTTTCCTGTGACTGGTGAGAGCAACAAAAACTACTGTAATACCATGTGGCCTAATCGGATGAGGCCTTTATTGAAAATGAAACAGTCCTAAGGATGGGTAGAACTCCATTGTTTCCTGCGGAATGCATTGCATCAAAAAAATTTACATTAGCCAATCAGGACTTTTCTCCTGAGTGGTAAAAAATATCAAGCTCTGTTTTTCTCTGCATCTTTAACATTCTGTTGGTATAGGCAAAGAACAAAGCACCGGAAGCAAAGTAAAAGTGTCTGACTTAGATTTAAAGTTGTGCACAAGCGGTGCAAGAACAATAATCAAAGGCTGTCAAAAATGTTGGACAGTTTGATAGTTGATACTTTACTAAAACCACTGTTATAGACAGTTATTTTTCTCTCCCAAAGTTGCAACAAAGTTTTCCCACAGACACACAAATCCTCCTTCCCCTGCAGTTGCTTACCTTGACAATCATGCTAGAATTTGATAATTGTATAACGTAGCGAGCACAGCCAGAGGTGAACATTTGTAACCTTGTTTAGTTCAAAAGGCAAAATGAAAAAGCTATTTGAGATATTAAGCAATTCTGGCAGAGAAAATGCTTTAAAATGTCAATAAAAACCAAGTGTCAGCGGTTCTACAGAGCATAAGGAACAAAGCTGAGCTCTGCAAAGCTTGCAGAGGGTTGAAGACGAACACACTCATATGTGACGGGAATTCTAAAAGGTCCGTAAAGGTTGTGGTTTTACAGCAACACAGTATTTAACCCAAACCTCACGCTGAGTGGCTTCAATCATTCGACCTCTTAACTGTTTCATTTTTTTTTCTATGAATTAATTTGAGCTATTTACCATCGCCATGGAGATAACCTACCTAGCTACCTGCCTACATGACCTGGACCAGTAGACTGGGAAATCATGAAGTTACTTGTGAAAACAAGGCCAAATTCAAACCTCCTGATTAAACCCTTCATCAGAGAAACAGGAATATTCTTAATCAAGTAAAGGTAATATCTGTTTTGTTGGCTGACAACAACTTTTGGCTTAGATAGCTCTCTTTTTAATAGGAGCTCAGACTGTCATAAGGTCACATGACTAATCCGGTTGCATCCAACCCTTTCAAGTTTCATATGTGAGTGTTTGGGAAGGGAAGCCAGTATTAAATGTATTAAATGTTTATTCTGGAGAAAATGTCACATCATGTTATACTCTGCTGTACGATATTCGGTGCTTTAAGTTTAAATTCCATTACAATACTAACGTATTATGTTTTGTTGCATTGATGAAATTATAGAAACACAATAAAGAAATCAGATTTTAGGTGTTATTTTTATTTTGAGGATTAGGGGGAAAAGTGGAAGAAAGTTCATATACGTGCATACTGTAAGAGCGCTACCTGTTTGATCTGTGAACGGTTTTCCATGCTTGCAACAAAAATAGCAGCAGTGCAGTTTGGAGATGCAATCCACTTCTTAAATATAGCTTTGCGTTCCTCTAATAAATCCAGAACTTCTGCAATCATTCTTTTTCTCTCACTCCCAACTTGGTGGTCAGCTACATATTTAGCATGCCTTCCCTGGAAATGCCTTTCCAAATGACTGTTTTTAATACTCTTGACAACTTCTCATTACTTATGCTGCTCAGTGGAGCAGAGGGTAGAACTGCTCTTGGGCCTTTACTATGAAAAAAAGTATTGTTATTCTTGTTGATGCTTCTTGCAGCAAGAAGGTTCTCTGGTTCGATATCCCGGCCCGGGGGTCTGGTGTCTGGAGTCTGCATTAAGTTTGCATGTTCTCCCTGAGCATGCGTCGGTTCTCTCCTGGTACACCGGCTTCCCTCCCCACAGTGCAAAGGGGCACGGACTGTTAGGGTTAATTGGCTTCTCTCTAATTGTCCTTAGGTGTGAGTGTGCACGTGGAATGGTTGTTTGTCCTGTTTGTCTCTGTGTTGCCCTCTGGCGATGGACTGGTAAACTCGTCCAGGGTGTACCCTGCCTCTCTTCCATAAAACCCCATTTACACTACCCTTGAAAAACCGTGCTGAGACCGTCCGAAGCCTTCTCAGTAACTGAGATAACTTATCCGCGTGTTTAAATGGAAAGCAAACTGAACTGAACTTCAAGCTAGACACACAACCGACCGAAGCTAACTCGCAGACCAGTTCCAGAGATGGGCTCGCCTCGGTTTTTCCCTGGCCTCGGTTCTCTCGATAACAGAGCGCATGAGCAGAACGCCTCGCCATCTCCGCCTGGCTGCACATCCCGATTCACACTCCATTCCAGTAGTTGGCAGTAATGCTCTCCAGAAACAGAAGAACAAATTCTTCTTCAGCTTTAAACAACAATCGAAATCTTCTTCACGCAACATTTTAAATAATAACACCGAAGTACAGCAATAATAATCAAACATAACTTTCTGAATGTGACGGGCGCCACCATTTTGATTTGCTTGATTCCCTCCTTCTTCGCTCTTCTTCTTTTTGTGTTTTATGGCGGTTGACAAACAATTTTTGGTGCATTACCGCCACCAACTGCTTGATTTCCTCCTTTAATACCGGGCAGTAATACCGCAGATCGTCACTAGGAGGCGAGGAGTCGAGGAACCGAGAAAGCGCGATGTGTAAACGGGTCGCCAGAACCGAGCTCGGCCTGGTTAATTGATCTGACCTCGGACCGGTCTCGGCATGGATCGGTTTTTCAAGGGTAGTGTAAATGGGGTAATAGACAGCTGGAATTGGCACCAGGATGGATGCATAGAACTTCTCATTAAAAAGCAAAATCCATCCGCATCTTTAATGAAAGCAGATGATTTGGTCCATTTTCTTTGAATCCTTTGTGCTCATCAGCTATCTTCCTTCTTTTCCGTTTGGGATCCATGGCCCGAGACACACCAATCGCTTTGTTTACAACAGCTGTTGCTGTCTATGATGCAAATATTCGTTGACAGAAATGTTAAAATGTTTTGTTTAAATGTATTTATTATACAAGGAAACACCAGCACATCACTCCCATCCTTCACACTTTACACTGGCTGCCCATTCACGCCCGTATAGAGTACAAAATTCTTCTGCACACCCATCACTGTGTGCACGGTGCGGCCCCCACGTATCTCACTGAACTGCTCTCACCACACACCTCTTCCCGGACCCGGTCAGGCCAACAGCACCGCCTGGCCCCACCCAGGACACGGGCTAAAAACAATGGGCGACAGGGCCTTCGGCCGCAGCTCCCCGTCTGTGGAATGCCCTCCCAGACCACCTTGAGGCCCCACAGACAGTGGATTGTTTTAAGAAAGGACTAAAAACTTTCCTTTTTAGAAATTCCTACAATTGTTGATTTTAGATTTTTTTAATAGGCTACGTATGCCCTTTTAATGTATTGATTTTAATGACTGTCTTTTTACTCTGTTTTTAATGTTATGGTCTTTTAAACTTGTTTTGTAGCACTTTGAGATTTGAAATCAAATGTAAAGTGCATGATAAATAAAATTCATTATTATTATTATTACAAATTTTTTACAGCATTGGAAACATAATGAATGTTTATTTGACCTCCTGCATACCATATTAAAACAAACACACAAATCCATCTTTTTCATTTTCATATATTTTTAAAAACAGCTTCAGGTAGTCGCAAGGGGGGGGGGCACTAAAAACCGCATGCGGCTCTGGAGCTGCGGGTTGCAGACCCCTGCCCTAAGCAATCATTCAATAACTCAACTTAATCTAATGCTTGGGTCAATAGTTACACAGAGTTGCTTTAAATCAGAGGTTGCCAGACTTTTCAGCTTCTGACCCACAAAGTTTAGTAAAGGCCCAAACTACTACCGTAGTATACTAACATTTCTATAAAATCAGTTAACCATGGGTGTGACATCACAAACAGCATTAACAACCAAAGCAGTCAATACTTAATCTTTGTAGTGAATCTGAAGCCTTCATTTAGGCTGATGAAGGACCCCAAATGGGTTCCCTACCCCAACTTTAAGCATAAATACTTTGAAAATCACTACTTTCTGATAAAGGATTTATTTTATATTTAGTTACAAAGTCAGAGACCCATCAAATGCCTGCAAAAGTATTACCAGTAGGTCTAGAATTTGATCCATCCAATTCACTGGCCAGATTACGTGCAAACAAACAATAAAACAAACATTCCCTCAGGAAATGTGACGGTTTCAGTGATTGTGACTAACCTCATAATACGCCTCAGTCTCAGACGTGGTGTAGAGATGAATCACATTAATCTAATTCTTCACACTCCAAATTCTGCTCATTGTGATTGTGTCAAGAGCAATAAATGAGATAACCATTCATCTCCTGTTATTTTTCAAATTTCGCAAAGGTTTAGAAGCTTAATTTTGTGCTAAGACACGCTCTCAAGTCTTGCCTGTTGCTCCAGTGTTTGGTTATGACGCTGTGCTTTACATTTTTTAGCTGCATTACAATCAGAATTGAGTCTAATTGTTCAGTCAATGTATACAAATAAGGAATTAGACTTTGGTTTCACTTTACTCTGAATGAAGGAATTTATAAATATAATAGAAACTTATAAAAAAAGAAAATAAATATTTTGGGGGAGTCCTATCGACCATGGGTGCTCTGACTGTAAGGTGTTCATCATCATTTTGACAGCCTGTGGGAAGAAACTGTTTCTGTGGCAGCTGTATAGCTTACCCAAAGGTAAATGCCTAGACCAGGGGTAGGTAACTTCAGTCCTCAAGTGCCAATGTCCTGCATGCATCCCTGCTCCAGCACACCTGAAATAAAAGGCCAAATTACCTCCTTGGTATGTTTTGCAAGTTTAGTAAGGGCCTGCCAATTAACCATTAATTGTTTCAGGTGTGTCGAAGTAGGGATGCATGGAAAAGATGCAGCACAAGGGCTAGGCTAGACAGTTCATGTGCAGGTCAGAACAATACTTTTCATTGGATGATGTCAGGTTATTACGGCACTTAATACGGCAAACAACATGCAGGATTGACTCATCTACTGGTATTTCTGATGCAGATTTTGCAGAGAAACTGCAAAATTCACGTTTTTGTGCAAACTGTGCCCACCGGGACTTAACAAACAAGTCCGTAGGTCAGCCAAGTCCAGACACATCGAGTTAAGGCATATAAGCTATCTTGGGAAATATCTGCTACTGAATGAGGAATGTAAGAAATCCTTTTCGAATGTTCCTGTTTGTTTCTCAAGTTCAGCGTAATTTGGCTAAATAAAGGCTTCACTGCACATACAGTATACCTTGACTTGACTGCATCCAATATTTTCCATTCCTTTCTATATATTATGATCACACATTTAAAGGGTATACTAGTTAATTGATAGGTTTGTGAACTTCATTTTTGAAAAAGTGAATTATTAGTTCATTTTCATCTTCGTGAACTGAACTATGAACTGGCACAACATTGGTGGCAGAGATGCACCCTAAGCTGTTTGCAAACCACCAACACCGAACAAAAAGACATGCCGTTATTTCCCACCTTTATTTATTTATTTATTTATTTATTTGTTTATTTGATAGGGACAAGTATGTTTCATGCATCATGTCACACACTACAACATTTTAGCTAAGGCTCATTCTCAATGTCTGTCCCCAGTTAGGCTATCCCTGGTCAACCTGCGTTGCTGTCAGTGGCGGCTGGTGCAGTTTTCTCCGGGGGGATATAAATTCAAAATAGACATATACCAAAAACTATTTAAACATATACTAAGTTACCACACAAGTATATTTTTTTGTACATAAAATATGCCCTTCTGAGGCTTTGTGAAGGTAAATCTGTGTTTGGCATTGTCCAACATGGTGTCACAGACCTAAAAACAAATAATGTGCCAGTTTAATTATGGAGAAGCTTTTGGTCTGCTTTATACTTGCTTTAATATATAAAAACTTTTAATTTTTAGAGAATGCATTTATTTAAGAGTTTATTTTTGGTTGCAAATTAAGAAACATCTAAAAAAAAGTACACTATATTATATTTTTCATGTGAATCCCAGAATGTTCATTCTTCTTTGCCTTTTCTAAAAAGTGCTTTAAATCAGTCCTTCCCTTTCAGAGACGTGTTTTAGGACTGTCTGTTCAGACTGTGTCCATGTCAAATCACTGCAATCACTTTTAAAAAGAATGCAGGGAAAACAAAAAAGTGCATTATCTGTCCCACAGTCTATCAGCCACGACTTTTACGCTGGAACCTACTCCTGCTCAAAGTCTGGTTGTAGGATTTAGCTTTTTGATCGCTGCATTAAATGCATATCAGGCTTTTCAGGTCCCAGCTCCTTTACATGGACTTTTTCCACCATCTTCCTTCTTGCAAAGTAAAGATCAGTAAAGATCCTCACTGAATTGTGTGAAAGCTAAAGTTCTTCAAGTTCAAGCTGTCGTCGTGCTCCATAATCTCTACCTCACTGCCTCGACTTGGCCTACAAGCTACATCACCTATGTCGCTGGAGCAGGGGCGAAAATTCCAGGAGTTCCAAATCCATTAATTTTGGCAATGCTGATCGGCCAAATATCTAATAAATTTCCCTAGCAACATTATACAATTAGTTATTTGGCTACACTTTAGGGGCGCTTTGAATGAGTGCCCAAGAAGAGAAATGATACGTTCTCTTGTGGAAATGCACTGTTGAATTAGAGTCAATTGGTAGCCAGTTGTCATGATTTTACAAAAGTTCAGACCCAAAATGCAGAAAACCGAACAGAGAGACCAGGGTAAGGAAAAGGTTTAACAGGTTTTATTGAAGAGTTAAACAGGGAGAGAAGTGTTTGCCTGGAACACTGCTCAACCGAACGCTGAAAAAGTGAGGGGCTCACAGCGTTAGTTCAGGCTCAGTGGGAATTTGACTCGTGAACTTGGAGAAGAGGATTTGCTGACTCACGTTTCCAGAGATAGTTGTTGAATCCTTTGACTCCTGTCTGTGAGCTGTAGTTCCCCAGTGTTTAGTCTGATTTGGTGGAGGGCGGAACAGGGTTTACCCAGAATGCGGTTGATAGTTGGAGAACAGAGATACTGACTGCCACTCAGATTTCCTATGGTACTTGAACGGGTCGCACTGGAGAATAATCCTTTCAGTGCGAAGCTCAAACGATCTCCTTGAAAGTGGATCCAAAACCTCCTGTTTTGAATCCCAGCTCAGTTTGAAGCTCAGTTGATCCTTCCAGGAGAGAAGGTCAGAGAAATCCAGTTTGCAGGATGACTTCCATGCCAAGAGGCAAAGACAAAACAAAGTTAACCTCAAGTTGACAAAGACTCAGTTTGACTCAGCGAAAACTCAGCTTGTCTCCAGAGTACCCCAAACCGGCAACACTCTGGGGTCGAGGTAGTGGCAGTCCGCAGCTTAAGAACACCCACAGATAATGAGGCAACGAGCTGCAGGTGTGCAGGGAGGCCCAATGAGGACGGAGCACCACCTCGTGGAGGAAAAAAGGACACACAGAAACAACCCACAAAAACTGGATTCCTGACAGTAGTGTTGTTTTAATAATTCATATTACATGTAGCTACATACTATTAAGTAAAATTGACATTGATAATACTTTTAAAATCTATATATATTATTTATGTCTTTCCCCTTCCACATCTAGGGAGAGCAGTGCCCGAGCTCCCCCTATAGATCAGCCGCCACTGGTGGCTGTCATTGATACAACTCAGGGGTAAAAGGCATTGGTAGGGCCTTTGAATGCCTAATTTTCATGCAGAAAGAAATGAACACAGGACTGTCAACCACAGGTGATTTGTAATTGTAAAAAAGGATTACTTTATCAACTAAGCTGCTCCAGCTTGACGTATCATTTAAATGCAAAACATGTTGGGGGAAGGTCTAATCAATGAGTTGGAACAGAACTTCGTAGGCTGAGGACCATTGTTCCCCTCCACAGATTGAACAGATATGAGATTAATATGCAATTAATTATTTACAAATCCTGTAATTAAGTAGATTACTGTTTTTTCGCCTGACAGCCCTATTTTTTATTATGCAGTAATCAAAATTATATGCATGCATTTTTCTTTAAAACAGATAGCATGATTTTTCTTACATTGTCAGAAAATAGAATGTACAAAGAGCACATCACAATGTTAAAAGTAATCGTATTAGATTTAATAAAAAAAAAAATTGAAATAAAAGGGTTATAAATACAGGGTTCCTACAGCATAAGGCAAGTTCAATTCAAGACTTTTAAGACTTTTTAATGCCACTAGAAATAAAAATTTAAGACCAACTTCACACGAAACACTAGAAAAACCCTCTTGTGACAACTTAACCAAAAGGTTTATTTTAACAAAAACCACTGCACTAATGTTTCAAATTTTGAAAAGTTTCTCATACAGGAAGAAAGCTAAAAACACACAAATGACAGATATATTTAACAATTATTTAACTGAATTCACAAACTTTGTTTTAGCAGGTAACAAAACAAATCAGTTTTTAATGCCACAACTGTAACCAGTGCTAAGTCTTTTTTGCAGTTATTTATCGCTTTCTTAGTATGTTTGATTTGGTGATAAGTGGAGGCGCTGCAGAGACAAGGGTGGAACTAAACTGAGAAATACCGCCTGTTGCTCGGTAATTCATTTTGATGCTTTTGTGTTTCTGCCTCGCATGTCTCGCATGTGTGACTCCACTGCCTTAATTCCCATCGCTCCGAAGCTTGAATGACTTCTTGCACTAAATCCACTGAGCCTCATGTATGTTCCCTTCTGGTTTTAGCCATGGAGAAAACTCTGGCTAGAGCCAATTTTGGTTACATTTACACTTGCTCATATTTTCCAGACAAAAAGTTAATGTCCCCTTAAATGTCCCTGCCGTAAGTATCGAAACGCTTCTCTATTGGTTCCACTATCGGACGAACCAATAATGGCGAAGTCGCTTTTTTTATTAAAAAAAGAATATTGTCAATTTTAACGCTTTTAGATTACAAAAATAAATCGTAATAAAAATAAATCCTATTTATGATGTTTTAAAAATCAAGACCAAGTAAAGACTGATTTAAGACATTTAAATACCAATTAAGGCCTCAGTTTTATTTTGAAGAATCTATTGCCTTTTAAGACTTTTTAAGGACCCGCTGGAACCCTGAAATAGATGTGAAACAACAAAATCTCTCAAATAGAAAAATCACACCCATCACTCTAAAAGAGAAATTCTTGCGGTTAAACGTCCTCATTTGATTTTGTCAATAATAACTCCCCACATAAGGTGAACCAGAAGACCCTCCGTCATGTTAACATAACGAGCTCTACCATGATGTGAATCATTACTCTAATTATAGTCCCAGCTGCCACATCTGCTGTGATTCTGCTGCTGTGTAATCTGTATGTGGTATTCTGAACATACCAGCTTCTGGGAATACGCATGTGTGGCAGCAGACTGCTGCTTGTAAAACCTGTTTTCACCCCCTGAGGTGCAAACCACAGGCTATTATTATCTGGGAAAGTCGAACTTTTAAAATAAATCAACCTAGCATCTTATTCAGCAGCCAGCTGCACTGTGGAAAATGAAGTCTCTCGAGCAGACGCTCAGATTTCATCATATTAGTCAAGGGACATGGGGAGCAAGTCTGTAGCAATATGGAACAGGGGTGTAAGGAGAGTCGAGTAATGTGAGCGTTGGATGCAGGAACCCCTAAATATACGGGAAAAATGATTAAACAAACCAAAAAAATTGTGTTATAAATGAAAGAAGATTTTTTTCCCCCCCTTGTGGAGCGCTGACATTGATCCAATGTAATAAGAAATATAAGATTTATTTGAGCACATAGCAAATAAAGCTAAACTAAACAGGAGGCACATGTTTAGCATTTCCTCATATCCCTTATGGGAAAGTGGTTGATTTTGGACAACCTTGGCAAGTGCTGCAGTAGCCTGCAATTTATTGCTACTCAGTTTTCACAATCTTACAATTAGAAACCACAATGTGCTATACTGAAAATGTATACGAATGGATAAGTGGTGCATAATAGGAAAACTGAATGAATATAATACGTTACTTGTAAAGATTTTATTTGATTTTAAAATCTACAAAATGCGATGCATTGGTATTCAGCAACTGTATAAAAGATAATAATCTAGTACAACCAACTTCCTTGAGAAATTCCATAATTGTGTGTATTTTAATCTCAGTGAAAATCTCTCTGTTAATGAAAGCCTGGGAGGTTTGTATTACAGAACAAACACGGCAGAAAGCTGTTAGAAAGCTTTTAGGTTGTAAAACAATAGTATGAAGCACAGAGGTTAGAAACATTCCCTTATAACTCTAAAGGAGATAACATTATAGCTGCCAGACAAATGTGATCCTTAAAGAAAAGAGAAACCTACTGTTGAAAGAAACATAGAAATAGTGCTATTTAACGTTAGTCACAAACCATGTGAGAAATGTAAAAAGGTGCTTTGGTCAGATGGGACTATATATAAATTGTTTAGATAAAACATGTTTGGTTTTTACACCTAGGTTGATTATTGTGTTTAAAACACATGTAAGATGCAAACTAAAGCATAACTAATTTATAGAGATTGTCTGAAATTGAAATGGTTCCCATTCCAACTTCAAATGAACTCTGGCCTGATCAGATCCTCTGATCACTAGCTATTTATTTTATGTTTCCTACCTATATATCCTTTTGCTGCACACTCCAGTCCAGTACTGCATTACATCTTTAGTTTGGATGCCAGCCAGCAGCCGCTGTGCCAAGAAGTAGTAGCAGCAAAGAAAAAGGAAAGACTGGATAACATCTATAAAAACACAAAGAAAAAGGTGACACTGAGAGGGCAAGCAGGAAAATACTGCTACAGTTTTGCTAGTAAAACCACTAAATATAAACAAGTTAACATTATAATTCATAGGCAGTTCCATAAGGGAGCAATAGTGAAACTCATCCTGGCCTCTATAATTAGACTCAGATAGACTTTATTGTCATTTTGTTCACACAGAGTGTATCCAAAAAGACATTTTGTTCAGTCCAACTCTCAAGACATTTCCATTTTTAAAGTGCAGCAGTGATAAAATTTAAACATGGTGACCAAATGTAAACATAAAACTGGTATATGATTTACAGTTTCCAACATTTTTCAACTTTTTTTTTCTTTTTAAACCCCATTTCATACAACATTCAGCAGTCTAATGTCGGTGGGGAAGAAGCTGTTCTGGAACCTGCTGGACCTGCATCGAATGCTTCAAAGTCTCTTCCCAGAAGGCAGCAGGGAGAACAGTCTATGGTGGGAGTGTAATGGATCATTGATAATGTTACAGGCTCGGGACACACAGCGCGGAGATGAAATGCCAGTCTGAGGAACTGCAGCCTCCACACCACACAGTGAGACAACAGGTCAAAGATATAACATAAAGATGCAAGAATTTTATTGTTTTACCTTTACGGTTATTTTTTAACTATGAATCAGTAAATCAGTTTTACTCATGACCTAATTTTAAATATCATTAAAACTAATCATTTTAATTTGAAATAACCGAAAAATATGCCATATCATGAATCATGGGTCATGAATGTACAATAAAATAATATACCAAAAAATATCTTTATTTTGTTTTAATCTTCATCCAAAGACTATAAACATAACACTTTTGTAAAACAGAAAATTTGACTTTGGTCCAACTTTATTCGTTGACCATAAAGACAGGTCTTATATCCCATGATGTCCCGATCGCAGCCCCAGTTGCTGATCTAATTACTCACTTCATTAATCTGCCGTACCCTCTCTGCTCTCTCTGTTATCATTCATCTTATCCACCTGCTGCTTCTGCTTTATATACGGTTCAGCCCAGCTATTGGAGCCAGATCATTATTCAAGTTTCTTCAATGTTTGTATTGTTTTGTTTGTTTGACTTAAGTCTGTGGTTAATGTCCTGGCTCTTGGGGGCCTGTGTGTCAGGAGGCTTTTGGTGTTTGTCTTGTTTCTCAGGATCGTGTCCCGGCTCTTCTCCAAAGAGCCCGTTCTGGTCTTGTTTTGCTCGCCTTGCAGGGGGTGCTTGGGTCTTATCCACGGAGCCCACTCTGTTTTGGCTCTACATGCGGGGGGGTTAAGTGCAGAAGTCCTGTCTCTTGGTTGGAGCCAGTTTAAAGTTCTGCAGTTCTCCTGGAACCATGTCTTTTCTCTGTCCCTCTAGTCCCGGCTGTCTCTATCTGAGTTTGTCTGTTTGAGCTTGCTGCTGGACTCATGGAACTCTGAACCTGCCTGAACATTCTGAGGATTCCTGAAACCCTGGAACCCCTCGTTGGGCTATTGACTCCTGGATCTCATAACTTTCCTGTTTTAATCTGTTTTCCCTGATCTGGTTCAGACTCCTTCCTCCTCAATGGGGCTGCTGCATTGGGGACGCTCTGGACGGCTTCCGCCGCATTTCGTTGGCAGTGCATCAGCTGGATCCTGCCTCACCCGAGAAGATGAACTGAACTGTTAAACCAGGTAAGTGACTCACATAATCATCTTCTGTCAGATTAGCGTGGTCATTTACCAGTGTTTCTCCCCGCGTGCCAGTGATGGGGGATGCTCCGCCTTTCCCCGCAGACACTGCTGGTCTGCAGATCCACCGCTCCGCATTCTGTTTCTGTTTTGTTTCTGTCTTTTGTCATCAAGCGTTTAAAAAAATTCCCATTAACTGTCTCACCTGAATACTGGGTCCATCTGCCCCGTTTCATGACACTTGAATGTCCCTTAAGTTATTACAATTGTAGTAATCACTTTGTCAGCCAAAAAGTTCATATTTACTAACAAATGTGAGTGACATCATGCAGTCATGAGACACTATCACCTTTGACCTAAGGTATTTAATAAAAAATCATTTAATTCACCTGTTTTTTCTGGTAAAGGAATATTAATTAAGTTTAAGTCAAATAAATATTTTAAAACCAGAAATAGATATTTTCAATTTACACTCTGCTTCACACTTAGATCATTATTCTGGACTACCAACGTGCTGAACTTTTATAATCCTGTTCTACTTTGCATCATATTTATTTTTGCACTGGACTGAACATTTTCATATCAATGCCTTTTTGCACCATTATTTAAACAATTTTTCTACATTGTGTACATTATGATCACTGCTGCACATTATAGTGGTAATGTTTATCTTACTCCAACTGCAATCTCATTACACTGATTTAAGCTGTATGCAATGACAATAAAGTTTATCTAAGTATAATTGGAACAACATAGAATTCGATTTTGAATAAATGACATGGACATTTCACTTCTTTTATCTTAGAGCTCACTAAATGTATCAAATGATAAGAATTATTGCCCTACTTTTTGTTTTATGCTTTTTTTCTGTGCCCCCCCCAAAAAAAAATCAAAGACAAAATAACAAACTAACCCCCATAATCATTGACTTTTGCCTCTGTTAGAATTTGCAGCTTCCAAAAAGTGGGTGAAGAAAAGAGTGTTAAGGAAGGGAATGATAAAGCCAGCCTGTTTCACAGCCTGAGCCTGTTATGTGCAGCAGGAAGGTCCCCAGACAGTTGCAGGGCAGGAAAATGAGGAGCATCAGACAAATACAAAGAGATAACTTCACACTTCAGCTGATGTTAGCAGTTGATAATCTGCTGTTTCTTCATTTTTATTTAGACCCAGTTTCTCTCATTGCAATTCAAAGATAAAATTGAAAAAATAAAGATGAATAATCATAGTAGTTAAAACAACCCAACTTTTTTTTCAACATTTCAAAATATTCAAACATTGAAGCTTCCTGATAATGTTTAGAAATTTTTTTAATTTTTTAAAATTATTGTTTTTGCAGTGAGTTATTTACAGCTTTAATAATTGAAATCATGAAGTAGTAAAGTAGTTTTAAGGTTTACATGGAATAGATATGCTATGCTGTGATTATTATCTAGATCCTCAAGCATTGTTTTAATCGTTTTTTTGAGTTGTTTGGTTGACAGAGGATGATCCCCATCCTGTTCAAGCTGTGTGATTTTAACACCTCGGAAGAAGAGAAATTACCTGATATTGCAGCAGGTGTTTAAACACTAAGATGAGAAATAGAAAATGCTCTGTAGGAGGTACAATACACCGGGTTCTGCAGCTGTTTAGCATTTTTCAACCTGACTGTAAGCTCAGGAATTGCTGAGAGTTAACTTTTCTGAGCCTCTCTGCTATGATTCATCATAATTCACAGTAGGTGTTGTTTGTTTCTGATACCAGATTTCAATAAAATTAGCCAGAGGAAAAGCTGTGAGATGACAGCATTTCTTGGTGAATTTATGTTAAAGAAAGTTCTGTGTTTCCACTTTGAAGCTTTCTATCTCCGGTTCTTTTCCTGAGGGGAGATCACTCAGGACAAACCCTTTTAAATAACACTTCATAATGTATATGTATTAAATAACCATGGGACATGAGAACAGATTTTGTGAGAAATTGTAATCTTACTCAGTCCAGAGAAGTTTTCTAGAGTTACAGAGGGCATCTGTCATGAAACCAGGACAGATGGACCCAGTATTCACAGGAGAGACAGTCAGTAGGCAAGTTCAAAACATTTATTAAATGAACAACAAAACTAAAAGTGGGGCGCTGCTAGTATCTGTGGCACGCGGCGACTGCAGGTGGGGGGCAGGGCACCGCCCAATCACAGACACTCTGTTAGTGGGAGAAACACAGGTAAGTGACCACGCGATCTTCTGACAGAAGATGATTATCTGAGTTGGTCACTTACCTGGTTTAACAGTCCAGTCCAAGAATGTCCCCAAGTGCTGGAGTCCCAGAGGACATGTGCTGGAAGCCGATCCTGGTCAGGGATACAGAACAGACAGAATAGGCAGGATCCAGGCTTCCCAGGCATCCATAAGCTCCCAGGCGGGGAGTATGACAGGGAAATTCAGAAGCTGCGACCAGGTGGTCACGCGACAGGAGCAGACAGGATCAGGTGCAAACGGGCAGGCTAAGTGGCAGAGGGTAGGCCGAGACAGGACGTGCGGAACCAGAACTGAATGCAGGACCTTTAAACTGGTCTCCTCCCTTGGATCCCAGGCTTACTGGGATAAAAACTGAACCACCCCACGTATAGAGCCAAAAACCCAGAGGACTCAGCAGGGGGAGGAACAGTGGACGATCAGGAGACGAGAAAAACACAAAAACCTCTTTCCACTGGCCGCCATAATCCAAAACATGAACCATAAAATAAAGAGAACAGACAGAATAGCAGAAAAATAAATAATGATCTGACACTGAATGCTCAGGCTGAACAGAATATAACCCAGAGGAAACAGTTGAGAGGAATAAATGATAATTGATGCAGGGAGGGAAAACGGCAGGTGAAAGAAATATCCAATTAAGGGAGAGCAAACAGGCCAGATCATGACAGCAGCACTTTTTGAAGTCGAACCCAAATCACAGTTCAAGAAGCATTTTCTCCATCTCCAGTCTGCCACATCATCACATCATTACATCATACATGTTTATAAATGAGGAAACATCCATGGCTGCAGCCGCCTTGGATCCAAATATTACACTATCCTCTTCAGCGATGGGAAGTAGCTAAGTACAAATACTTGGTTACTGTACCAAGTAGAATTTTTCTGATATTTTTACTTTACTTTACTACTTATTTTTATGGCGACTTTTTACTTCTACTCCTTTACATTTTTACACAAATATCTGTACTTTCTTCTACTCCTTACATTTTTAAAAATTGGCTCGCTACTTTAGTTTTGAATCATTTCAATGGAGTTACCGTTATTATTTTCACGCCATCAATACCAAATTCAATCTAATTGGATAGGAATCTACGTTTGCATTTGACGCTTCACTACAAGTATGAATCGACAGATTTACGCGGTATTCATTGGCGGCAAAATCATTGCAGCTTAATTGGCGGTGGCGTTAGCAGCATATATAGCATGGATCTGGGCGAGATGATTGAAAATGAACACAACGGAGATCTAGTCCTATTAGCAGAGACATCCATTTAAAATGTAGGCAACGGCATGAAAAAAGTGGTTTCTACTTTTACTTTTATACTTTAAGTAAATTTACAAGCCTGTACTTTGTTACTTTTACTTGAGTAAAAGAAGTTTAATCAGTACTTCCACTTTTACCAGAGTATTTTTTAACACAAGTATCTGTACTTTTACTCAAGAATACAGGAAGAGTGAGTACTTTTGCCATCTCTGGATCCTCTTAGATCAAGGGCACTGCTCTCATTCCATTCCCAAATCTTTGCCACATCAATAATGTAGATGACTTTTTATCCTGACAGAGAAACAGGAAGGTATTATTATGGTTTAACAGACTCACATATCATCAACTAAAATAATCCTAACACAAAGTCCAGTGTTCCTCTGTATCCAAGTGGTATGCTTCTGTTCAAATGCATTTAAGAATTTCTTTTTTTTGTTTAGTTTTAAATAAAGTGTTAAAGCTATGAAAAGTTTTGCAATGTTTTTTATATTCACCAGTTGCTCTTTGCAGCAGCATGAGTTAACATTTGTATATTTATATAGTCTGTAATCCAAGTCATCAATGTGCAGCAAATGGTGTATTTTAGGAGGAAAATTGAATGTATTGAAAAGTCAATGTCACATCTCTTCCAGAAGAATAGAGCTTTTCTGGACAAAAGGGAAAAAAAAAGGTTTGGTTCGCTTTAGCAATAAAAAAAACAAGATATAACAGGTTATTTCAGCTTCTATAGTTGCACCTTTACTGTGTGAAGGTGATGCAATCATTGCACCTTTTTGCTGTAAATGTCCTTCATGTTCATAAAACCTCAGAAATGTTACAGAAGATTAAACCTCTTATTCATCTCAGCAGGTAATAAGGATCAAGTTGTAGAATAAGTATCGTGTCCTTGTGAGGAGCAGGATAGTAGAAAACAATCGGTACAAAGAAATCTGTTAATAACATCTTCACCCACTCACTGAGAGTGTCTGCAGTATTAAATGTACAGTAGCTTAATAAGTAATGTTGGATTTTCTTGTGTTTGCTAAAGAGAAATTCAATCTAAAGCCAACAAGTCAGTATCACACAAAGACACCTCACTCATTTCACATCTCTTCAAGAAGAATAGAGCATCTGGTAACAGGGTACACACAGCCAACACCGGCAGGCAGAGCTTAGGCCCACATGCAAAGTTAATTTCTTTATTTGAAACAAAATGAACAACAATTCAACTGTTTTGTTAAATAATTAAAGTTCATATTCAAGTCATCCGTCATAATCCTTGTTTGAAGAGGTAAAACAGACGCTATAGTGTGTCAGAGCACACAGTGAAAATAAAAGAACCTGACCTCACTTGGGAGGTTGGGATTTGTTACTGTTTTTTTAATTCTTGGAACTGTAATTAGAATTGAACTATAAATAATATCCGATACTTAGCTGTGACCTTTTCCTTATCTGTTTTTAAATACTGCACCAATGCCTATGGAGTAGGCCTTTACAAATTGAGCCTAGAAAATATTTGGTCTCATAAAAAGATGTTCCTGGGAATGTCACAAAGTGAAACATTGATTCATATCAATATATGGCGATGATGCCCTTTAAAATTAATGTTTATTTATAAGAGAGTTCAGAAAACAGTTGAAATGATTCATAATCAAAAGTTATTACTGTAAAACAAAACTTACTTTTTTCTCCCTATATCACAGTGAACTTCTATACTTTGCAGCACTAGATATCTTAAGCCAGGACTGACCTTTTGTGCTGGTGGGTGAGAAACACACTGAGACACTCAAAGTAAAGGTCAGTTTCTGGAGACTGATCTCCAGCCAGGCTAACCGACCTCAGGCGGAGTTCACAGCTGGGTTTTCATCAGCTAACCATCCAAGAAGCAAGAGATAATATGAGCTGTATGGACAAGTTTTACAGGCATTTCTGGTTTACTTTCATTCCACTTGAATAAGGTCCGTGTTTATGCATTGGATGGAAGGTATTTTATCAGTTTCTCAGCTGCTATGAGGATAAATTGATGAAATAGCCCAATGTTACAACGAGCAAAATGCTTTCCCACTTCATTGAGACCATGGGGGTAGATGGGAATGCCAAAAACACTAGAAAAGCTTGAAAGTTTATCAATAGTAACAGCAACAAAGCTGGCTGTGTGCTAATACATAAATGCATAATACCCCATCACCCCAATGAGATTTTGAAGTCAAAAACAAAAATGCCGTAGTAAAAAACACACTTAAAGATCATATTGCAGGTTAAAGCTTCACTTTTATCAGTATTCAGAGAAATGAATCAAATGTACTTGTATATGGATGTATGTACATTATTTAGGCTTTTTGAGTTGTTTTAAGAGAACATTTTACTTCCTTATCTAAAAGGGGACCAGAAGTGATGTAATGTAGGTTTACTTAGCTTTACAGCAGTAAACAATAGATACCAATGAGGCACAAAAGTTTAGTCTAGCAACATCCTGGTATTTAGGACATCCTTACGAGAGATTCTGCACAGTGATCTGGGTTTAGAACTTAATAACAGAGTAAAATCTCTGGTTGTAAGCAATGAGAAACATCGAATGTCGGTAAGGTAATGTCCACAGCGGCCGGCTGTCTCTTAAAATTAAAGTATCCTCAGCATTTATTTTGATACCAATCACTGTTCCCAATCAGCCATCCACCGATTTCCTGTTTACTGGGCCGTCTGTTCCTGTAAGATTTGCATTGGGACTGGAACACCAGTGGGATCCCACCCTCTAAGGTTTCATTGATTTCAGCATCATTTAGGGCTACGTTCACACTGCAGCCTGAAGTGACCCAAATCAATTTTTTTGCCCATATGCGACCTGGATCTGATCTTTTCATGGCTGTCTGAACAACACAGATCTGATTTTTCTAATCCAACCCAGACCACTTGACTGTGTGGTCCTGAATCCGATACACATCTGATCTTTTCAAATGCGCGGCCGGGTCGGATGACTCCGACCTGGCCGCATTAACACTACCGACAAAGGTCACTATTCTGCGTCTTGCTACGCAGAAGCGCAAGAAAAAACAACAACCATGGCAGACGATGATGCGCAGAGAGCAGTATTTATGTTTAACCATACTGAAAACATTGAGTTTTTATGGTTGGAAAATATCGCTAGATGTACCCCGGCACTACCGTCCATGTTTACTTCGGTAAATACAGAAATACAGCGCTGGCCTGTGGCGTCATTAGCGTCCTCAACATCGCGGGACACTTTCGTTGTATGACTGCAGTTCACACAGGAGATCACGTACAAGGTCGCATATATTTGGAAATATGAGCGGCAACGCAAAAAAACCGGACTTCACAAAAAATTAATTAAGACCTGCAGTGTGAACATAGCCTTAGTGCCCTTTTGCTTGCCCCCCGACAAATGCAATATTTGACCATGTTAATGGTCAATAATTGAAACGTCCAACTTTTACAAAACTGAAATGCACATCTGATCTACCTCATAATTACCAACTCTTCACACAGAGCTAAAGCAGCAACGACTATTTGAATCCCCTGCATCAGGCATCCCCAACCTCGGTCCTTGAGGCCCGCTGTCCTCCAGATTTTAGAGGTTTCCTTTGCTCCAGCACAGCTGATTTTAATTGAAAGCTGATTAACAGGCTTTTGGTCTACTGTAATCATTATAATCAGCTGTGCTAAAGCAGGGAAACATCTCAAACCTGCAGGACAGGGGGCCTCGAGGACCGAGGTTGGGGATGCTTGCCCTACATGACCTCTGACAAAAGGAATGCTAACACATGTCATTTTCATTTTTGTTAAATTGACTTTGTTGTGGGAGTCAAAACACTTTAATCCTAAAAAATGTGTATATAAATATATTAGATAACTTAGTTTGCATTTTGTCAAAAATGTAACATACAATTTGCTATTTAAAGACAAGGTTACATGACTGAGATATGTCATACAATGAGGCTGATTAAGCTACTGACTTATATGGTTTACCTTTGGGTTGGATCTGGTTACTGCTGCTGCAGGGTAGACTGGTTTGGTGCCAGTATGAAGCATCATGCAGGTGGAGACAATGTGACTCTTTTATGAGTTTATTTAAGCCAATGGCTTTTTTTGGCCAGAAATTGTTATATCCCCAGCTCTGCCTCCCTCACAGCGCCGAGTGATCTCTGCAAAGTTCCCTCGGTGCACTTTGGAAGTTCTAAGCAGAAGTTCTTAGCAGATAGTAACAAAAATGGCAGCCCACGTATTCTGGCTGTAAAAATTGTCTTTAGAAAGGAATTTAAAAACATGCACAAGTAAAACAGCCTGATTGTTACAAAAAAACATGTCCTCTCTCATATTTTATTGTTTGAATCTCTGGTGGAAAAGCTGAAGGTGGTTTATTTGGGGATCATTCATATTAAACTTTTTTTGCGGATTAATATAAATTATTTAAAACAACAAATTAAAAGGAAAATCTTTAAATTGAATTTCTGAAAGATTGTAAGAACTTTTAAAAATAATATGCTGAAGGTCATTTTAGTCTTAGTTTAGCAAATATTTCTAATATAACTGTTAGGTTAAAACAACTTTTAATGTTGTGATTCTCTAAATAAATAAATGTTTGTAAAGGTTAGGGTCAGACCCAAGAGCATAATTTGAAGGTGGATTTGGTGGTATGACCCCCCCAGAAGAGATCCAGTCAGTATAACAACCAAATAATATTCATTATCATATATCCATTTTGAATTAATGATAATCTTCTTCATTTGCAAGAGAAATGGCAGCATTTTTAATGATTTATTGATGTAACTCACCCACCTTCCTGCCAAAAACTTTCTTTTCTGTTTACCAACCTTTCACTATTTGCTGTTTTTTTTTTAACACAATTGCTAGCACAGCAAGAGTTGATGTGTTTTGAAACATGAAAGAGACTTAAAAAGCAGGCAGTCATTTTTTCTTCATCCTTGTTTTTTTTTTCTAAATTGCCCCAAATATCATGAAAGAAGACATTTAGAAGAAAGGTCTGTAAAAAAAAAAGAAAAAAAAAAAGCTAAACCTGGAAAAAAAAACACACACTACATTCCCTATTTTTATCTAATAGTGATTAGTTATTTTTTAAATAATTTAGTTTAAGACCACTGCCTGCTACACCTAACTTGACTTTGAGTCAAAAGAAAAAGACAAAAACAATTATTATTTGCAGAACACCAAGTTATGCCAGTTTTACCTATGAAATAGAAAAAGTTCCCTGCTTAGAAGGATTTACTAAGAAGAGACCATCCTAAATAAATGTTTCTGGAGAATTAGAAACTGTGATGCAATCATGTAATTTAAAGCTTTATTGTTAGAATTAGTGATAATCTTCTTCACAATAGCACTAGACTGAAAGGTTAATACCTAAACATATGTACATGTAGCAGGAAAAATGAGTGAGTCTTTCAGAGATTCAAGAAGACTCTAAACTACTAGGTTAGGCTGGGGATAAGACAACACCTGAGGCTCGTTAGCACCATCTCTGATTTCACGTTGTGCTAATAAGCCGTTTTAAAGGAAAATTCCGGTTTTTAACACTTTTAGCCCATTTTCTGTAG
>JAGKQL010000056.1:31324750-31432528 GCA_018398635.1 Cyprinodon brontotheroides
TGTCGCGCCTTGCCGCCCGTGCCAACGTTGATGCCACACGCATCTCCCGTGCAATTGTCTGCAGGGCTGCAGACTGTTTTTGTTCTTGCAGCTTATCTCCAAATCAATATGTTCAAGGCTCATACGAAGGGCCTCACGGGGGTGTGGCAGCTGCTGCGGGGGATTTGATGATGGCTGGACTTCTGATGCAGATTCTAAATGTAAAGCAAATGTTTAGTTACATATTTGACTTGAGCAGCGCATTAAATTCACAGGTGGTGCATTCTTTTCAGTTCTGAATAAATCTTTTCAATAAACCTTTTTCTGAGATTATTACTAAAATTGTCCTGCTGTTTGGTCAAGTGTGTCATACCGGCAATCCCAGTGATTTGCTCCTCACAGGCGTCAGCTGTACCTGTTATTCCTCAATGCTGGTCAGAGGCATCTCATCTACTGTGCCCCCTCCTGTTTTGTTAGATGTTTTGTTATATGCCAGTTTTTCTTTGAGTTTAGCCTTCTAATATCCTGGTATCTTCTTTTGCTTCATCACTGTTCTAAGGTTTCACCAACGAAAGCGTTTACTTTTATGACAGATTTGTTTCCCATATAGCGTTCCTCTGTGTGTGACAGTCACACCTCTTTGCTGTAGCTCACTTTAAATGTTTGTTGGCTTTATCCACCAATAATACCTCCATTTCCGCCAAGAATTCGGAGATTTTTCTTTAAGCTTTTCACTGCTGCGAAGACTACATGCATGCACTTAAACCACAAGCAGCGCAAACCATCATTTAAATAGGCGTCTCCAACAGTTTTTGCACCTGCCACCAGTTCGCGTAATCACTCTTGTTAAATCACCCGCCAAATGGCGGTTCAGCCCCTGCGCAGAATTCCGGTTTTGCGCGGCGCCTGTAGGTACGCCAAAAGTGGAGCTTGATAAATCCGGCCCATAGACAAAATTTCATTTTAATACAGCTTTTAGACAGTAAATGAACATTTCTGTTCCATAAAGTGCAGCAGTGATCAAATGTAAACAGTGTGAGAGAAAAAACATGGTGCAAAAGACGTATTGATATAGAAGTTCAGAGCATTAAATCTATATGATACAAATATGCAGTAGTTTTGGTTTGGTGTTATCAGTGTGATGCAGAGTTTGTGACACGATTTAGAGTTTTTTCAAACAGTCTGATGGCAGTGGGGAAGAAGCTTTTGCAGAATCTGGTGGAATTCCTCCCTGCCTACAGCCATCATATGTTATGATCCTGGTGCTGATGACTGCATTTATTACTAACTCCATTCACCTGTCTAACTCTACCTGGTTTCTCATCACTGCTCATCTGATCGACCTGCTCCTGCCTCTATTTAAGGCGCTTCCATCCAGTCATCATGGCCAGATTATTCTTGTTGTCTCTAGCCATTGGTGAGAGGGTTTTTAGAGTTCCTTGGTGTTTCTGATTACCTGATCCTGACCTTTTCTGCCTCTCAACCACTGAGCCTGCATGTTCTTGTCTGAACGGTTTGCCTGAACTGTCTTCGGACTCCTGGACCTCTGAGCCCTCCTGTTCTGATCTGTTTGCTGGATCTTGCTTCGGACCCCTGCTTGTTCTGCAGGGCTGCAGCATCTTGGACACTCTGAGTGGTGCTCACCGCATCTTGTTGGCAGCACTAAACTGTTTGACCAGGTTAGTGACTCACGTGTTCATAATCATTCTTCACCAGATTATCGTAGTCACTAACCTGTGTTTCTCTCCTGCAGAGGTTCCAGCGTCAGATGCCATAGCCGTTTCTACTGCAGGTCCGCAGTCCGTGTTTTAAATAAAGGCTTTTTCAGTAATCCCACTGTCTTTCTGGCCTTGAATAGTTGGTCCTTGCTCTGAGCCATGACATCATATCTACAACTTGATGAAGACTAGTGAGTTACTTGAACAATTTAATTCCCTTTGTCATGTTTTTGCCTAAAGCTCAGACTCACGTGCAGATCCCCTGGGAGGCAGTGAGAAGTACTTGTGCACAGCGGCCCCGAAAATGACTAGCTCCGCCCCTGATCTTACTGTTTTTGTTTTTATGGGTTTTTGCAGTGCTAGCTTCCACCTCCATTTCCCTGTGTAGTAGACGACTCATCAGAGGGCTGCTGTGCTCCTTCCTTTGAGTCCTTTTGGAGCCAGCTGGAATCAAACACTCAAACACGTACAGTCACTTGAATGCATGGCAAGTAGCTGGTGAAGATTCTCAGTCATCTTTCGAATGCATAGCAAGTATTTTGCAGCAAAGCAAGGTTTTCTTTGATGCATATTTTATTTTTCAACAAACAACCTACAAGCTGTAAACTGTATACACTGAAGGGAAAATTTTAGAAGTGATGGTACTGCATTCGTCTTATTATTGTTGATAATTACACAAAAAATTTGAAAATGTAAAAGTAAGAAAAAACAACTTTTTGGTAAGGGCTTGCCAGATTCTAAAGTTTTTTACTTTACATAATCTCCAAATCTCCAAAAGTGCCTCTTCTCTCCTTACTTCGGCTCAAATCGAATGGGCTCCAAAGCATAAACAATGTTATTTAGACGCTTCTGTGTCTTTTCAACTCCGTCTTCCATCAAACCAAATGTTTTAAATGTTTTATGGTTGTGATCTATTGCCGGTACATCCAGTGTATACAATTGCAAGAGCTAGCATTAATCAACCCAGTGACATCGCAGCTTGAGGTACTGCAACATGATTGCAGCTTTACCAAAAATTTGAATTATATAACTATAATTATAGAAATGTTCTTTTACAGTTATATTTTTCACATTTGTAATGTCATTATTGATAATAGTTAGACACAATCTTGTTAAATAAGTTAGTTTGGTTGAACATTTTTATTTCCCATTTAAACACACAAGCCAGAAACACGTGGTTGGTCATCTTTTAATTAGAAATTCAACTGAAAAGGTCAAGGGTCTTTCAACAACTCTAAGCCATTGTAATAAGAGACTTTTTTCTTGCAGAGAAAAAAAAATTCTGATTACAGACCATTGCTTTCACTTTATTCTAACAAAGGCGGCCATATGTTAGCCTGACGTAGTCCTACTCAATTCTAGTCAGAATATGGGTCTGATACTGCTCCATAGAGCTGTGATTATGGGGCGTGTGTCGAGAACGAACCAGGAAAAAAAATGCCTCTGCACTCAACGGTGGATAGACCTACAACCAATAAGAGCAACGGAGTGCTTGATATGTTAAGCGACCAAGGGAGCTAGCTGATAAATTAAACTTTCTTTTGCCGAATCCTCGTGGGAAGGACGCTAAAAACATCTTTCTTTTTAACAAATGCCTTCATCGTGTTTCTCTGTTCTATATTTTAAAATTAATTTGCTGTTGTTATCTTCTAGAACAGACCTAAAAAGCAGAATCTACACACCTCAACTCTCCAGCGCAGCCATTTTTGTTGTCACCCAAAGCGCTTTGGTGGCGTGGTTGATTATGCGTTACTGTTGATCATCTGTCCATCATCGTATAAAGCCGCCCCGCCCTGACAATTTGATTGGCCGACCAGAGGTATTGTGCGAGACATACTACAAGCATTACTATTGAGCAATGCCAGACCGAACTTCCTGACCTCAAGCGTTGTGGGCGGGACTAAGTTCGAATGGCAACCCAGGCTAGCCATATGTATTAATTGCATCAATGTGTTAATGAATATTTGCATTTCTGAGTTTTCTGATATCTGTAATTCTCTTATATGCTTGGACCATTCAATAAAGCAGCTGTTTGAACTGTCCTCCTCTCATCCTCTGTTCTCATCCATAAACAATGCCAAGGCTATTGACAGGATGACAACTACAAGTAGCCTTTGAGCTGTGTACAGCAATCTCTGTGTGCAGAGCCCAGGCACAGTTTTTTTGGTCTACTACTTTTTGCACAGAATATTTTGATTACTTATTTCAGCTGCCTGAGTAGATCATTTACATTGCATTCAGAGCAGGCACAGGATGCAATGAACAGGAGTCTTGCAGCTCTCTCAGCCAGTAGTGGGTATGGCTAGGTAGGCGTTAGTTTGGTCGCTTTTCTTTGCTGGTCGCTGACAACCAAACCATGCATGTCCACGCATACCTTCACACAGAGTACTGAGCTAGTGAAAAAAGCACTTCATATGCAGCAAATTACAGGGATCTTTTGGCAATTTGACTTGTGCCGACACGTCTTTCACAGATTAAAGATGCGTTATATTGAGTTAAAAACAAGAAGGGGAGAAACAGTGACTGTTTTGGATGACCAATCAGATACATTCCTGTTTAAGCAACAGCTTTCCTTTATGCAGAGAAATGGGAGATTTTTTTTAGGCAGAGTTTGAAGTGAGTCTGTAATCCTGCATCTATACACATTGACTTGATAAGAAAAGGTTGCAGGGCTGCTTATCAGATTAAAGTTAGTCAGAGTTCAGCTGTCTTTGTAGTTTGGTGAAAGAAATGACTCCATCTTTGACACAAAAGTTGTTTTCTCATAGATTTTTTTCCCCCCGTCTATAATTTCTGGAATTTATAATGAAAAAGCCCTGACACTTTTAATGTTTTTGCAGCATCCCTCTGATTGACAGCAGGAGTGCAAGGGTTGGCTTGCATACTGACTCTGCAGAGAGGAGTCATTAAGGAATTCTAAGTTTGTTTTACACCCACAGCTTAGTAAAAAAAAATTCTTTCTCCTATAAAAGATTTCTGAAAACAAACATAACAGCTCCTACATTTGCATGCATTTATGTGTAGCAAATTAATTCATTAGTGCAAGATTAAACTTTTTATATGAGCAGAGTAGCGTGAAAAACAGAATATAGCTTTAAAGCCCCAGCATCTTACCAAATTTACTGGTCCTTGCTTTCTTATCAATCAATCAATCAATCTCTATTGTCAACTACAATTTACATTGCAAGATTTCAGTTTCAGTACAAACTGTTCATCACAATAAATAGCATACATTGGGGTGGGAGGCTGAGAGGGGGAACGGATTTACTTAGGCCATGCGTGCTGCAGAACGCTGCCTTTGGCGCGTTCTTATGAGTTGCAAGGTTCCCTCCGGTTATTTTATTAAGCCACTGACCACTCCACTTTAGGATTCTACCAAGGATAGAGCGGGATGTGGACCAGAAGTGGCCAAAGCCACCCTTAGCAATCATCAGCCACCCCTGTGGCCCCCCCTACCAGGTGATCCCATGTGGGCATAATTCTCAAGCACCTCTCATCTAAAACTGAGGATGGCAGCAGTAATACTCTCAAGTGGAATGATTTTTCCAGCTAATTTTACATTTTCATTTTTCATATATTAACAATAAACATAAAAAAAAAAAAATCTATCCATTTTCTGACATGTTTATCTCTGCTGGGGTTGCGAGGGGTGCTGGTGCCTATCTCCTGCTGTCAATGGGTGGTAGGCGGGGTCAACCCTGGACAGGTCGCCGGTTCAGGACAAATAACCATTCGATCACACACTCACACCTAAGGAGAATTTAGAGAGGCAATTAACCTAACAGTCATGTTTTTGGATTGTGGGAGGAAGAGAAAAAACGCATGCAGAGGAATCGAACCCCGAAACCTTCTTGCTGCAAGGCAGCAGCGCTACCAACTCCACTCTGTGCAGCCCGCAACAAAAAACACACTAATTAATTACTTCAGAATGCATGATCTCTGCAAAACTATTTTTTGTGTTTTATGGAAAAGAGGAGAAAGCTATGTATCTGCAGGTCATCCAGGAGTCTCCTATGTATATAGAGATGAAAAACAAATCAATCTGTTAGTATTGATATATTTAAATGGAATTATTATACTTAACAATTATTTAAATGATGGTGAATATTTTTTTACGGAAATGTAAAACAATCTACATAGTCAAAATATAAAATGCAAACAATCTAAATAGTCTTTGTTGGCCGCCATGACCACCAATGCTCGGCTCATTTTTTAGACCGAGTCCAGCTCTGTTTGTGCTTTGGATCCCTGTCGTCTCAGAGCAGAAATGATGTCTTTAGAGGTCTGTGGGTGTGGATAATAAAATGTTCCCTGGCCTATCCACTTCCTTATCCTCTTAAACAAGAGATGACAGCAGTGAGGAGACTCAACTACTGGAGTTACACCACAGGTGGCATCCTACCATGTTACCAGGCTGGACTACAGCAAGCTACCTGCTGAGGTACATCAATGATGAGGCATTGAGCCATCCGGGTTCAACCATTTGGAAGGGGGGAATTCATACTTTAGGTAATTAATTTCCATTCTAAGCCTGATATCATTTCTCCCAGAAGAGATCAATTCCCCCATGCATCTTAGAGGTGCTCTTACTTGAAGATCCTAATGTAAAAAAACATTTTCCAGTACATTAACCACACTCATGAAATTCTTCTTACACAACACAGTCCATTGTGTTAGATACTCCAAATCTGACCCTACCCCAGGAGACACAGCAGTGCTGTTCAAGCCTCATTATTTCATCCCAATTAGATTTACTGCTGATGGATGAAATCACACTCCAACAACAAATCAAGACAGACAATAAAAGAATTACTGATGCCTAAGAGTTATTTATTTTGCAAGAGAAAGACAGGGTGAGAGAGATCGTGGGAGATCCACACTTTTCTTTGCATTCAAAGTTTCCCCCCCTCCCTTATGTCCTCTCTCTCTACCTCTGCGCCTCCAACTTCGCTCCCTCCGCTGATGCAGAATCACACTTCACCTCCCCCAGTTACCATCAGAAACCTCTCATCCCCCCTAATGCGGGGATCTTCCTCTGCTCTCTAATCCACTGAACAGAAGTGCTTTGTCCTTCTGTATCACTCACCCTATTTTTCCCTCCCGTCTCTTCGCTGCAGGATGAGCGCTGAATGCAGCAGTTACTACAACACTGACGGTGTGTTTGTGGAGGCTTTCTCCTGCCCCAAACCAGGCAGCGCTGCCTTTGCCATCTACTGCTGTGGCTTTAATGATGTGAAGTATTGCTGCGATGATCCCAACAGCTTTTTTCCATATGAGTATGGATACATGTGGTGGCTGAGGTAAGCATACTTTTATTTGACATTTATCCTGTCATTTTTATTTTTCTTATGCTTTTTAAATCCTTGTACCACAATTAACTTCACAACTTTTAATGATATTGTTTAGTTACCACCCTGATTTGTTACTGTAGTTCTAAAAAAGGCTAAAGCTTTCTCATTAATAAAGATTTCTGAAAAGAGCGTAAATAATTTTTCTACTATCCTCTCTAGTTTATTGTTTTATAACTTTCTCTTTATAGAAATATGTTTTTAATGACTACTGGAGAGAAATCATTTAGATTTACTTAATAATATATAGATTTACACCTTAACAAGTAGCAGCAACCTTTTTTTCTTTTTCACCTATAATGTGTTTTCCCACCTATTGCTTTTTTAACCTGTCAGTTTTGTTTCTACATTATCATCCTGTCTCCTCTCAGTATCGGTGCTCTGGTAGGTCTATCCATCGCAGCGGTGGTGCTCCTCGCCTTCCTCATCACTGTCTGCGTCCTCTGCTACCTTTTCATAGCCACCAAGCCCAGTCGCCTTGACAACGGCCTGCCCCTCAGAGCACCAGGTCAGGATGGGTGTGTGTCAGACTTGTCACTCTGTTATGATTTTGTTTTATTTTTGAAAACAGGGTTAATTACATCCAGTATGCATGTGTGAGTGTGTTTGTGTGTTTCAGGTGAAGGTAGGAGTCGTCTTGTCTTGTAATGAAATTGAAACATGCATTGCTAATGAACTTTGACACCTCTCTGATTGGTGGGATATTGTCGCTTTGGTGTCATAAACATAAATCTTGATATGGCACTTTCACACATATTTACCATGAAGAAAATCTGATGCTGACAACAGTTTAGCTGTGTGTGTGTCATCACTGAGCTTTAAATTTGTTTTGATCACTGCAAACAAACCTATCGGTCTCCGCCAGTCACGTGACATTGGTTGCTAAGACGCCATTTTCGGTGGAAAAGGCGTAGTGTAAACAACCGCAGCATAGCTAAACGAAGGACTAAAGGCCCGTTTACACAGCAGCCTGTCCAAGATAAGTCATTACAGGGTGCTAACATAAGCCTGAAAACAGAGGCGGTTAGGAAAATGGGTCTCTGCTAGTCCGCGTCGACATTTGTTGCTAAGACGCCATTTTTGATTGGAAAAACATTAGTGTACAGCGCCGAGGTAAACAATTGGCGTCACTTGGCGGAGACCGATGGGGTTACATCTCTGTGCCTTGCATAGTTAGTACAAAAATCTACCTGCAAGCAAACAACAACAGAAAAAAAAACATTAGGGTTCTATATGTTAAAGGGATAAAGTATAAAAGCAAATCAATATCATTTGTTTCCACCACTCAAATTTTATCCCAGTCTTTCTTTTTGGTAACTTCACTCAAAAACAAAGACAAAAATAGCTAGAATTCTCCCCTTAAGTTGTTCTTTAACACCAGCTTTAACCCAAGAAGACAAAGTCTAGAGATATTAAATTGTTGCATTTGCCTTCAGAACTCTGTTTTCTAACTCAGAAAAACTCTCAGAAATGATGCGAGATAAAGCACAGACTTGCATCAATTCAAAAAGAAATGTTTCCTCCATGACTTTGGATCCAAGTTAACAAGATTCAATCTTATCGGAATCATTTCTTTTCTCTGACAACTGATGGGTAGAAACAAACCAATACAATTTTGCTAAGCAGAAGTACGACCATTTTGGGCAAATCCAGCTAAGTTGCATTTTTCTACACTATGTTCAAAGGTAATAAGCTGTAGATGTCTCTAATGCAATAAGGAACTCTCTTTAGCTGTAAACCCAAACTGGTCAAAAATACTTAAAGCTACAGTGTGTAATAATTACAGGGTTATACAGTCAGAAATGTAATATATTATACATAACTACTATGTTATTTATCATCATCTCTAGAGCTCAGCCTCCAACCTTAATATTTCGTTGCCTTAGCAATTAGAATTTATTTATAATTACATAGGGCCTGGTCTTCGCAGCCATGGAGGCAGAGCATCTTTATGCTACGGCGGCGCCAGAGCCTACAAACTAGTGAATCCGAGGTCGCGCCCATTGCGGCTAGAGAAGTAACTCTGTACAAGATTGAGAGAGATGAACTGAGGCAGGGTACTGAACAATAGATGGCAGTATCATGCCTGAGAATGCTATCTGTAAAATTATCTATGTAAACAAGAGCCTCATCACTTGAGAAGGTAGGTGATCTACGGGGACGTGCGTTGAAGACATTTTGTCCAAGCGGCTTCGCCCGTACTGTTGGAGGCGATTGGGGGAGAGATGTTCATGTTGCTGCAGTCTGGGCGTTAGATGTCGCTAAAAATTACACACTGTAGCTTTAAAATATTTCCTCTTATTACATCATTACTTACCCTTAAAAACAATGTGTACAAATTACTAAGCACTTACTGTATTTTATAGTTTAAACCAAAAAGACGGTGCCAAACACAGAGCACCACTCTAGGCAAAGCAACATTTGCCACACAGAGGTTGGTAGCCAAGCAAAGAAGCAGCGGCCTACAGGCCAAAGAGGCGCAGAGAAAGACAAATGGCACCAAGCCCTACTGACCCAGCCCCTCTGCCTCCACCAGCTTCACAGGTCTAGTCCCCTGGATAGAACTAATTTCACACCAACCTCACTTAGCTTACCTTAGCTTACCTTGCCTGCCAGAACCTAGAGGGACGGAGACAAAGGGGGGGCACATATATTTCAGCTGATAAGCCAGGCAGGCAGAAATAGAATGCGCCTCTCCAAGGGTTCAAGAGGGATGGATGTCCACCAGAGCTTAATGAAAACCAACATCCTCTAAATAAGTTCTGGAGATCATAAGCCATGGCCCCTTTGAGCCATAGGCCACAACCCTTGGATGGTTCTGGTAGCCATATACCGGGGGTCGTCAACCCAAACTGCTCAAAGAGCCATATTGGACTAGCCTGGGTGCCATTCCGAACTTAGTCCCGTCCACAACGTTTGAGGTCGGGGAAGCTTTGGTCTGGCATTGCTCAACAGTAGCGTGGCAGTATGCTAGCACAATATCTGGCACCCAAGCGCGCTTGGGTGACGGGTGACAACAATGGCTGCCGCTGGAGAGTTGAGGTGTGTAGATTCTGCTATTAGGTCTGTTCTAGAAGATATCGACAGCAAATTAATTTTAAAGAGGAACAGAGAAAGCCTTGATCAAGGGCTCATCTTCTTATTCTAGGCGTGCAACTGCGCGGCTTTGATTTTTGTTGACAACAACTATGCGGCGCTTAACATACGTCACGCACTCCGTTGGTTGTAGGTCTATCCAATTGAGTGCAGAGGCATTTTTCCTGGTTCCTTCAAAAACACGCCACTTATTTACAGCTCCTAAGGAGCAGTATCAGACTCATATTCTGACTAGAATTGAGTAGGACTACATCAGGCTAATATTGGACCAAAAAACAAAAAATTAATCTGTCTGGAGCCGCAAAAAATGTAAAAGCTTTATATAAACCTTATATGGCGACACGGGCTCTAAGTGTATTATCAAATTATAGAAAAGGTATAATGGACTTTAATCATGATTGATTATTATATATTTAAGTTTTATCCTGGAGCAAATGTCACATAAGAGCATGAGGTGAGGGAGGAGCAGTGAATGCCCTGACTGCGTGGATTTTACTTTGCACTGCTTCACCGCCATTCACTGCGTGGTTTAGGTTTTGTTGCATTGATGAAATTATAGAAACACGATAAAGAAATATTTTTATGGTGAACATGTTTCTGTTGGGAGGAGTTGATTGAGTCATTAAAATGAGTTTGCAATGAGATGCTTTGCATCTCTGCCTTCTCTCTCCTTGAACCCCAGTTGGCCTGGTTCTGCTGGAGATTTCTTCCTGTCAAAAGGGAGTTTTTCCTCTCCACTGTCGCGCTACAAGCATGCTTAGTGTGAGTGATTTGCATTCGAGTCAATGAGTTGATGCAATCAGCTTACATTTTCTTTAGATAGAAAACTTTTGAATCAATTTGACTGTAATGATCTGGAGAACTGTAAAGTGCCTTTAGGTGACGTGTTGTGAATTGGTGCTGTAGAAATAAACAGAATTAAATTTAATTGAATAAGATGGATATTAAATGTTTATATGTGAGCTAAGGCTTTAGTTTATCTGATAACACATCTCTAGATTAACTCTCAGGATTGATCACTGTTCCTCAGTAAGGAAGGATAAGTCTTCTTATAGCATCTGCTATGTACAGGCAGACAATATCTTTGAACAAAACTTTTTTTTAACTTTTCTGTCCAGTTATGCAATTCCAGAGCTTTTATTGTGGTAAACAAATCAATAGTCATTTTGTTTTTCCTGTGTTTTGCAGTTGTAGACCCAAGCGAGGGAACCAGTCATGGGAGAGTTACCGCTGCTTCTGGTCCACAGGGGTTCAGAAAGCAAATGATGAACAGGAAAGTGGACTCTGACAAGGAGCCATCAGACCCGGAGCGGCTTTTCCAGCGATGCTTTACTGCTACGGTCACAGGTGTGAAGGTGGAAAGTCCCACATAGGGTTAAACAGAAACTTGTCTCTGAGGAAAAACGGCGAACAGGGCGCGGCTCAAGGAGGCGGATAATTCTGGACGCTGTATGAGCTGCCAGAAAACCTCAAGGAAAGGCATTAAAGCTGCATTTACTGACATCATGCATTACATATTGTAGTCATGGTAGCTGAGTGGAGTAAATTGATGAGTTTTTCCATTCATTGGAGCAAAGAAGCACTCCCAGTGCCGGTGACCACTCTTAAAAGCAGTTATTATGGTGACTGAAACTTTGCTGCTTTTTAAGTGAAACTGATCTTTCACCTCTTCTTGGAAGTGCTTGCAGATGGTATGAGTTGGTGTGTGAAAGCCTGGTAATACAACGGGAGAGAAAGGATATCATCAAAATGGGAACAGAGACTCTGAGGCAAGTTTTCAATGTCACAAGTCAGACCCTTGTGACATTTAGAGCTGCCAATTTAAAGCGCTCTCCTCTCATGAATGTAAGGACTAAAGTGGGGTTTTCCCATGTAAAACATTCACTACCAGGAACACCAGCTTGTTTACTCGCTTACAGTGATGTATCTCCCCTTTTAACTGCCAAACATCCTGTTCTACCCATTGTCCTCAAATGTAGGAAATCAACTGTCAACAATAGTTTCTTTCATCAGTTTGTCACTGTGTTTATCTTTGTTTTTTGTTTTTTCTCAGCCAAACAAACCTCTCCTTGAACATGTCCGATGACATTAATGAATATTGTGGGATATTAATAGTTTGTGATGGAGTGCATTTCAGTTAAAGTCACGAGTTGATGACTTAATAAGTCAGTTGACAGTGCTGTCAATAAGCAAATAACACTTGAATACAATGGATTATACCCTTAGGCCTCCGACCCAACTGGTTTCATATTTCAACAAAGTTTCAATAAATCTAAGAAGATCTGTAATCTAACTTTAAAGACGAAACAAGATAGTAGCAATGGTTTAAATACTTGTTGAATAAATATTGTATTCTTTTCAGGTTTAAATATTGCATATCAGTAATGTAAATATATAATGGATCGCTCAAATAATACAAATATTCAGAGACAATTTAAACGATCCGATAGCTAAAAACAAAAAGAATAATACAGAGAATAAGAACTGATAGTAAATCAGTAAAGGAACTCTTTTTGCAGTTAAGAACGGCAACATTTGTCCAATAGTTGTTGGTTTCTAGCACGCTTAGTCCTGCTGAAAGAAGACATTTTTGTTATTTCTCTTTCTTTAGATTGAGTTTAACAAATTGAATTCTTCGCAAAGTGCATTTTACAGTTTAAGCTCTCTTCACTTCAATCCCAATTCAAACACTAGTGCTTAACTAATAAAAATGTTGCTTACACCCGTCAAACCAATAGAAATGAATCTTCACTCCTCTCTGCTGGGAAAATTTCACCCCCAGAAGTGAAGAGAATGTGATCTGTTAAATGCAATGAAAAGAAAAAACATTTCAATCTGAAAAAGAGAAAACATCAAAATTGGTATACATTTTTTCTCGTTTTTAATCAGGAATTTCACTGACTCAACCCTGAATTGCATTTTTCTCCATTTGTGAAATGTGTTCTTTGCTTGCAACAATAATGGAACAACATTCACTCCATAGAACAGCAAGAAAGCCTCATCAGGTTTTATAAAGAAAACAAAAAGACCTAAAATGGATGAAGGAGGTTCCATAGCTGATGGCCGCTCACAGCTACAGATGAACACATAAAAAGCTTAAAAACATGTTTACAAGCTTTTAACAGACTATCAAGGACCCAAATGACTGGAGTAATTTTAACCAAAAACATTGAAAGGAACCAAAAGGAAAGCAATGAGAAGGAGAGTGGCGTCGTCTTCAGCCTTAAGTTCTTTGCTCTCTGTTGTAGGAGAGGCTGTGATGTTTTGTCTGTTGTAAATACTTTGCATTTTGCTGCTGTCACTAATTAAAAATCATCACTCAAGAACTTTAATTAGTATTTTCTCTTTCTGTTACCTGATCAATACATGAAGTTTTTCCGTGAATGCCAGTAGTTTTTGTTTGAGAATATTTGTGAACAGAACAAACTATGACTAAAAACACAGCTGGCAGATCATTGGAGGAGAATTGATAAGAGGAGCTACAATAGTAACAGAACAATATCCTCAGCTTTAAACATCTTAAAAACTGCAGCTGTTATTACATAAAAAGTTTTTTTTTGCTAAGGTCGTTTAAATAAAAATAAACTTCAATTTTTGAGGAAAAAAATCTGCATCTATTTCCTTCTTGCTCAATAAAATACTACCTCACTGTTTCCCCTAGTATTATCCAAGGTGAGCGCTCTGCTCCCCTAGTAGATCACTGAAAGCTGTGATTATACATCATTGAATTCATTAGCTTCTCTAAATAACACCAAATCACATTGAACTATTTCTGTCTATGAAATACCTAATTTGACAAAGCTGCATGAAAACCTGCGCTTCACGCTTTGACCCTGCACTAGCAGACAGCGAGGGTTAACCTTTAAAGGCAGTAGGCGGGGCGTCAAAGGGATGTTTGGAGTATTTTCTGGGGTATTTTCTTCTCTTTCTACCCAGTATAATTCAGCTGCCGTCCCTGTGCATGAAAACATCAGACTGGGTCAAACTTAACGCTTATTTTAAGCTGCGATATGAACAATAGATATGAGCAAGTCTAAATGACAGAAAGAAAAGGAGGAAAGTAACAGGATAGAGTTAAATTAGCAAAGATACTAGAAAGAAAAGAGAAGGTGGAGCTGAGAGAGTTTGGACAGGAGGCAGCTATTGTACAAAATAAACCTTTACCTGAATATGGAGGATACACGGCTCAGAATGTAGGACCCAGAGATTCAGGCAGACAGACTGAAGTGATTTATAAACAGTGTTTATTAATTGCTCAGAGCTTTGCATCTCGACAGCTAGGACTGGATGGCTGAATCTCAGGTAGGAAGAAACACAGGTTAGTGACCATGCAGCACTAAGGAGGAACAATACTTTCCTGATTCCAGAGGTCAAACTGATTTTAACTTATATTCTCATTATAATAAGTTCGTGTTATTATGAAATGCGTCATGAAAAGTTATGCACCTGCAGTATTTTTACATGCGTTTTGGATGTTTTTCCCGAAAGTAATACAGATCCGGCAGTCTTTGCGCATGTCATGCAAGCAGACAGACGAAAAAAGCAGATCCATGCGGACCAACGTAAAACTGGGAAAAACAGTACATTAATACTTCTTCCAGGTCTCTAACTAGGTTGCTTGCTGTTTGTATCGCGGGTCAGGGTTAGGGGTTAATTGTATGTTAAGATTCTATGTTATTGAATGGTCCGTAAGATGCGCGCATGCGCCAAGGATATCTTGTCTCGAGGCAAGGCGTAAAAATACAACAGAAGTGCTGACGGACATGGTAGATGGGCAATCTAAGCATACATTACAAGTACGAGTGCATAACTTTTCGTATGAGCTTCATAAGAACTAATAATGAGAATACACTGCCTGGTTAGGTGTGGAATCCAGCACGATGATTTTCCACAGCACACGGCGGAACCCGCCCTCCAGAGAGTTCCAGGAGTTGAAGCCAAAGGTGCTGCAGAGCAGACTGATAAGCAGAAGCCAGCTGATGAGGAAGACCAGAAGTATCCTGAAGGAGAATCCAAAGCGTGTCGATGAGGAAGCGGAAGCCCTGGTCAGAAGATCAGAGATCAGAAGAAGTACCGAAGGGAAATCTAAGTTGGAGTCGGGAAACAGATCAAAGGTCATTAAAAGGCAAAATCCAATCGGAGTCCAAAGACAGGTCAGGAAAACAGATCAGAGCAGGGAAACTCAGAAGTCCAGGAGCAGCAACTAGTCAAGATCAGGCAGGCAGAATAAACAAACTGGAGTACTCTAGAGAAATCTCACCTATGGCTCAGATAATCTGGAGCTGATGGCTGGGACCAAGCAGTTTAAATAGGAACTGGGACAGGTGGATCTGATGAGTAATGAAATAAAATGATGAAAAAAATTATAAACATGAACCAATAATCCAGTCATCAGTGCCAATATCATAACAGCTATACATGAATCATTAAACCTTTTCATCTACTACTCCTAATATCAATCCATCCTCACTGACTTCTTTTTGCTTTATCGAAGAAAAAAATCAGGGGAGAGTATGTGATTGAAGTTAGAGATAGAGTGGAGAAAAATATACGTCCTCTATTCAAGTTCTGTTACAATAAAATGTAACACATTCTACCAGCTCAAGAAAAATACAAATAAGTTGAATGATTCACTTACTGGGCTCCAGTGTTTTCCTCATGGTGTTTATATATTTTCTTTTTAACAAGGAAAGTTAAAATTGTTTATCATTGTTGCTGTTGTTGTTATTAGAATCTGAGAGGCCAGGCATGGGCATTGAGGTGATGCAGAAGGACTGGATAATACTAGTCATAGAGAACCTTGAGGAGGAGGAGGAGGTGATAGAAGAGGGGAAGGGAGAAGCAGGCCACCAAACAAAAAGAAATATAAAATAATAGGTATCTCTAGAGAACCAAGGATAGAAGTCCAAACTTTTTTGACAATTGAAAAGGGTCAGAAATTATACATTTAAGGTCTAGCTGGCATTTCCAGGTATTGCCATGCTTTAATTCTTTAATATTTGTTTTAATTTTTACAATAAACTGATTGATTAAAAGGCCATTCCCAACCATGCTGAAAATAAAGGGGGAAAATATGACAAAAGCTAAATATAAAAACACTAGAGAGACGAAGAGAGTCTTATCATCAAGCTCCCTCCCCCCCATTTACCCATCTTCCAATGTTGGTTTTAGCATTTAGAAAAGTAGTGAGGGTTACGATGACAGACTTTGATTTAAACCATACTTCTGTTTTTTTTTCTCCAAGGCTAACCTTGCTCTTGTGCTAAAAAACTAATCATATGAAGGTGATCACATGAAAAAAAAATCCTTCAAGGTGCAATTGATTTGACGGTCTGACAAAAAGATTTGTCCTCACAGTCCTTCTCCTTTCATAAAAATATTGTTCACAAAGGACATGAGAAGTGAACACCACAAATGAGAGGAGCTGGAATAAAATTACCTAAATGCCAATCATTTTAAATGACACCAATGTCGGTTATTTTCTATTCATTAGAGCAGTTAGAAACATTCTCTGGCCTTTATTGGATTGCTCAATATTAGGTTTGCTTCTAGTGGATTTCAAAATGCCTGATATAAACCATTTCTCCAATAGTGAACTCATTATCTCAGGAGACAGATGCAGAGATGGGAGGGGGGCATGTGCTCTTGCTTTATATGTCTGCTAAGGATATAAATATGGAGGCAGAAGTTATGGATGTGACCATATATGTGGATTAAATTAAATCCATCTGGAGTCTTTAAGGGCCAATGAATTCCGGCCCTTAAGACCTCTGCTGGGATATATAGTGTGACTAATCCTAGAACGACACAACACTTCGAGCAAAGGTAGAAAAAAGTCTCAGAGGAATTTAAGCAAGTATGTTTTTTGTCTTTAAAATGGAAAAGATTAAAACAGTTGCATGCATCTGTATTCTTTACATGAACTGAGTCCTGCAACTGGGTCCAAATTAAAACCAGATTTGGAGTCTGAGATGACTGTTCTAACCCATGAACATGTTTGACCTAAATCATTTTATTGTTGCTCTGGCTTTATGTTTAGGACCCTTGAACGTCCAATGGAGTCTGCCTATTTTCCAGCCTCCTTTTTATTCCCCTTTATTTAGCATACAGTTCTTACCAAGATCTTTTTTTTCCAACTCTTATCGTCATTACACTGTCACAAGTACAGAGCAACGGAATTCAGTCTCTGCATTTAACCCATCACCTTTGAGGAGCAGTGGGCTGCCCTTGTGCAGCGCGCAGGGAGCAGTGTGGGGTTAAGGGTCTTTGTTTAGGGAACCGGAGTGGCAGTCTTCGGATTCCAAGCGCAAGCCCTAACCACTAGGCTGTCACTCCCCGATCATGACACTACCACCACCATGTTAAAAACATATGTCTTAGTTTTGTTCTGCTTCAATTGAAATGTTATAACTGTTAAAAACAACAAAGCAGCTTGATTGCACCTCGAAGCATACAAATTTAGTCACTTCATCTAATTTAAAAGCATAATTAATTAGATGCCCTCACAGATTCTATAAACAGTCAGGATTTAATTACTCAGAACAGAAGGACCCAGTATTTAGGCAAGAAAGACAATGGGATTACTCAAAAGTGTTTAATTAAAACTGGCGGATCTGAGTAGCAGCGGCTAGGGCGTCTGAGGCTGGAAACTCTGCAGGACAGAAACACAGGTTAGTGACCACGTAATCTAATGGTGGAAGATTATAAACGGAAGTCACTAACCTAGTTTGCTAGTTCAGTCCATAGCCAGAGAATGAGGTAGAATGCAGCCAGTGGGCTACCATCAAGATGCAGCGGGCGCTGCCTAGAGTGTTGCAGATGCTGCAGCCCCGAAGAACATGCAGGAGTCTGAAGCCAGGTCAGGCAAACCAATCAAAAAATGAACAGGCAGGCTCAGTGGTCCAGGAGTCCAAAGACAGTTCAGGCAAACCGATCAGAACAGGCAGGCTCAGTGGTTGAGAGGCAGAACAGGTGAGGATCAGGTAATCAGAAACACTAGGGTAATGCTAAAAACACCCTCACCTCTGAAATCAGACAGTAACAGGCAGGCTCAGTGAATGAGAGATACAGTAGAACAGATCAGGAAATCAGCAACACCAAGGAACTCTAAAAACACCCTCACTACTGGCTGGAGAGATAATCTAGCTCTGATAACTGGATGCAAGCACATTAGCCTCTTAAAACCCACCGGGTTGCCGACGACCCAGTGGACCTAAAGTGGGGGTAATAACTCAGAATGCATAAAATTCCACCGGTAAAAATTTTTTACCGGCACGTGGAGCCATTGCATGCAGCCCCAAGCTGACACCAAACGTTCTAATCCCCACAGCTCTGGAACTGTTATAGCTAGAGGTCTGACATTTTCTGCATTTGTGGTTGACATGATGAAGAATAAATATATTACAATAAAACCTGCCTTTTCTGAAGAATGTCTTTATTACTGCTGTTCAAAAAAGACCTATCAATTCCGAGAATAAAAAAAACAACTTTGAGTCATGTTTAAACTGATGCATGGTTGGGTTCTAGTCACCCAATTTTATTTTTAATATATTAGGAAACTAGAGGGTGTTAGCTTTCAAATTATGTATTGCACATGTAATTTAGGCTAATAGTTCATGAGTTATTTGTTTTACCATTTGGGTATGCAAAATAGGCGAGGATTACCCAAAATGAGGTGGATGTTAAGAGGTTAAAAAAAGCCCTACAAACTTCTCAACAATCAATAGTCTGATCTCCCCTGTCATAATCTAATGGGGTAACATCATCAGAGCAGATGACTTAAAAAAGCTCAACAAGTTGATAAAAAGGCTCTGTTCCAGAAACGCCTCTAGAAAAGGCTGAAAAATTTCTAGAAAAATTTCACAAAATTCTTCATAAAGTGAAGAACATTACGGATAATAGTGAGCATCAAATAGTTAAAGACCGACAGAGTTTCATCAGTCAGAGGCTTCTCCAAACCCAGTGCAAGACAGACCTCTACAGGAGATCCTTCATGCCAACAGTTATAAACACCTATGAATTGAATTTATTGAATTGATTGAAGTAAAACGAAGAGAAGTTAATATAACTTTTTAGAGGAAACCCAAAAGCTTTGACAAAAGCAGTTGACCTTTTATTTCAGCATTTTAAAATAAATAAATAAATGCCTTTAGACGGATAGAAGTTATCATGGAAATCTGAGCTGATCTGTTTTAGAACTGTTATCATCTTGTGATTAAATACACGTCTCCTAAATTTGAAAATCGCAATTGCAATTGCTGCATGTGAAGAGATGTAATTTAAACATTAATATGATCAAATTAATATTTCCCTGGAAACAGTGCACTGACATGTGTTGTATAGGCTTTGTGTAGTCACAAAAGTGGCCATCTTTGTGTTGCAAATGAGTGTAATATGATTAGCATTATTCAGACAAAAATAGACTTGATGACAAGCAATAGTTTCGATCCAAATAATCTATTAGTTTTATGAAAAGCCATTCATTCTGAACAAATAACAGTAATATTGCACATAAATGGCTTTTAAGAAAAAAAATTGATTATTCTGATTTTACCCTTTTATTGAAAAACTCTGGATTGATGAAACCACCTCTAAGAAATGTGCAGCAATCACCTCTTATGGAAGGTGATTGTTCATGGGAATTATTTAGAATAACAATTTTTACCTGTGTTATTGCTTGTACATTCGTAATGTTTGCCAGCAGCAGATGTTTAATACAATAAGGCCTGTTCTATTTCCCTTTGATCATTTCACTGCATGTATATTTCATTGTAAACCGGCATGGGAAACTTTTTGCCCTCTGAAACAGAAATTTACATTTCAAAGAATAAAAAAAGGGTCAAAAATCGGAGACGGTAGGATTTGCTTTCATCTGATGTCCATATATGTTTATATAATAATGTATTTTCAGATGCATTCCCAGACTGTATACAATGCCTTTTTATTGCACTTCATTAAATTTTAATCAAGGCCAGAGGCTGGCAATCCCGATTTGAAAATCAAATGCACAATAAAGGATTATACACTGTGCACAAACAAGAAATAGATTTAGAAAATAGAAGTGCATTTTCTCGCCATCGTGTTGAAAGAGTAACTGTTTCTCTTTTAGTTTATACAAGCAGGTTACTATTTCATTTTAAACAGCTTCACTGTTCAGTTTTATCTAACGTTTTAAAACGTTTTAATTCTGTTCGCCGCATAAATTATACTGCTTATATTGTGAGAAACCAAGAGGGCAACATTTTTGTATAAGTTCCTTTGGTTTTTATTTGCAAACATGTCCTTCATAAATGTTAGAAAGACAACTCAAACAAATTGTTGCTTTCTGACTAATTATTGTGCAAATCTTGTCATCTGGAAACCGACATATTTCAGTGCTACTGAAATAATATCCTCTTGGTAAAAGTATACGTGTGTCATGATGGGGTTTAGGTGTCTAACCCACATGCAGAAACACTCACTGACAACCGGGGGAAAGTTAAGTCTTTTATTTACATAAGTACAATGATGAAAATACAAGGGTTCTGGGTTCAGCAGCCTGGTCACAAGAGGAACTTAACTGTACAGAAGGGGATTCAGATCTGCAGGGGGTGGGAACCCTGTGAGTCCAGAGGCTTATCGGCAGGCAGGGGGCAGAAGACTGAGGGCTAGGCTCAGACGGAGACAGAGTGCAGGCAGGCAGGGTTTTGGCTGAGAGAAGGGATTCAGATCTGCAGAGGGGGAACCTTGTGAGTCCAGAGGCTTACCGGCAGGCAGAGGACTGAGGTCTGAGGCTGAGACTGAGTGCTGGCAGGCAGAATCCAGGCATGGGCAGAGGCAGAGACTCAGACTTAGTGCAGGCAGGCAGATTCCAAGCCGTGGTTTCTCTCTCCAGAGTTTTTCTGGTTTTCAGGCGAGTCAGGATCTGAGAGACAGGGAGAAACAGGGTCAGACAGGTTTCACAAAAGACAGGGTATTAAATCAGGCAGGCTGGCTCAGTTTCTGCTAACCATTACTGGCAAAACACTCTGGCGCTGGGGTGTCAGTCTCCTCCTCCTTAAGTAGGTCCTCTTGATGAGCAGATGGAAGACAGGTGTTGCAGGTGAGCACAAGAGCCCTCAGGAAGGGATCCTCGGCGCCCTCTGGTGGGCAAGCCTCCGGATCCCAACAAGGTGGCATGCTGTTTAGGAAATAATTTACATATGTATGGTCCAAAGACTCAGAGTAAATTCAAACTGAAGGACTCTAACCTGCCACCAATCTCATCATGGCTGCTACACGCCTTAATATCGGCCAAAAATTGTACAGGAATTTGTTTTCGAAGCTTCAGTTTCAAGGACATCCTTGCTTTTCTGCTGAACTGCAATCCTCCTCCTCCCCTTTACCACTTTCCATCTGCCAGCTTTTCCTACGACTGCCCTAATCGTTCAGCCTTCATTCAAGCAACAGTTTCAGATTCCAGGAAGGAATGGGTCTTTAACCTAGATCTAACCGCTCACACACACCAACTGCATTCAACACTGACATCTTCTGCCATGCCAAAGACTAATTAATTTCTTCAAGTTAATAAAACATTTTAATTGCTGCTTCTTCTCTGTGTAAGTCTCTCTAGATTGAAATGACTTTAATTATAATGAATGGAGCCTGAATATATCAAATGACTGGGGAATATATTGGGTGAAACCATGAATATCTGGAATTTAAAATATGATTATATTAATTAAAAGCCTGAATGTATTGAATAAAAGCTTAAATAAATGGAATAAAAGCCTGAATGTATTGGATGAAAGTCGGAGTATATAAAATAAGTAGTCTGCATGCACTGTATGACCTAACACAAGTATAAGTGTTGAATTAAAAGAAAAAAGCTGAGGACATATGTCTCCTTTCATAGCTCCTCTTAATTGCCTTCCTGTAAATCTCATATTGAATGTGGATTCCTCCTTCTCACATATAAAGCCTTAAATAGCTGAGCTCTTTCTTATATCAGAGATCTGATTGTTCCTTATGTTCCTAACATAAAGAGAGCCAATTACTCTCAATCTTCAGGTTTACTTGTGATAGTAGTAGAATTTGAGGCAGATCTTTTAGTTATCAGGCTCCTCTCCTGTAAAACCAACTACCAGTTTTAGTCTGTGAGGCAGACACCCTGTCTATTTTTAAGGCTACAGCAGGTTTAAAATGTTCCTTTATGATAAAGTTTATAGTTACAGTGGCTCAGGGTATCCTGAGCTATCGCTATATTTACACTGCTATAGGGTTAGACTGCAGGAGGACATAGGAACATCTTTCTGCTTCATTCTCTCTATTCTCTAATTTTAACTAATTCTCCAAATAATTCGATCTCTAATGTTATGCGCTTGCTGCTTTTTCTCATCATAGTAGATTAATCTGGTCTGTTCCTGTTTGGCTGTGACACCATCCAGGAGAGAAATATGTATGAGCCTTGCCTCTTTCTTCCTCTGACATGAGAGCTGGCCAAGAACTCATCTGCCTGGCTGTGTGTTTCCTGGATGGGGGAAACACACCTATGGAGCTGGTTGACAGTTAACTTTTGTATCTGTGCAATTTTTTTTTTATGTCTACTTCTATCTTCTTGAACCCCAGTCAGTCTTGGCAGATGGCCGCTCACTATGAGCCAAGTTCTGCTGTTCTCACTGTCGCCACATGCATGCTTGGTGTGAGGGATATTGATCTGGTTGAATTGTCTCTGCAAAATGCCTTGAGATGACTTCTTACAAATTGGCGCTATATAAATAAAATTTTATATAGAATTTAATTTAATTAATATTCTTTTTATGTTATGATAGTCAGTTTATATAACCTGACTCCGCCAGATGGATTTGTTCCGCGATATCCATCTGGAAACCTTATCCATTAAGTTGAAGTACTTTTGGGAAGGTGCAAAAATACTGGTTAGCTGATTGGCCTATGTTGGTAATAGACGGGCCAAATAGATTTGAAAGCATATGGCGATACTAACAGAGGCGGCAGAAGAGGAGCCAATTGATAGATCAAACTCAGAAACCAGTGGGGAGAAGAAAGCAAAACATCTTTCCTCACTGAGGAAAGCTACTCCAGAGCAGTGTTTTGCTCTTTTCCAGTGAAGAAATACTCTGTAATTCAGATAAAACTTGCTTGATAGCGCTAACGCTAGTTTCATCCGGCTGAAGCTACCATTTTCTTTAGACTGAACTGTCGCTTCTCTTTGCGCGTCACACCTCAACCCGCCTCAAAGCCAACGCTGATTGGACGTTCGTTTGGTGAACGGCTCCAAATTTTCTTTAACAGAGAGTCTCCAGACTGATTCCTGCGAATGAAACCTTGAAAGCTCGCGAGATCAGGAGGGTCTCCACGAGGCTAGTCAGTTTATGCTTTTTTTGCACAAACAAGGCTGTCTTTATGTGACCTTAACATGTTTATAACATGTTTTGTTTTGTCAAAAGACAATATTTTATTTCTTAAATACTCACATGTATTGTTGATGTATTGTTCATCATAACAGGAGAGTCAATTCTTTGATTAACATGGGAAACTGAACACCTGAACAAATTATTTAATCTATAGATTTTGAAGTCTGCTGCTTCCTGTCATTTTGAATTATTGACTGTGTTGAGATTAGGCTTTAAAAGTCTTCTTTTAAACTGCCTATAGGACAATAATATTTTTTGAAGTTAGGTTTTAATTAGTTTCATAATACTTTAAATGGTAATGTCCCTATTTATGAGCTTAGCCTTCCAGCTTTAGAAGTGGTTGATAAGCTAAATTAGCTTTAGCATCTTTGAGCTTTCAATGTGTGTATTTCTCTCTTTCTAATCCTTAGTGCAAAAGCCTAAAAAATAATCATAATTCATTACGCTATTTATCTTTACCCAGTTATATTGTTTGTTTTATTTTAAATTTAAGAAATGTGCTGCAAAGAGACTTGCTCAATACCATGGAAAGACCTCATCTTCCAGATTGAGTTTGAACATCTGTTGGGATGAATTTATTTATAAGTATAAACATAGTTTAATACAGCTTATCAGCTAAATACAAGAACCATTGAGAAGCTCTTTTTATCTCACTACAAGCCCAAAATTCTCCATTTCAACTGTCAGGTTGTCCATCCATCATGGGAACTTCTAACATGTCTCCCTCATTTACTATGAAAGTTAACCAAACAAATATGCATGTTCTCAAAGATAAGGAGTAAAGCTGATGTCTGGGAGGAAATCTGCGCCTGTATAGGAGGAGATATGAGTTCCACACAGACAAACCTGGATCGGCATTTTCTTATCAGATCTTTACAGCTATGCACCTCTACAGTATACTGGGTTTAACTATACTGTCTTAAACATACACAATTTGATAAGCATAATGAAATAGAAATGTTAGAGTGGGAGAAATGTTTTAGGGGCTTAAGGGGATCTTTTTTCTTTTTCTGTATCAGTGTTTAATATGATGCTAACATGAGAACTGATGGGCAGGTTGGAGACCAGCACCAGGAAATTTATTAAGGATTAAGAAATGTTTTTTTGTTGTTTTTTTTAAAATAAAAATTCAGAAAGTTTTGTTAACCATAAACACAAGTTTTTTCCTCATTCTTCTTCTACAAAAAACAAAAAACAAAACAAAATCAAGGTCCAACTGATTGGACAGAAAATGTCTTTGAACATAAATTTTCCCAATTTTTTTTTATTTGGTGACTTTACTATGTTTATTTAGACTAAAAGAACCTATAGCCTATTGTTCAGCGTAATTTACTTTTAGTACACATTAACCCCTTTAAAGCCCGATCCAAGAATAAAACAAAACAGAAAATAACTTTTTGGTCTGAATTCCTTATTTGGCCTTTTAACAAAAAGGCAGCAAAAAAGAAAAACAGAAATACATTTTTGATATTAATACCTATTACTATGTGATAAGTCAAGATTATTTTTGTGTAGTCTTCTGCCCTCTGTTGTCAGGTATATCTGATTGTTTACAATAGGATTTTGAGCAAAAGTTTTACCATTAAATTATGCAAAAGGTGTCAGACGCAAAACATTTTTCTAGGAAACCGTATGTATCAAATAATTTATACATTTGGCATTATAGGGTTAAAGGCATGCTTGTCATGATCTTCTGATAAGGATTTTTGGTTCTATTCCAAGTTTCACTTTGGGGTTTTCAGTTACAATTTGATTTATGCCATTCTGTGTTTTCTAAGGCATTTTTTTCATTTAATCTAAGTTTGTTTCTAGTTATATATAAGCATTTCTTATTTATTCTCGGTTGCCCGTTTGTGCCAGTGTAATTCCCCCTAACTCCCTTCTAGATCCTTCTGTCCACACCTGCTCCCAATTAGTTTATTATTCCATTCATTGTTCAGTTTTGCATATCTACTCCTCCTCTACAGTTACTGTTTGCTGGATTCTCTTTATCCCTCTATAATCTATATGTTCTATTTTGTTCTGGTTCCTGTGTTCCTTGATGCATTTGGGTCCTCTGCAAACCTCCTCACAACTTGACAATGCTTGTTGTGTGCCACATAAAAATCCAACTTAAATGCATTTATGTTTGAGGTTGTAGACTAAAAACACCAAAAAAGTGTAGGAAAAAGAAGTCAGGCAGCAAAAACTATAAAATGAAATCAAGCATGAGAACTCTTTGACAATCATCTTGTTTTTCTTTCCTGCTGCCTGTCAGTTGGAGGGCTTTCTTCTCCCCGGAAATAGATTACATTTAATTGCTTGGCACAAAATAATTTAAGGAACATTGATATCAAAGGCTTTGCTTCCATTTGATGATGTTAGGTGAAAAAGATGAGCTTAAAAAGAACTAGATACGTTTTCAAACTAAAGATGTTTCATTAAGGCCAAAATTATTCACACCAATGTAGATTTAGATTGAAAAAAAAAATCCCCTTTTTTGTTGCTCTTAGGAAATGAAACAGACTAACTTTAAAAGATAAGATGACTTTGAGCCTTTTGGTTCAGAGTAATGAGATGGAAAATAATAAGGTCTAAAGAAAAACAATCTGGATTTCTTGAAGCATGAATAAAATTAACATATTTAGTCTTTAATATATTTGAAGGATTCAGAATCACTTTTACACTCCTAACCATCACGTCCATACATTCTCTGCCCTCTGGTTGGTATTGATGCAAACTAAAAACTGTTCTTCTCGTGAACAACTGCGGATAGAATGATAAACAACTTATACTTTCCATTTAATAAATACAGTTTTTGTACAAGATAAGACTTAAGGGTCAGGAGTAGGTTTTTTAATTAAATGTACAGCTTTAGGCATGAGAGTTACGGATTTATCAATGGAGTGAAATAAAAAATGACAGAATTGTGGAGCGCTTGAAACACTGCCTTGAGGCAGATAATTCTATAACTCTATCTAAAACCACTTTGACAGAATTTAAGGTTTATTCAAAATAAAGTGTCTGGGTGAAATGCTTTGAAAAGAAATGTTTGTAAAAAAAAAAATCTTTAGAAATGGCTTTTAGACTCAGCCCTTGGTACTTTTTAAAGTTTTACTGCTAGCAGCTATATACTGTCAGGGACATTTGTTCACTCAATGGAAGAATATTCAAACTTTGATTAAATTTTTATAATACAAAACATGAAATAGGATTATGACAGATAAACTTTATTACCTATAACTGAGCAAGAGCTTAAGTCCTTGTTCCTTTGGTTAATGCTAAGGGCAATTTAGAGATGCCACTAAACCTACTGGTAATGTTTTTTAGACTTACCCCAGAGAGAACCAGCGTACTTTATGTGACTTTATGTGAAAGTGCAAATACAGATTTCTATGAAATTATTGTTTAGCTTTTTCTTATATAACGTCTTTTTTTCTTTTTATAAAGTCCAAGAATTTATGTAATCATATTAATTTCACAACAAATGTTGATAAACTGCGCATTTTATCTGATCTGTGCAGGGCTTCGTCCATTGAAAAGAAAGGAAAATCTATTATAGAATAAGCCTATTATATACCCTGCCTGGCCAAAAAAAAAGTCGCCACCCTGGATTCAACTAAGCAAATAGGTAACGAGGCTCCTATTGGATAATTACTGCATGGGCGATTATCTTTCAGCTGGCAACAAGTTATTTAACCCCAACTGGTGCAATGACTTGCTTCTCATTTCCTAAACAACCATGTGGAAAGAAACATCCCGTGGTCGTGGAAAAGATGTTAGTCTGTTTGAGAAGGGTCAAATCTTTGGCATGCATCAAGCAGAGAAAACATCTAAAGAAGATTGCAGAAACTAGTAAAATTGGGTTAAGAACTGTCCAACGCATTATTAAAAACTGGAAGGATAGAGGGAACCTATCATCTTCAAGGAAAAAATGTAGGCTGAAAAAAATCCTGAATGATCATGATCGGCGATCACTTAAACGTGTGTGGTGAGATCAAATCGAAGAAAACAACAGAACTCAGGGCTATGTTTAGTACTGAAAAGTAAGAGCATTTCCACACGCACAATGTGCTAAGGGAACTCAAGGGATTGGGACTAGACAGCTGGACAGCCGTTCGAAAACAAGTAATCACGTAGATTCTAACCGGATGGAAGTCAGTATGCTAAGGAGCGATAAAGATTGGACTGTGGAGCAATGGAAGAAGGTCATGTAAACATGATGAGTCCAGAGGCTTTGCCCACCGGAGGCCGAGGATCACTTCCTGATGGTTTGTAAAAACTCTGTTGGCATCTGGGTGCAAAAATAAAAATCCTCCAATAGGAAGAAAGAAAAAATCCAGTACTGGCGCTGACATTTTGTAGCTTTTTTTCATGAAGCTCATCAGGACCAGTACTGCTATGGAGCCAAAACACACGACTCCAAAACCAGACAGTGCTGCCAGCTATGGTTAGCAAGCCTCAGCCAACCTGCCTGTCAAGAATCCTGACTCCCTGGTAACAGGAACCTGAACCTATTCTGAATTTGTCCTCTCTGGGAGTGGGAGGAATTTCACCAGGTCTGGGACCGGAAAGGATTTAAGATTTCTACTGTCTGGCCCGGTTACTGATGGTAAACCATTTTATTCAGAACACAAACGGAGGCAGGATGAAAAGTTCCACAAGGTTTATTGTAACACAAGCACATGAATACTGCAACTGAAACTGGTTCAGGCCTGGGGGCAGGTTCACTGGAATCTGCAGGGCTGACTGTTCAGTTAGCTTCAGGGACTGATGAGTTAGGGAGACTTAAAGATTGGACTGAAGAATACAGTACCTGGAAGAAGTCCGGGCTTCTCTTTGAGAGAGGTAACTGATGAGTCCAGAGACTGTCATGTTCAGCAGAGTCCAATGTCTGCTTTAGCGTGCAGAACTTCTCGGAGGCTTTGAGGGCAGTTCAAAGATTTGGGTTACCATAAATGTACCAAGAGCTTGATCAGAATCCAGAGAAGGGACTTCAGGTTTGGCTCACGAGGGCAGGCTCGGCAAATGTGGCTCAATGAGAGCTTCTGGGAGAAACAGGATTCCCCTTGAGGGAAGTCACAAGAGGAGAGTTAGAATGCTGATATCTACAGAGAGATTAGCAAAGATTCTCAGGTTTACTAGGCTCAGGTTGCTAAGCAAACTAGGTCAACACTGCTGTTGAGGCAAGGTCTGAAAGACAGATTTATAATAGGGGTGGAACCTCTGATGATGAGATGGGCCACAGGTGTGTTGGAGGCTCAGCTCAGGAGGAGGGACGGCAGCACTCTGCTGGAGGAAGGTGGGCACAGAGTGCAGATCCTTCCAGTTTCTCTGTCTAAAGCCAGTCTGCCTGATTACTGCTAGGACCCTGGAGATCAGAAACTCTGGGAGACTTTCTCCTGTTTGAAACCAGTCTGTCTCTGATCACGGCAGAGGAATCCTGGAGAATCAAACCTGTCAGCCTTCAGCCTGCGGTCCCAGCCTCTTAGGACCCTCAGGTTTCCCCCCTCTGCCACTCTGTCAAATCTCAGAACAGGTACAAACGTTGGCTCAATCTACTAGCAAGATTACCCGGCTACTGCTAACCATTCTGTCCCTCACTGCAGTGAGAATCAGTCGTGACCAGTCCTGGACCAGATAATCCCCTGAACCAGTTCTGCATTCAAACCTGTGTGTTTAAATAAATCTTTGAACTTTTTCCCAGTCTCAGAGTGTGTTCTGCTTGTGGGCTAGAAACCTGATACCCATCATGACACTGAGTCCAGATTTACCCTGTTCCAGAGTGATGGGCGAATCAGGGTAAGAAGAGAGGCAGGTGAAGTGATGCACCCACCATGCCTAGTGCCTACTGTACAAGCCTGTGGGGGCGGTGTTATGATCTGGGGTTGCTGCAGTTGGTCAGGTCTAGGTTCAGCAACAGTATGCTCAAAGAATGAGGTCAATTGACTACCTGAATATACTGAATGACCAGGTTATTCCATCAATGGACTTTTTCTTCCCTGATGGCGCAGGCTTATTCCAAGATGACAATGCCAGGATTCATTGGGCTCAAATTGTGAAAGACTGGTTCAGGGGAGCATGACTCATCATTTTCACACATGGATTGGCCACCACAGAGTCCAGACCTCAACCCCATTGAGAATCTTTGGGAGGTACTAGAGAAGGCTTTGTGCAGCGGTCAGACTCTACCATCATCAATGCAAGATCTTGGTGAAAAATCAATGCAACACTGGATGGAAATAAATCTTTTGACATTGCAGAAGCTTATTGAAACAATGCCACAGCAAATGCATGCCGTAATCAAAGCTAAAGGTGGTCCAACAAAGTATTAGACTCTGAATTAGCCTTTTTTTTTTTCGTGGCAACTTTTTTTTTGGCCAGGCATTGTATGATAGTATCATTAAAAGTTATGTTTTTTAAGGAATTTGATGGGCCTTTATTTCCAAGTGAAAATGACTTACAAATTAAAACATTAACTATTTTTTGGAGTACCGTGTTTTGTTTTTTACTACAAATTATTTACAACCATTTGTCTGTGAACTTCTAAAAGGAATCTGGAAAAAGTTGTTTTGATCCCACTGAATCCACCCACAGAGTGTCATTTCCTTTGAGATAAAAGAGCTAATAGTGACAGAGAGAGAGAAACTTGTCCCTTCCTTGGAGATTACTGCTCCCTAGGAGTCCATCACTTTCAAGCTGACATCTCTATTTCACTCACAAACGTCTCTCCAATCTTTATGGTAGGCTGGAAAAAAAATCATCTGCATGTAAACATGCTAATTCTGAGCATCCAAATATAGAACTTGTAATTTTGTCGGCCTAGGGCTCCATCGCTGTGTTTCGAGTGTTCATCAGTAATCCCTGCATGGTGCGCGCCGCTAGTCATTTTGATTAAAACGACTGAGTGTATAATGACATCCTGAACATATGATTAATGTGTGGGTCAAGGGCCAATTCCGTCTTAAATATTTTAAGACATGCTCAAGAAGCGGAGCAAGTCTTATGAGGCCAGGGACGTCATTTCAGCTTCAAGGCAGCTGAAGCCTAATTTCTAATTGTGATGTGGATTTGCATTCGACTCACTTCACCTAAAATACTTTGAGTCAGAAAAACACAACAGTGGCTCACTCTGAAACCACCATCCCAAAATAATATTTGTATGTTGGTGCCTTAATGCTGCAGAGATGACTTTTAGAATGGGACAATAGAGGAGTTCAGAGTTGCTAGGAAGAGGGGCGCACGTAAACCTGAAGGAGATCCTGTGAAGGTTTTCCTTCCACCAAGTTGACTAACCTAAACTCACAGCCAGAACTATGACTCCCAAACAAGTACAGACCTGAGCACATGATAATAAAAGATAGTTAAGCTATAGTTGCATCATATGCTTTTTTTACACAAATATCTTTCATGATCTTTGGGACTAAGGTTTTGTTTTTGACTTTATTGCAGTTTTTCATTTGTTTTTGTACATTCTGCTGTTTTGTCATTTATGTGATTTCATCAGTTCTACTTCATCACGCCTTCCCTTAGAGCTGCACCCTGTTTCTAATCCACCACTTGCTTCCCTTTCAGTATTCACCTCTCTAGCTGTACTGAAGTGTCTCTCATTTCATCAGCTCTTGTTCAGAATATTATTTTATTCCCACCAGCTTGTCTCTGGTGATTAACTATTTTGGATTGTCCTTGGTTTAGGTTTTTGTTCATTTCTACATTTCTTTTTTGAACTAAATGGTTCTTTCTCTCTCGTCTCCACTCTTGCATTTGGGTCTAGCTCTAACTAATGAAATCAAAAATTTAAAGAAAACAAAATTCTAACAATCAATTAACGACTTTTATGTTCTCCCTGCAATCATATCTACTCTTTACAGGAGGAACAACAGAAAATGTCAGAATGCTAAGTTACACTTTCTGGATAAATTGGACCCCAAATCTTTAGAAATCTGATGCAGAACAAGTTCACAACATGATAGGTGTGAAATACTGAATGTTGTTTTAGTTTGTTTAGTAGAGCTTGCTAAGAACAACTGTTACACTAAATGCATACAGTTAAGCCCACAATTATTCATACTTCTGTCAGATTTTGTGTAAAAAACAAATTCATTCATAAAGTTTTTTTTTTTATGATAGGGATTGAAATTGGCATCCAATATTTTTGAATATTTAACCAAAAACAGATGAGCAAGGAAGGTGAAAGAAGATTAAAATGATGAAGATTTAATAATGTTTAAATGGACGTAGAACAGGTGAGTATCAACAGAAAGTACTACAGCTGGGCAGAGTAGAGATCTATAGAGATTGGGAATGTTGGTTCATGAAACTTCAATTCTAATATAAGGAAACAATGCTCAATATATGACGCAGAGGAAAGAACACTGGAGACAGATAGAAAAAAAACAAAGTCTACTTTGCAAAAAAAATCTTTATCATAGGAAACATTTCATGCACCACCTTGTTAGACAAAGGCAGAGCTAGGAAACCATGATCCTCATGGCTGAAACCAATACATCCTGAGAGGGACTGCTGTTAGGATCGACCTGCATGAGAAAGAGAATGAACAAACATGAGTGGGAGAAGCCATCCTGCAGAAACGCTCCTTTCAGTTAACACATCTATGGAGATTCTCAGTCGTCCAGGTCATGGTCCAGCTTTAAAAATTCAGTTTAGGCACCTGGATCTAATGTTTTTATGAATAAGTTTCATATATTTGCCAAGGAAGAACGATGGATTCTCTCAGCTGAGTAGGTGGTCTTAAACGTAACCTGTCCCCTACTTCCAAAGCTCTTTTAGGAACAATACGCAGAAGATTACCCTCTCCTGCCCTCACCTGACTCACACTTCAATGAGGTATGTGATCAAGACCACACTCATGAGGTAGTTAACGAACAGTCAGACCACCCTAAAAGCCCCCAAAGAGGACCTCCATGGCCAATCCAGTAGGATGATCAGAGCCACCGTTTGTCCCCCCCCAATTCTTTGTTATACCTAGTATATTGATCTCAGTCCTCCCCACCCCTAGTTAGAACTAAAGAAGCTTCTTGGATGAAGGGTGAAACGTCTTCTAGAAAACTTAAAGCCCAGTGGCTTAAACTGAACTTTTTAAGCTCCTATTAGTTGACCTAGTCCAAACCACCTGTATTGATGTTGTACAGAGCAACTGATAGTGGTGCTGCAACAACGTTTTCTCTTTCTTGGATCATCTTCTGTGAGTGTCCTTGGGTTGAATGCATGAGGCAGAGGATGGCATTACAACTGGGTTCTTGCTGAACCACTTCATGACAGCAAGTTTAGGGGCACTTCCTAGCCTAGTAAAGTAGCCCTACCAGCGGCCAAAATAAGAACTAGAACTGGTGGCCAATCAAAACGCAGCATGTTGTTTTGGTCCACTCTATAAAGCTTTGCAAACAAAGCTATTTGTGTTATGATTTTATCAAAAACTCAGACCCACATGCAGAGTAACCAATTCAGAAAGACCAGGTAAAAGGTTTAACTGGTTTATTGAGGAGATAATGAAGAATCTAGTGTTGCTCCCTGGGAACACGGCTCAACCGGAACTCGGAAAGTGAGGGGAAGACACTGCGGTTAGTTCAGGCTCAGCGGGAAATTTGATTCTTGAACTTGAAGAGAAGAATTAGGTTGCTGACTCACGTTTCCAGAAAAGTGGTTGACTCTTTGACTCCTGTCTGTGTGTGGTAGTTCCACTTGTTTGTCTCTTTTGGTTGGAGGGCAGACAGGGTTTACCCAGAATCTGCGGTTGTTTGTAGGTGAGCGGAGAAACTGACTGCCACTTGGATTTCCCTCTTGGTACTTGAAGGGGTTGGTGTGGAGATGAACTCCCCTTTGGTGCAGTGTGAAGCTCAAAAACGATCCCTTAGAGAGGAAAGTAGATCCAAACCTCCAGTTTGAATCCCCAGCTCAGTTTGAAGCTCAGATGATCCTTCCAGGGGAGAGAAGGTCCTAAAACATCCAAGTTTGCAGGATTACTTCCTGCCGAGAGGCAAAGATAAAATAACCTCGGTTAGGACTCAGATTGACAAAACTCAGTTTGACTCAGTAAAAACTCAGCTTGGCTAGAGTACCCAAAACTGGCAAAAATTCTGCATGTTGAGGTAGTGGCAGTCAACGGCTTAAGTGTCTTCCTCCGCTAATGAGGTAACCCTCCTGCAGGTGTGTGAGGAGGCCGGACCAGAACCAGGGGCATCCTGGTGAAGGAAGGGAGACAAACCACAAAGACACAGAATCCTAACAATTTCTTGACATTTAAATAGTAAAAAGCTTCCTGGATGGGAAGTTTAAACATCTTCAAACTTGGAAACAAAGTCCAGAGGATTGCTTTTTAACTTTTTTGGTATGTTCTATGTACTTCCCTACAGAAAAAAATAAATAAAAACAAGTGGGTACTGTCTGAACATGTTTTTCTATTGTATTTGGGATTGTATCCCACCTTTTGAGAAATAAGAATTTATAAAAAACAAATTCATCTAATAAATTATACAAAGAACAATGACAACAGCAGCTGTGAATAAAAAAGGTGTGATACATTAAGCATGGATTAACGGAGTCGGAGCTATGAGAAGCTCAGAAGCTTTAAATGAAAGTCAGAGTCCTGCTTATATACCAGCTGACTGACAGCTTGTCCTCACAGAGGCAGCTGAATTATTTTTTTAAGTCATCTTATGTGCTGGCATGGCCAGCTGTCCTGTCCAAGCTATGTCTCTCCTCTTGCCTAGCAGCAGGAATGCACCATGGTTGGACGAACCATCACTATCTAACATGGTGATGCTGCCACAGTGTGGCTGAGTAACACAAATGCAGCATAGAGAGTAAATCAATTTCATTTATTAATTTTATTCATGCTCACACATTTCTAAACACTTCTGCTCTCATTTGCTTCATCCTCTAACATCCTAAGAGAAAGAATTACATTTTACACCGTCTATCAAAGCCTGTTGCAAAGAAGGAGCTCAGTGCAGGAGAGAAATGACAAACTTATGAAGTTACTGATTAACATGTGTCTTAAGACAGCTAGCATTATGGTATGCTCTGCAACCTTTGCCCAGAAACAGTTTTTATTATTTCAATAAGGTGGGGAAGAGGAAGACTGAAACATAAGTCACAAGTTGCTGGCTCTGTTTCATTGGGAAACGTCTTCTACACGGGTAAGCTTTCTGTTTAAATGCTTCTTTAGTTTCTTAACTAGGTTTGTGTTAAATACCCAGTGGCTATCTTTAAAATTATCTAGACAAATATTTAGCTATTTTATACCCAGAAGCTAATCTATATGCTGTGGTGTGACATTTTGTTCAACTTTTGTTAGTAAAATTGAAACTCAGCAAAAATTTGCACTGATTGCTGATTTAAAGTCAACAAGTCAACAACTTTTGGGCCTATTTCCAAACATCATGTGACTGTGTAGGAGGAATAGGCTAAACCATCTTATAGGGCTCTACGCTGAGGTGCGTCAAGTAATCGAAGTACAAATACTTCGCTACTGTACTTAAGTACACCTTTTAGGTATATCTATACTTTACTCCATTACTTATTTTTCTTTTCTACTTCTGACTCTCTTCACACAAGTATCTGTACTTTCTATTCCTTACATTTTAAAACAATCGTTACTCTCATTATTCTTGGCTTTTGTTTTTACTCAAGTTTATAAATATTTATTTTTACTGCCATGTGCTCCATCCAATGCAGATCATTGGCCAGACGCCATCCGCATCATCTAGTGAAAACTAGTGTGATTGGATGAGTCATATAACGCCAAACACCTCATTGGTTAAAGGGAAATCATCAGAAGCAAGCAGAAACGCTCTTCTTCAAACTGCTAACTCTAATTTTCTATGCCATGCTACAATGTGGGATTCAGAAAAACATGTTAAAAATGTCTGAAAAGGTCGAACACAGGCGAGAGAGTGCATACAGGAGATGGAGACCAATAAGACCTCCCTCATCCTTGGCTCTATCTCAAAAGAATTTTTTTTCAAAATAGTCAAAAATTGAGCTTTCAATTCATATAGTGGCTGGCTGTTTTTTTTTTTCTAAAGGTTACTTTTATACTTTTATACTTTAAAGTAGTTTTTGGAGCACATACTTTTTCACTTTTACTTGAGTAAAGAGGTCAAGTTGATGTGTTTTTAAACTGCAGTATCTATACAGTATCTATACTTCTTAAGTAACAAATGTGTGAACTTTTGAAACCACTGACTGTTTTGCTCAATGTAAAATGTTTTCAGGCCGGCTAATGTAGACTGAGAAAGGACAGGGCTTTTAGGGAGGGACCTGTTCGTTCCAGGGAGAGTTCATTAAATCGGCTCCTTTGAAACAATTAAAACACCAACAAATGCAACAGCAGAATCAGATGATTTAAAAGCAAGGCAGGACGAAACAATTTTTTAAAGCACGTCACTTTTCTTTACCTGTTTCATCCTTGTTTTAAGTCATTGTTATCAAAACAATTTGAAATATCTCAGCTTTAACCACCTAAAACTCGGTAAGGACGTTGATGAGAGGTTAATATGTGTTAAAGTTGTAGGGAAGTCATATTTAAATTTCAAATCATTCTGGCTTAAACATGTATATAAATGCACTCTTTATCAGACCATATAGTCCCAAAAGTTTGAAAATTTATATTTAAAAAAAATCCTACTTGGTCCCAATGGAATTTCCCATTGTGAACCTACTAGCACTAAGTTGCTAACTGATTTAGCAAGATGCTTCCTAGTCACAGGCCATAATCAAACTTGGTTTCAGAACCTTCTCGCCACAACAATCCCGCTCCCTCGCACCAATCATTCACTTCATTCACTCATGTAAAGTTCGGGCACCACTCGGGAGAATTCGGAAATGCAACCGTTGGAACAGCCGCTTCCCTACAACTTTAAGTCTGGGATGCCAGGTACAATACTTCACAAGAATGAGAGAAATGGGGTCTTTACTCAAGGTAGAACAGAGAAGAATAAATGCCTTTCTGGCCAGGACACAAGAAGTCAGGAGCAAAACTTAAATGACGTCTTTATAGACCTCTCCCACTACAGAACCTTAAATATTGATGAGATAATCAGGTAAATTGAACACAGCTATTATTGCTTGAAAGCCAGGGATCTGGAAAGTTATACCCAATAGAAATATTTAGATAAAAACATGATGAAGCCATTCTTACTCGCAAAAATCATAAAACCATGACACTTTCACCACTGTGCTTCACAGTTGGCTTGAGCTTGTTTTTCTGGAATGCTGTTCTGGTTTTGCTATGAAATGTCATCTGTTTTGTTAGATGATCGAATTATGTCCTCTAAGAGAATCAATCAATCAATCAATCAATCAATCAATCAATCAATCAATCAATCAATCAATCAATCAATCGCTCTCTTTATTTCTATACAAATTTTAAAACTACAGAAGAGGCCAAAGAGTTTTACATAAAAACAAGAAGAAGTTAGGAAAACATGGATAAGATTAAAAATAGACATAATAACCAGGTTCATAACAGATGTAGTGCCATAAAACAAACTAGATAACAATGTTAAAAACCAAGTAGTGAGAATGTGTACTTCAAAAGAGATTTAAAAACAGCAATATAGGCAGCCTGTCAGACATTTAAGGGTAGATTATTGCTTAATGTTGGTGCTTCAGCCTAGTTTTAGGCTCAGCCAATTAATCTATTGATCAAGCCAGAGATTTAAATTTTATCTATCAAGCACTTTACACATTAAAAGGGCTGCACAGATTCACGAAACCGCAAAAAAAAAAGCAGAAAAGAGAGAAAAAAACATCCCAAATAAAACAAAGTAAGAGCAGCTAAAACAATAAAGTAAAACGATGTATTAAACTATATATATCTGCTCAGATGGAATTAAAAGTGAGGTTTACAAGATGACTCTAAATAGATATTTACAATAATTTTGAGAGATGTAACATACCCTGCAAAGATCTAAACTAGGAAACTAGAAAGTTATAAAAGCAGAAGTTGTTCAGGCCTCCGTCTATTTAGACTTTGGCTAAATAAATGTTTAATAATAAGGTCTAATCCCAATGTTTTCTTAGTAAAACATGTCCCCCTTGCACACATTTAGTTAAAATAAAGCTTTTTATGTCCCTTTCTGATTGTAGAAGATTATTGACAGATCTAGCCCTTGCTGTGGGTTCCATAGTTATTCTGTTATTATATTTTACAAACTAAATGTAGGCTGGTTGACATAAATATCTCTTTATCCCTTACTAGAGTCATAAGCAGCTCCAGTCTTCGCTCTGAACCATGGTGTTCATCGTCTCGTCAAAAGTCTGTTGAATTTTTCATTTTAAATTGTTCGTATATTAATAATAAAGATGGTAAAGAATGCATGCCCCCTTTAGGAACCAGAATATGTGTCTTGGAGTATAGAAGTGTAAAAATGTGTCTCTGCACTCAGAACAGCAACAGCTAACTGGTCACCCCCTTTAAAAATGTTACACTGGTTACACCTTTGCTCAAAAGAGGTATTTGTGCAAAGCAAGGGGATGATTTAAACATATTTGGGCTGTTAGAAATAACAATGGATGAATGATACTATTAAAAATGTCCATGCAGCTGGGCACAAATTAATGAGGTGGGGCAGCTGACAATCTTTATATAGTAAAACTAAAATGAGAATAATTACTGAAACTAAATATTGTGGTAGCTTTGTAAAGAAGAAAAATACAAAATCAAAAAAGACTGCAGTGATTTAAGACATTATTGTTGACCTTATTGTTTATGTTTGTTCATAGCACCTTTATGTAAACTGCTCTATAAATATTGATTAGTATTTTGATTCTTATTTTTAAAAGAACTTTTATTATTACCATCTCTATGGCTTAGAACCTCCTCTTTCTTGAATAACAACTCTCATAATGCCTGTAGAACACGTAGTCTTCTCATTTTAATGGCTGGAACCACCTTAACATTTATACAGCAATCTTTATGGATTGTTGCACAATGCCCACTCGCACTAAAACAATACTAATTTAGCGCCTGTTATTCTGGATCTTTTAAGGTTAGCCCCTTATTATACCCATTCTTAGTGGATCGATTTCTTCCTTGCCAGAATCTGCAATTTTCTATCATGTTACTGATTTTTAAAACATTTTTATTGATGTTCTTTGAGCTAATAAATAATGTTCTTTCCAAATGTTCTGTCTGCCACTATATGAAGTCACAAGGTGTTTTCAGGACTTTACAAACCACCTATAGGGTTGTAAGGTATTTTTTCAAACCCAAAGACCAGTTTTCTTTATTATGATGCATTTTTGTAGTTTTTTTTTTTTTTTTTAACTGTTCATTGGGTGAACAATTTTTGTTACATGTGTAACCCTTAATTTGAAATTGTGCTCTGGATATCACATTAACTCTAGTTGCATTTTCCAATCCAAACAATGTAAGACTTCTCTTTTTCTAGCTTTTGATCTGGACAAGAGAGAAAATGGCTCAGTGGATGAGATGTGTCTTGATCTTTCTAAGCATGGTTTTCTTCTCAAATGCTCGTTCTGTTGATATATTCCAAGTCCAGAACCTGAGAGGTTCCCAGAGACATCTTCTGATGGAGACAGCGCCTACCACTTCAATCAATAAAACAAGTGAGTTACAAAATACTCGTGTCATCCTTAAGTCATACGATATGTTTGAGGGCAGTGATGCAGTTTGGTGTTAGTTTGATATAGTTCAGTTTTATTGTTGGTCAACATTAGCAGACTCCACCAGCGCGGGAACAGAATCCATACAATGGTCCTATCTGGCAGCAGGACTGGGCACAATCCTCACCCTCTCCCTCCTCGTTGTGATGGCGGTGAAGTTTCGTCTCTTCCACCGCTTCCTGGCCAGCTACAGGCACTCCCTGCTGCAGGAGACCGATGGGGCCAGCCAGTACGGTCAGGAGGACAACTCATACCCCAACGTGTCGGGTCAAATGTCAGTGGTGGGAGGCACAGGGAGGGGGATGGAGGACGACGATGATGGCTTCATTGAGGATAACTACATCCAAACCAACGAGAAAAGCAGGGCTGAGAGGGGAACCCGGGATGAGCTGGAGTTGGAAGACAGCGATGATGATGATGTGCAGTTCACCATTGGGTGATCATGAACAGAATTACAAAAAGAAAAAAAAGTCTTGTTTACTAGTAAAATTACCTATTTTTCATGGCTTACTTCTTTTTTACAAAGAATTTGATTTGACTCTATGTCTTTTTGATCCAAACACAAGTTGCAACATTGTATGAATGTTTTAACTTTGCTGTCTGAAACAAACAGCTCATCAAAAAATGATTCTGTGTAGTTATACCATAACAGAAATAATCAGACAGAAAATTCCCCCAGACTGGGAAGGCTGGTTTGACTGTTTATATGGCAAACAGTCAACATGTCTGCCGGGTAAGGGATGTAAAATCTGGTTAAAAAGATCCTGAGCTTGCAGTTTTTGCATTCCTTATACGTACTTTGACCTCTGATCGTACTTTTTATTTTGAGCACCTAACGTTTCCCATTGTTTACTCTGTTGAAATGACTTTTATATGAAGATGTTTTCAACTTCACCTTGAAGAATGCAGTTTTCCATGACTGTTGTATCAAGAAAAAAAATTAGACACACACAAGGTGATTTTGTTTATATATTGTAAAAATAAACACATATTCTCACTGATCTCATGTATTGTCTGGCATATTTTGTTTATAAAATGTTTTATCTTAATGAGTATATTATTTCTATAAATCTGAATGCTTATGTTTTCAATCAGAACTCACTAAACCCAATTGATGTGGTGGTGTTTTGACTGGGAGATATATGGGGGATATTTTATTTATTTCATTGGGTTTTCCGTCAGGAAGTTATAGGAAATTATCTTGCCTTTCAGGTTTAGAGATGAATTTGATTTAAAATCAAATCTACCAAAACAACATATTCCATAATGTTTTAATTCAAGCAATTAAATGAAATTTAAATTAATTTTTAATTAAATAAAAGTTGAATATGGAGAAGGAATGAAGATCATTCAACAGGTTTTTGAATTCTGCATTTTATTTAAGTTCAGATTATCAACACACATTTTCTTATGTGCTGTTTTTAGACCAAAATATGGTCAAGTATGTATTGTACCTTTAAATAGCTGTTTTCTATAGGAATTTTTCTACTTATACATTATTGTAAATACTCTACTCTTAAGGTCAAACTACAGCATTTTATTCTAGTTGAGACATTGCAATGCTAAGATTTTTCTCTTTTCCGGCTATCCTGCTGTAGATTCACAGCTCTGTTTGCAGACACGGCTCTGCTGTTAACCAGTTTTTAAGCCAAGCTTCAGGTTTCTGACACCGTGCCCATATTTTGATTAACAATACTTTGGTTAACAGAGGATTTCATGGTTTACTTGAGTGCTGCACTGTGCCCCTATAAGATGACAAAACTACCCCAGATCAGTAGCCTTTCACAGCCGTCCCTACAGCCGGGACAAAGTGTTTATGTTTCATGGCTTTGTTTATCGTGAAACATCTTTATTCATCCATGACAAGCATGTCAAATTCAAAATATGTCATTTTACATGAGGTTCCAAGTGAAGCTTGTCAAAAGCCTTTTCTGCATCTTATAAAACAATATGCTGATGAAGATGATCAGTCATCCAGGTCATTGTCATTCCGTAACGCTCAAAAAATATCCACTGGACTTGGTTTCCAAGATTTGAAGACGTTCGCCACCTCTCCAGGAAGTTTTCAATTCAAATGGAACCAAACGATCCATTCATCGGTTACCATTTGCATGTTTCCAAGCGATACAAGGCTTTGTCTATATAAGACTCAAACTCACTGCGGATCCAGACATTTGAAGTGAGATTTAGTATTATAGTCTAATATTGCAACGACGGCAGTTATTGTGTCCATCATTACTGATCATCAAGGTGTAATGCAGGAAATCACTGCGACCCTTTGGGAAGGTGATAATTGAAGCACTGATATGGGAATGAAGGTTGGGATTCCATTTCTTGTGCCGCTTTAGTCCATTTGATTAAAGCCCTTGGCTGCTACTTCTCCTCTCAAACCTGGTTAAACCAACTAAGCTGTACCTTCAGACAAGGGTTGCGTTCAGTTTGTTGAATAATTGTTGCATGAAATCTGTTTTGGGTTATTCAACATTTGAGGTTTGATTTCTGTCATTCTAAAATCTTTACAAACAGTTTTCTTGTTTATGGCATCACGATTAAAATCCCTGTCTTTAATACAGGTTGTACAACCTTACATCTAAAAATACCCACATTTATAGAAACTAGGCCTCCAGGGGGGCCAAAGGGGGGTGATTTCCCCTATATTGAGTTACTTCTTAACTGCTGTCAGTATTCTGTTATTTTGCATAAGGAATCAATGAGACTTTTAATGTGATTCTCCGCTTTATTAATTTCCCTGCAGCTAAATAAAATTTTACAATTTTATCAGGACAGTTTTCTTTTTCTCTGGGCAGTTTTTTTTTCTCATTCAGACCTTTCAGATCAGACTTGTCCTGCTGGTGGAAGTGTCCCTCCTGATTTGACTCATCTGCCGAGGAGAAACGCTGAACACTCGGACAGCCTGGCCCCCCAGCCTCCTCGCTCTACTGATTCTCAGCCTCCTCCTCATCCTCTGCTCCCTTCTCCTCTTCAGATACGTCATCACGCTGTACCCCACTACTGCCAGACCCATGCCTCCACCAGCAGCCATGAGTGCTGCCCCAGACACCAACATTTCTCTGCTGTCGTGACTGTGGCTCCCTGCTGTGGCCACACAGAGCAGCACGGTCCCACACAGAATCACTGACAGCCCCACGGCAAAGATCAGTGGTGGGTCGGCCCTCCCTCCGCTCCGCAGCTGTTCGATCTGACGTCGGCTGTGGACACAGTTCATGTCCTGGATGGCGGAGCTCAGGAGCTGCTTGAGTAAAAGAGCAAGGGCCAGGAGGCAGAGTGTGGTTCCCACTCCAAGACGCCACTCCACAGACAGGCTGTTGGTAGTAGAGAGAAGTCCCACTCCCCCAAGGCCGAGTCCCATTATGAGGGCCACTGAGGCACAGTAGCAGATCAGGGACTTTCTTGGCTCCCGGAACCACCAGAATTGCACTTGGTCCTCCAGGATATGCTGCTGTGTTTCAAAGGGATCCAGGTAGAGGCTTGGAGGCCGACGCATGCTGTAGTAGAGGGTCTGCATCTCAGGCATTGCATCCCAGTCAGTCAGATACTAAATCAATACAATACAAAGCTTAAAAAAACAGTAAAATTCAATTCATGAAAATAAAATTTAAATCAACATACTTACAGCTGCATGAGAATCATGTGTCTCCCTTCCCTCTGCATCTGTATTTAGAACTGAACAGTTTGGAAAACTCCTCGGCTGCTATGTTTTGGTTCATTCCTTACATGAGATTATTCTCATCTGAAGTTAGAATAATTCTCCCTAAAAGAAGAACTTCCTGCAGTCCGGTAGCCTTTCTCTCCTTGAACCAAAGCTCCAGGTTCAAGGAGATCAAGCTGGATATAAAGAATCCTGATCCGGGATGAAGGCAGAAGAGGATCCAGCAGAGCAGAGGCACAGACTAACAACACGAATCTGCTTCTGTGTAAAGAAGTAGCAGCGATATTTACGTAATCCCAGTAACTGACTGCACTTGAAGGTTTCCATCATCGCTCTGACTTTACTGATGTCACAGATCAATACTCTTGGCTTTAAAGTCTCCTCCCCAGTGCCAGGCGGACCCTAACCCACCCTCTCAGACCTTCACACAGCACCCCCATCTTGTCTGGTTGAGTGGGAAAAAGACAGGTCACGACAGCACTGTTGGATCATGTTTGGACCCAGAGATTGGTGACATTGTCCATTTTGCTCCACCAGATGCAATGTGCTGAGTATAACACAAAGACTGCACTACAGAAGGCAGGCGGGGGGGTGTGAGGCCATGGAGGGGTCCTGGGTTAGTGCTGCAGGAGGACTGGGTGATGTCAGTGAGAAGTAATAATGGTGTGACTGTGATCCTAAGGATGCCGTCATTCACACACTCAGCTGGACTCACAAACAGTGCAAGTTGTGATGGTAACCTCTGCGCCAGTACAAATAGCATTTCTTTTTTAAAATAACACTTTTTCCCTGTTCAGATGATTGTAGATGGAGACTCTAAGAGTATTAAAACATTTAGACTTTTAAAGTTTTGTTCTCCATAGAGTAACGCAAACATAATCATCTTATCTAATTTATCAGTTTCACTTTTCTTGTCAATTAACTGAAGTCCTATTTCAGAATCAGAATCAGATCAGAAATACTTTAATAATCCCAGAGGGAAATTACTTTTGTTACACGCTCCAGTTACAGTTTTATATTTTTCTGTACAAATATAATATGCTTGAAAGAAATATTCTGCCCACTTTCATTATGTTTCACCAAAATCTGACTATTACCCCACTTTAAATAATTTATCTCCAATAGGACATAATAAATTATTCCTCTTGTAGAACTGTTCATATGATACAATTGCAAGTTGCTACTGGCAGAGATCTGATCTTGTCTTGTTGCATTTTGGCTCTTTTGTTCATTTTTATGATTCTCTTTTTGGCTGCTTTCTGCAAATGAAGTTGATTTGACACATACATTTAAAAAAGGAATCAAACTGACTCCAGGTCAGATGAGAGAGTGAAATCTGTATTTTAACTTTTTCTTTTATATTTTAACTAACAGAATGCATCACTGCTGATTGTTCAAAGTGTTACTTTTTGCCACATTTTGGGCTTGTTGTAAGGAAATGATGGATAAACTTAAGCACAATGGGATTAATTAGTGAAATCTCATATGTAGTACTGACTTCAGACCCTTGCAGTTCATCAAGATTTTGTTGATAATAAGCAACCTGCAGGGGGCAGCAGTCTCTAAGTTTGCACAGCTGCACAGTGTGCTCTAAACAGCAGATAACATAAAACACCAGCAATGTTGGATACTGCACAGTGTAATATTTTGACAATGGAGACGAATGTTCATGCATTCATGTAAACCAGGGGTCACCAACATGGTGCCCGCGGGCACCAAGGGGCCCTCAAGGACCACAAGGGGTGCCCTTAGAGTCTTCTGAAAATAGAACAACTCAACAGTGAGCTACGTTTTAAATTTCATTGTATTCTGTTGCTCTTCTTTTTTTAATCAGTTATAGAACATTTCATTATTTAATCATATACGGCATTTAAGCATTTATATTTCAAAATGAAAATGTCTAAAAGAAAATTAGAAATTTAAAGAAACGTTAAAGATATGTATATAATGTATGAAGTTTAGGTGAACATTGACCCTTGCCATTCATAGGTCAGTATTGGTAGCCCTTCCTGTGACTCAGTGCCCCTGAATTAGCCCTCAACTGTAAAAAGGTTGGTGACCGCTGATGTAAACTGTGCAATTGTTGAATGAAAAATAAATAAAAAAAAACAGCAGATAACATAATGCAAATGGTTTTTAAGCTCCAAACTGTTGGAGGATTCACATACAGACGCAAAATGTGGAAAACAACAGTTATTATAATCAGTATGCTGAACAGCTTGAATTAGTCAGCATGCTTCCTCAGACTTTTATAATAAAAAGAAAAAAAATTGCAACAAGAGAAACAGAACATGACGCAAATATTAATAAAAACACCACAATAGTCAATTAGGTACATATGGTTTAATAAATACATTTTGTACGAAAAAATCAGCAGCACAAGGAAGTCAGGCAGTTAGGATTTCTTGGGTTTTACTGTTTTTCTGGTGTAAGTGAGCTTCCTGTAACAGAGAGGATCTTTGCTGGTGGCTGGGCCGACCCGTTTTGTCAATCAAGATGACTAGTGTGTATATAAGGATGTCAGGGATAATCTCTCTTCTCCAGAGGATTACCTCTGAGGGTATTCCATCCAATAATAATAATTGACCTTTTTTCTCACATTTGAGAGATTTCCCTCTGTATTCAACCAACCCCTTGGGGAGCAGTGGGCTTCCATCGTGGAGAGCCTGGGCAGCAATGTGGGGTTAAGGGTCTTTGCTCGGAGAGCCAGAGTGGTATTCTGTGGGAATGGGGCTCGAACTCTATCCAGACGTAGTCCTACTCAATTCTAGGAATAGTCTGATACTGCTCCATAGAGCTGTGATTATGGAAGTGTTTCGAACGAACCAGGAAAAAATGCCTCTGCACTCAATTGGATAGACCTGCAACCAATAAGAGCAACGGAGGCGTGACGTATGTTAAGCGACACATAGTTGTTGTCAACAAAAATCAAAGCATGCAGTTGCACGCCTAGAATAAGAAGATGAGCCTTGATCGCGTTTCTCTGTTCCTCTTTTAAAATTAATTTGCTTTCGATATCTTCTAGAACAGACCTAATAGCAGAATCTGCTCACCTCAACTCTCCAGCGGCAGCCATTGTTGTTGTCACCTGCCGGCGCTTTGGTCACGTGGTTGATTACGCTATCCGTTGATCATCTGTCCATCATCGTAGCAAAGCCCGCCCTGACAATTTGATTGGCCCGCCAGATATTGTGCTGTAGCATACTGGCAAGCACTGTTGAGCAATGCCAGACCGAACTTCCCCACCTCAAACGTTGTGGGCGGGACTAAGTTCGAATGGCACCCAGGCTACTGGAACTCAGAAGCTCTATACCCTAATCAACAGGCCTCCACTCTCCTAAAGACCCAAAGACCTAAACCAGGAATATCTTTCTTGTTGAAATTCGTGTTCCTGTGAATCTCTTTTAATGTGAACTCCGTTATTGTTCCAAGCAAACAGTGAACCTCAGTTCATCTCCGATCTTCATGGAAAAGTTCTTACCTGTATGCAGCTGTTCTCAGTCTTCATCACCTACCTGCCCACTCTCTATTACGATGCATCCTCAAAGTAGAGGCTGGAGAGAAAAATCAGCTGTGCTGCTGCCATTAACACCTTTGTTTAAAGATAGATAGATAGATAGATAGTTAGAGATCAGCCTGTTTTCCAGTGTTTAGTCCTGTTTCCCTGACTGTGACTAGCTGGATGTGCTCTCTTCACCCTCTGACATGGGAGCTGGCTCGGAGCTCGTCTGCCTGGCTGTGTGTTTCCTGGACAGCTTGTTGACAGTTGCCTTTTGTATCTCTGCTTCTGTCTCCTTGAACCCCGGTAATCGCGGCCTCAGCAGATGGCCTTCACTCACACTGAGCCTGGTTCTGTTGGAGGTTTCTTCCTGTTAGAAGAATGTTTTCCTCTCCACTGTCGCTACAAGCATGCTTAGTGTGCTTTTCTAGTTAATCAGTCAATGCAATCAACTGGTTTTCCTTAGATAGATAACTTTGAATCAATTTGACTGGATGATCTGGTGAACTGTAAAGTGCCTTGATGATGACATGTGTTGTGAATTGGCACTGTATAAATAAACTGAATTTAAAGGAATAGTACACCGAAGACATGATTATGCCTTCATTACATGCTGAACAACACTTCCGGGAGTACTTTTGATATCACAAATGCATCTGGAGTCTGGGAAGGCTTCTTGCTGTCTGCTGACATTCAAATAATGGAGGTCTATGGCCCGACACAAGTCCATAAAAGTCCACAAAAAGCGTGTCAATAATTCCTCCCATACTGCTGGGTCAATTATTCCAAGTGTGCCTGAGTGGGTAGCATTCATCCAGGAATTTTCGAAAGCTTGAAGTCATTTAGAATGTTTTTAGAGCATAAACAGTAGTGTATAGGATTTCCTGAAAGCGCACGCGCGCGCTGCTCACGCACGCTACGGAAGCCGGGCAGACCAAAACCAGATGAAAGTGCGCTTTTAGCGCCTGCTCTGCCGATAATGCAAGCGTAGAAGAAGAAATGTGCTGTTTACCTGTGCAAAAAGAAAGAAAAACAATCTAAAGAAAAATGTCTGAGGACTTCAGTGTTGAGGAAGAGCATGAGTTCTTTGCCGAGCTGAATATCGCTGGTTTGGTCTGCCGCTTCCATAGCGTGTCGTGATACGGATCGAAGCACGATGTGCGCTTTCAGGAAATCCTATACACTACTGTTTATGCTCTAAAAAACATTCTAAATGACTTCGTTTCGAGTAAATTCTGGATGCTACCCACTCAGGACACTTGGAATACATTGGACGAGCAGTATGGAGGAATATTGACACGTTTTTTGTGGACTTTATGGACCTTTCTGCCTCGGGCAAATCATATAGACCTCCATTATTTGAATGTCAGCAGACAGCAAGAAGCCTCCCCAGATCTTCCAGATGCATTTGAGATATCAAAAAGTACTCCAGAGTGTTGTTCAGCATGGGGGTGAGTAGAAAATGAAGGCTAATCATGTTTTGGGTTTACTATTCCTTTAACTGAATTTAATTGAAGGTACCAACACCTTTAGATCTCACTCACAATCTCCATGACCTCCGGGTTTCAGTCTGCAAAGCCCACTGAATCAAACCCCTACAGATCCATGCTACTTCCCCTTCACCCCTCAAGGAAGCAAATCAGTCAGTCATCTGTTGTCATAAACCAGCTCCTTCCTGATCAGTCCACGTTCTCCCCTCAGACCAACCAGAAAGTTTAACTGACTTCCTGCAGTTCTCTGCTTTCTTGTTGCTTTTTTAAAATAAAATGTTAAAACCTTCTGTGGGATTCCACGCGTGGGTCAAAATAGTACGAACCAACATGACACTTCACTGGAAAAAACGATCTAGAAATAAGTAAATATGTCTTAAATTATGTGTATTTACCCTTTATTTGAGTAGGTAAATGAGATGGAATGAGTATTTTTACTCTTAAAATAAGATAATTAGATAATATGCATGTGAAATAAGACAATGCAATTGTGTTTTCTTATTCTAAGTGTAAATTGTCTCATTCCATTGGCAAAATGTCTCATAAATCCAAGAACAAATGCAGTTTTTTTAAGAAAAAAATGACTCATCTAGATTTTGATGTTTTTCCAGTTTGCTTCTTCATCAGTTTGCTCACGTGGCTTGAATCTCTGATATCCAACAAATGCCTGCATTTTCTACTGCAGGACTATGCAACAAATATACATTTAGTTAAATTAGAATATTTGTAAATCACAAAAAAAAAATAAAGCTTGTTTACTGTAAAAGTTAAAATCCAACTATGATGTAATACAGAAGAAAACACACTCCTACTGCTCAAACTCATTTATTTTGGTCTGTTTAAGAAGCACCTCCATCACAATCCATCTATCCTAACATGTTCACAGCACATATCCCACAACTGTAGAGTGATCTGAGTATTTTGTTAAATCTAAGAGTCTGGATTGTGCTAAAGGCCTGAAATTAAATTTATGAAGAGAAGCTGCTTGGATTCATAACCCCTCATTTGCACTAATAATAGGCCCTTATCCGGCACTCAATGGTCCAGCTGACTGTGGTTAGTGCCCTTTATTTCCTGGAGTTTCTCTCCCCATGGTGTTGGCTGAACTGTAGAAAACTGTTAATCACTGGAGAAAATAAAGAACATAACCATTTCAGTGCTCCATTCTTTGTATAGGTAGCAAAGATTCACCACAGCAAGTGGAAAATAAATCTTTTTTAAATCCATCCCAAGGGTAAACTGCAGTGGGGTCTAAGATTCTCACTTTCTATGGTTGTTTGAGGGCCTTCTTAAATTGAGATATTTTTTTTGTTTTTTTTAATCAAGAAATTCCTTTCAGATTCATCATCAAGGGAGTAAGCTTTAAATTTGCACTGCTGTGGTCAGAACCTTCAGAAGCCTTTACACTTAATAAGTTATCTGTATGTGCCAGAACACCATTAAACCTAATGTCATGTTGGAAATATGTTGCCATTACAAAAACCAAACAGCTGTAGGGATTACTGGGATCATAAAACATATACTTTGAGTATTTTATGACACTATCACACTATTTTCTCTCATGTATAACAGTTTGTTATACATTAGACATGTATTTTGTACTTTTTTCTCCTCTATTTCTCTGTTTAAGGGACCTAAAGTCATTCAGTCACTGAATAAAACCAACAAATCTTTAGGATGGGGAATAAAAGCCAACAGAAATGCCTTCAACCAGGAATAATTCTTTTTTAAACAGAGTCAAGTCAGATCAACAGATCACTTAATTAGAAGGGGAGATTTCTTAATTGGTGACAGCAGCAATGGTTTTGCATGTGGATGTGAAAAATATTTTTTCTTCCTCTTGATTTATTTTAACTGCTTCTCAGTAGTTTTTTTTTGTTGTTGTTGTTGTTTTGCACGGTAAACATCACTGCTGGTAGTATGAGAAAATATCTACACCCTACAGAGAGTTACAGACAGACCAACTCAAGCACAGTCTCATGAGCAGGACGGAGATTCCAGCAGACAAGCAGTTACTCTAGGAGTGTGGGTCCGTCAGGGGTCCTCAGCACATCAGCAGGTTTGGTGTCCACTCCTTTGTGCAAAAAGGAAATGGAGGAGTACTGCAAGACCTCTGCAAAGTGATCCCGATCGAGCCACTGGCATCAGCGACTGACCAAAACATAAGAAACACACTTACTGACGATCGGCTAAGAGAACGTCTCTGTTCACTGTCCAGAACACTAAAGCTTAACTGGCATTAGCAGAAACACCACAATTGGCAGGTTTTCATTCATGTATGGTTAATGAAACTATTTCTTATTTTGGCACATTAATTATGTTTTTGATAGAAATCCTTTCGCTAAAATGCCATTTCGCCAAAGTCCATTTGCTGCACATTTTCAGAAAGGTCCAAACAGACAGCACAAACCATTTGAAAACGATGCGAAGAGCAGTGTTGCCAACTTAGCGCTTTTGTCGCTATATTTAGTGACTTTTCAGACTCCTCTAGCACTTTCATTTCAAAAAAGCTCCAAGTGCCAAATCTAGCTACTTTTTTCTGCTACTGGAGACTTTGGCGACAACATATAAAAGCACCGAACTCTGCTCTCTAGAGCTAGTAGATTGGTAACCCCGCCTCTGCCTGCTCTCCTCTATCTGCTGTTAAGATTCATGCAGCTATTATTTCATCCAAATGAAAAATGGAGAACAGATAACAAGCAGATCATGGCTTGTCTACACTTTAACAGACTATCAAGGACCCAAATGACTGGAGTAATTTTAACCAAAAACATTGAAAGGAACCAAAAGGAAAGCAATGAGAAGGAGAGTGGCGTCGTCTTCAGCCTTAAGTTCTTTGCCTAACTAGATTTAGATTTTTTGCAGTGTGAGCAATCAGATAAGTGAGCTTAGTGCTTAGAAACAATCTTTCATTTCTTTTTAAGACAGCATGAAAATTCAGCTGCTTACAAAACTTAGAGAGGAAAATAACAAGAAAAGAGACAAGAAGAGAGGGACAAATTGTAGAAAAGATAATGTTCTCAATTCTATTTAAATTTCGGTATTTATATAATGGGACTATTTTATGTTTTGTATTCGTAGATCAGAGGGCCCCCTGCCTGTGTTTGCCTAGGGCCCCAAATTTCCTAAATCAACCCCTGTTCATGGGTCTGGAGAAGTTTCAGCGAACATTATGTACCGTAACCCCAATATTGTTCATTTTGATAATTTTTTGCCCTAGATCAGTGTTTGTCTGGGAGGGGCATGTTCTTTAAGGGATACCCAGACCTGGACAAGGTAAACGACACCACTCTGCCTGATGTTAGGTATTAGGAAGAAATCCTTGGACACATTGTTCCCCCTGGTGTCTGATTATGGTTCTCAAGTAGTGTGGCATGCCCCCAAGGGGGGAATGAAGGCATGATGAGGTGGACAAGAAAAACCACGGTGTCCTTGTGGGCATTATAGGTGGATCCTGCTATATGAGACAAGAGCAACATTGACCGTTAGTGCTGAGAACAATGTTTTGTTTTCTAATATGACTGCAGGGATGTCAGGCAAAAAACATTTTATAATGTTAATATCATATAGTTTATATTGTGTTAAAATGTTTTTACTTCTCAGAAAATTCAAATTTTGCAGCAACTGTTTTAGAGCATTAAGAGAGAAAAATAAAACAATTACGTTTTTGACCCGCTCTGTTGGGATTTTTTTTTTTTTTACATTGTCCTGTCTGGCAAGGTGGCAATAAGAATAATTGTCTTGATGCCAAAAGGAGCCAAACAGATTTTACTTTCACAAGTGTAGCGGTATGGCAATTGGGATTTTTTGTAAACACTTTTCAAGGGGGACGCAAGAGCAAATATGTGAGAACCACTTCAACAAAAGTATGAAGGAACTGATACTAATTACTGGCTTCCTTAACCTAAATCCAACAGGATATTTCTGGGACAGCAGCGGGTCCATCTGACACCACCAGGTTGCACCCCAATCCAGCAGCTCATTCATGCCCTGGTCAGAATCTTGTGGAAGAAATCCCAGAACATCATCTATAATCTCACAAGGAGCATGCTGTCATGTTTTCAGACATGCATACAAGCACATAGGGGCCATAAAAAAACAACAACTACTGAGCCAGTTTTTGAGTTTCTGCAATGACATTTTAACAAATTGCACTCACCTGCCCCCTCTGCCTTTCAGTTGTATTTACTCTATAAATTCACATTGGTTGCAGTTTTCATTTTCATCAAATGATGTGGCATCCTTTTGTACCTACTGTAACACATTGTTTACACTGTTTCCCCATAGATTTCCAGGGTGATTTTGTTTTTCAGTTGAGATCAGATTCGTTGTAAAAGTGCTACTTTACATTTCTGAGCAGTGTATTTCCTGCAGGTTTCAGTCATTATAGCAGAAGTGAAGAAAGTGTAGCAGCTCAACCTCTGCTGGAAGCCTTAATATGATTTAGATATGCAGAGAAAAAACATCAAAACATCTTAATGTTGTGTAAATTCTTATGTGACTCTACTTCTGCATATTTTATTCACATTTTAGGTGGAGGCAGGGGCGCCGCCAGGAATCTGAGCCCCATGAAAGACATTAATGTTGACGGTGACAGACGGGGAGACCTGATTTGATGCAGGACCCGAGGACCAAACAATTTTTTGCAATTTCACAGGATGGGGGGTGTCAATATATTTATGCTTTGTTTTACAGTTTACTGCTGAATGATGAGGGAGAACACAAATATTATTTATTTTACTTTTCCTATTTGAAATATATAGCGGGACATATCTTTTCTTCTTCTTTTGGGGTTCCCATCAATCAAGGGCCCTTAAAATCGGCGCACCTTGGTGGAGGATCAACAAAGAAATAGCATAAACATGAAATTAAAGAGATAGGATACACCTGAAAACTCCTGCATTCTTCAAATTCAGGCCCTTTACTCTTGATGTTGACACCCAAAAAACCAGACGTCATTTAGACGTTGGTTTTTAGGCTAAATCTGCTCAGTCCGTCATTGTCTTGATTTAGTCCAGTAATAGTTGTTGAAAACTGGGTGTTTGGTCAGTCAGATTTTGTCCCACTTTAGTCCAATAAAAGACGTTGCAAACCAAGTTTTCAGCATCTTTTCAACGATTTAAAAATTATACGTTTTCACATTCTACTTTTCAACCCAACGTAGATGCTGTTTGGAGATACCGTAATTCATGTCATTTTTTCAATGTCTTTTGCTCGGTGGGTACCAAATAAAACCCAATGCAGCAAACTACCTGTAGCAGTTGCCAAATTGAAAAACAGAGCCCGTGTATTTAAATATAAGCCTAGAAGATCAAAGCACAGATAATGTTTTAAGTAATAAGCAAAGCTTGAACCATTTCACAGACAGCTGTTTAGTATATTTTTTGAAAATGGCTGTCCACCTAAACTGATAGTTGAGGTATGTAGAGATATATGAGATAACCAGAGGTGGAAAGTAATGAAATACATTTACTCAAGTTACTGTATTGAGTAGGTTTTTTGTGTATTTTGTATTTTTCAAGTAGTTTTTAAAATCGGTAATTTAAATTTTACTTGACTACGTTTTGAGTGAAGTATTGTATTTCGTTACATTACAAATCCCATATGTTACTAAGTAAAAAAAAAAACTTTCGGAAAACCAAAAGGAAGACAATAAATCGGGCCCGGAAGCACTACAGTGAGTGACGTGATCAGCGTGTAGATCTAGGCTACCAGGCCAAGAATCTTTCTGTAGGAGATTGGGAACGAGATGGAGGCAACCTATTCTCATTATGAGTTAAAAGTATGAAATCATCTCACGAAAAGTTATGCACCATAATTTCGCATTGCGTTTTGGGCCCGTTTTTTTTCGGTAGGTATCGCGCACGCTATCATCTGACGCACCATTCACGAATATAAAATATAAATTACAATTAACCATAACCCTAAGATATAAAACAGCAAGCAAGCGTAGTTAGAGACATGAATAAGTGATGATTGCACTGTTTTTCCCATTTTTACATCCGTCCGTGGATCAGCTTTTTTTCTGTCTGCCAGCGCATGCTACTGATGATATGGTTTTTGAGAAGCGTCCAAAAAGCGTCTGCGAAATAGTGTGCATAACTTTTCCTCACGATTTCATACGCACTCATGATGAGAATATGTTGATGGAAGTGGATCAGGAGAGCGACGACTTGACGGTTCAGAGAACGTTTCACTAGAAATGCTAGCTGAAAACATCGAATTCTGCTGCCCAAAACGAATCCTTGTCCACATTTGAAAGACTGCTTTTCATTTTAAATTCAAGAGGGCCAACAGTATCATCATGCAATGCCAGATGTGTCTGCCAAAGGTGACTGAACTGGCAGCATTCAATAACTCCACATCTAATCTGCGGAAGCATGTTTTGGTAAGTATTTAGTGCATTGGTACTTCTAACAAAGTTTTCATGACTAATAGCCAATTAGCAAAACAACCTGTTTAGGTGGCATTGCTAATTTTGTCTAGCACAGGGGTCGGCAAGCCGCGGCTCCTCTTGCTTCCTTATACTGCGGCTCTGAGTGGCTTGGGAAAATAGATTGCTAAAAAAAAAGCAGTAAGTATTTCATTTAAGTCAGTGTTTCCCGCAGCACTATCTTGGCGAGGTTGGCAACAGTTTTTTTTTTTTAAATGTAACTAAGTAACTTTTACTTAAAATACATTTTAAATTATCTACTTATAACTTTTACTTGAGTAATTTTTCTGATGGGTAATTTTACTTGTACTTAAGTAATATTTCATCCAAGTATTGGTACTTTTACTTGAGTATGATATTTTAGTACTTTTTCCACCTCTGGAGATAACTAGTCATGAATTAACTCTGGATGCAGAGATCCACGGCTCTGGGGGAATCCATTGTCTGGAAAGCTATCATCTACTCTCGAAAGCTTCTTTGAAGAAATACATGAGGGAGGCATACCAAACATGTACAGTAAAATTTCTGGGCAAAGGGGAACACAGTTTTAATCTTCATCCCAAACACTGCATGTAGCGCTGCAGCCGTTAGTGCCTTAATATACATGCTGAGATTAACCTTAACCTCAGTACACACATTGATGTTACCCGTCTCCAGGATCTTTTTGTTTAGTTGTCTTCCACTTCTGCGGGCGATATCTGGAGGTCTGAACATTGTCAGCAAACTAAGAGCGTTTCTTTCCCCTATCTGTCATTCTATGGTTCTGTCCGGCCAGCATTTATGAACAAGACACCTAAATACTTGAACCAAAAAGGTTCAGTATCAACATTTTTTGCTGGCAAGATACTTAAGGCTGATTACTGTCTGGATAAGTAGGTCAGGCTATGAGCAATTTAAGAATCTCAATGGCGAGTGACAACAAAATATGTTTATTTCCACCAGGAGTAAAAATGCAGAGGGACCCTCCCAGAGTCCTTGTTGTTAAGCCATAGCTCCGGGGGCTTGGCCAGTAATGGCCCTTTCAGATAGAAATCGATTTACACTGCACTGGCTGGATGAGTTGGGTCTATTTATTTGTTTGTTTGTTGTCAGCAGCAAATATGTATATATCCCATGCTAAGTGGCAGGTGCTAACACAAGTCCTGTTAGAAAAAAAAAAAGAGCAGTAAGGAGTAGGTGTCTGTGGTTGCAGATTGGGGAGTCAAAGGTTCATTTCTTTTTATTCTAATTTAGTATTTTAGTATTTAACTGCTGTTTATTGTGTATTTGTGTTCAGACTCTGTGTAAGTCAGCTAGAGATAAATTCAATGCTCAAGGCTGTTGCTTAACCATCTGTGTAAGATCTGGAGAGGTTGCGTAGCTTTGTGATAAGCAGATGAGGAAAATCCTCAGGGCAAGTCATAAACATTTAGTATTCGTTTTTCCTATATTTTCCTTCCTGCACTTTTCAGCTAATGACACAGCTTCTTTTGACCATGTGTATGTCCTCAACTGTGATGTGCGTTGATCTACATGTGTGCAAGCTCACTGACACTTGTGCTATGTTTGCTGCAAGTCATTCACATTACTGGGTTTTACAGAATAGTAGTGTGGTCATTGCAAACTGTCTAAAGCTGTGTTTCCATTGTAAGGTGATACAAATTTTGAGCCAATGAAGGGAATGAACCACACAGTTAACAGGACGTACATATAGCTAACTGGCATTGACCTAAAACCACTGATGGACTGAGGTTATAGTGAATGTTTTGCAATTAGACGAGTTGTCCTTATTCATCATGTCATCTATTGTTATTGGGGATTAATGCCATTCAGAGATGTTGAGAGAGAAGTGTGATTCTAAAGCTACGGTCACATCGAACCGCAGAAGAATCTGCTGCTTCATCTTTGATGCTTGTCCACATCAAGGTCAAGTAAAGTGTTCAGAGATGCATCTGGTGCTTGTACCGCTCCTCTTTTCAACAGCAGAGTGGCTTTGCTATACATGCTGTGACAAGTTTGTAAGTAGTTATAGTATTTTTTAAGTGAGAAAGTCTACCTCAAAACATTGTCAGTGCAACCAGTTCATCAAGAGTATGACCCTGCCTTAAAATATGATTTTACCGTCAGAGCCGCACAGAACCCCACATACCGGCGGTGCGCTCTGATAAGAGGATTCGCAGCATTCAATGCAAGTTCAGCAGATTCATAAACAGTTTCTTCCCCTGAATGTTGAAAAAACTGTAGATCATGTCACCGACTGACTATATCAATATTATTATCATTATTATATATAATATTATATAATTTTTTGCACTGTGGTTTTTATTTTGTATACACTCCTTGTTTACAAAATGACAATAAAAGAAGTCTAGATTAAACTTACAACTGAAAGAGCTAAATCACTGTGTGATAGAGAATTTATAAAGCTAGTTCACTTTATTAATGGTAGAAACAATTGTTTAGAGAGAGAGCTTGGGAGGAAAAAAGGGAAAGCTCCTGCGTGGGTCGGAGGAAGAGTTTTTATATATATATATATATATATATATATATATTCCATCAAAGTTTTAAAAAAATTCACTGGAATTGGTTTCCAAGGGTTTTTATATAATACTGTAGCTGTTATTTCTCAATGGTAGTCAGTGTGTATTTCCTATATGCTCTTGAATCTAATGCGTTAAAAGTCAGTCCATATCTGAAGCTGCATTGCAATCGGCCATAAGAGATCCTGCCGCTGTGACCCGGTTCTGGCAGCTTTATTTGAATGTTTCAAAGAAAAACCCTTTAAACCTTTTGCTGTTCCCAGTATATTCTCTTTAAAGACAAAGGCCAGTAGTCATACCTTTCCCCTGCAGGTATTGCTCCAGTATAGCTCCGAGCTTCTGCCCGTCTCTTTACGCAACTCGCATTTGAGATGGAACGACAAGCTTCTTCGTGCAGTGCTTTTGTGAAGTCGGGCGAGTCTTTATCATAACAGCTTCGGTCGGTCCTGCGCAAATGGTAAAATTTTGGCCTTGTAATTTTAGTGGTTAGCATTTTTGCCGATAATCAAAGCTGTAATTTCTGTACCCGCTGATCATCATTCACCATCCGAATTTTGGCTGATGGTGGGCAAGCTACGTTGTAGCCGGGCCAGCCGTTCTCGAAGCGCCATCGACAGAGTAGCTGCTACCGCTCAGTCATATTCTCCCAAATCAATCACCCCAGTGGAGTTTGCCGGTGGCAGCGGGTCCTGCCCAGTGATTGCCAGTGATACTAAAAGCTGGAGTTGCACTCTCAAACAGATAACCCATTTATGCAAAACTCCTTCATCCAGCGAGGACGTATCTACAGCCAATAGGTGCTTGAAAAAACGGATTTTGTTATTCTCGGCGGTCACAAAATCAATGGGCTTCCTTTACCCTTTTATCATCATCCCCTTACCTATTCGAATGATGATGAATCTGCTTCACATGCAAGTTAGAAATGAAGCTGCAGGAAAGCAATATGGTCTGCATCCTCTAGGTCCCATGTATCGCCACCTCTCTTTCCTGGTGCGCGATGGATTCTGGGGATTACTGTAGCTTCAGGTCTGGCCACTGTCTCACTGGCTGTCAGTTTAAATAATGGCAGTCATCTAATTCACCGCAAAATTGTACACTACGCGTATAGCTATGAATCCAAAAGACATTTTTTTTTGTTTTACTTTTAGCCATGTTTATGAAGCGGTCTGCTGAGTGGTATTAAACCAAAAGTCTCTGCAAAAGAAAAAAAAAAATTTCATGAAGAAATTTTCTTCTTTTATTAAATGTCACTGTGTTGTCTGCGAAATTTAAGGAGAATACAACTCTAAATACACAGCAAAACACCTGGCTATTTTCCAACGTTAAAAGTAAGAGTGGTTTTCATTAGCCATGTAAAATAATCCTGCCATCAACCTAGAATATATCTTATTTGACTTTCTAAAATAGACTCCCAATTAACCATCTAGACTTATTTCCGTCCCACTTCTTCATAAATCGCAAGGAGACCTAACAATAGTCAAATCTCAGGTGGAGTAACATGTCAATAATCACAAGTCCGACGTATGCTTTTAATTTCATGTCATTAACTAGTTATTATGAGGGTTTACAATTAGAGTGAATTAACAATACAGATTTTTTTAAAAGAGTTTTGCTTATTACCGTTAGTTTGTGTTACTTTCGCCTCTAGCGAATGAGAGCATCAAGTCACCCTTTCATGTCTAAACGTTGAAGTTCGCATCGTCAAGTCTAGAAGATCTGACCTGGTACTTCTCTGGAGAATCACACAGAGACAAGTTTAAGCTTTTAACAAAAAGTCAGGTGGCTTAAGTCTGACTCAAGTCAAGTTTAAGTCCTCATCTCTCAAAGTTGATTTTACAAAATGCTGGAGGATGAAAAGAAATTTCCACCAAACATTCAGAATGTCTACTGGCAAAATAGACAATAGTTTCTAAAGCTGTTATTTGCTCCTTTGTGTTTTCCATCATATAATGGAAAACAACTGCATGGCTGCATGTGATGGCTGGAACTATAGCCACCCAAATGTGGTAACATTCAATCACAGACACACACTAAGTCAGCAAGTGCCTCATTTCATTTATATTGGGATTTCTTTACATTTAGGATTTAATTTACAGTAAATTTTTGTAAGGCATAACACTGTATTCTAGAATAAGTGCGCACATTTTAGTTTACACGGTTATGTTCTGCTTGATTTAATCTTTGTTTGTTTTTTTGAGATCACCTCTGCTGTGCGGCTGCTCCAGTCCAAACAGGAGATGTTGAGGTGGCACAAAACGCTGGTGGAGCTCTTGCCCATGAATGAACGCTGCCAATGTGTGTTTAGGCAACCAACGAGACTTCTCCTCAGGTGGAGGAGGGGAATGGGATTTTCCTCTGATAATTTCTGTTAGGTTTTTGTGTGTTTCCCCCTTTGTATCTTCTATGTGGCCTGATCAGCCAGTATTTAAGTTTTCCCTTTGTCTCATGTAGCAGGTCTGTTTGTTTCAGTAGGTCTTTTGTTAGCCTGAGTTAAATTCTGTTACTTTGACCTCTTTTATGGGCCCAACTTTGTAATTTGTCCTTTATTGACCCCAGTTTTTTGTTTTGGGTTCAATAAAAAGAAGACTTTTTTGGATCTAAACCTGTGGCTGAACTTCCTTTGACTGCTCAGACCATCACACTGCAACATACAGTAACAAAATATGGAAATGTCCAAAATACTTGGACACGGTTCTATAAAGGGTGGACCTACAGTCTATACACAGGCTGGGGTCTTTGTGCAGCACAAACAAATTTTTTTTCTGAACACATATGGAGCACAAACATTTAGCACAATTTTTGTTTAATATGGATGATGTTCAGGAAGGGGTGGTTGACCTTTAGTGACCTCTGTAAGCTTTTATTAATATATTGAAAATGGAAGTGGCCATTACTTTTACCTTTACTTTGGTTTTATGTTCATGGAGTATGACCACTCTGACTTAAATAACATGTTTGGAAAAGCAAATTTTAACTGCAGTGAGAGATGGCTGCTGCACATAAATGAATATCCTTTTTTTCCCACACAGTCTTTGTTGTTTTAAAGTTACTTTTATCCACTAAGACTCTGATGAAATGGAGCTTTAGGTAATACACAATAATGTATATTACAATAAATACAGATATTTAAGGTAGTTCACCCTGTTCTAGATCATATTCTGTAAAAAATTGTCTTATTAGTCTTATAGATTTGAAGAACCGTTTCTTCTGCCTGAGTTTATTTCTACAGTTTTTAGTCTTTAAAACAAAAGGGTTTTGCACCTAAGTTTAGATTATAGTATGTCTGATTGCATCATTTTAAATAGTAAAGCAGTGTACTTGTAGTTTTATTAGTAATTGAAATGAAATGACTGGAAGACTCTGCCCTATATCCCTATAACCATTTATTATCACAGTTGGATTTATAATTTTTTGAATCCATCACAAGCATTGCCAGTTTTGCAACGGCATATGCGGATCGTGTAATTTATAAAGTTTTTAAAACATTTTTTTACCCCAAAGTGGCTGCTCCTAACAATGTCATAACAAATTTCTCGCCACATCTCGTAATAAATCCTCAATACAAAGTGCTTTATACCTCCCCATACAGTCTCATTATAGAAATTAAAGTATCACTTTAACTGGAATGATTTTGAAAATCTGAGACTAAGCACATTATATGATTTGTGAACCAATCACTATGTATAAGTATAATAATTTCTATACGCATCACAAGTGCTCATTATAAATGTTCCTACAGACAGAGAGCAGGTTGGACTCAGCTTTTAAATGATTAAGCTTTCAGCAGTAGCTTCTAGACTGTGACTAAAACACACTTTTATCTCCACAAGACAAGTGTTACATCATTTGGTTTAGGAAGATAATTTAGCTGTTGTTTAGTTAATAAAAGAGGTGCAGGGATTTTTTTATAAAGCGGCTTTCTTTGAGAACCCCCAAAGCCAACAATTCACCTTAAGTTTTTACATAATTTGCATGAAGATGCGTCTTATCACATTATTCCTTGGGGCAGAGTGTTAATAATTGGGCTGCTAAAAATCAGGTGCTTCGCAAGAGTTGCCAGAGAGAGAGAAGACTAAGGTTTCATTGCAATGAGTTAATGAAAGACTCCTTAAACTGTGCCATCAAAGCACTTCTAATAACAGACACTCAATTTGTTTTCACCCTCTCAGTGGATAAAACATAACCAGTAATTCTTTTGTTCAGTCCCTAACTCTCTGATGGGAAATAAAATCATAATTGTCTGCTTTAGAGCAGGGAATTTTTACAAAGTTCTCTTAACTCCATGTTTCATGAAACTATTTTATTTAATGACAAAGTTGTGCAATCGTTAGATCTCAGCTTTGGAAGACTGTGAACCAGTTTAGCTCCATTTCACTCTGGAATCTCTACAAACATTAAGAATAATGACCAGCAACCATCAAAGCCTTGCAAGACAGAACAAAATGATGCTCATCCTCATTCTAGCGTTTGAATGTCTGTATTTTTCTCTAAGATGAATGACACAAAAAATGTTTTGTGATATTATAAGATTTTTAAATTAATCTCCATACAAGTGGTTCAAATTTAAGTGCTGTTGGTGATTTATGTTTTACCTACTGTACCTGGAAAATACAAATCCCTAATAGAAGTTTTACACTTCAGGGGTTTTGACGTTAAGGATTTTTACCACTTGCCCCAAGGGCAAGTGACTTTCACATTTCATTTTGGCCCGTGAAACAATTTTTACTTGCACAGCACAGTATAATGTTTGATAAATATAGTTCCTCATATATAATTTTTGTATATATCAATGCAAACATGTTGTTTTTTTTTATGTTTTTTGTAATTCAGTATTTTTTAAGTTTCCAGGTGTCTGGTGTGTATATGAATGCGTCAGATAACCAACTCAAGCCTACATGTATCAGGTAGTTGAAATATGCTTTTCAATCCTTCCTGCACATTCTTTTTCAAACTAAACTTTGGCTTTAAACTGTTGTGGGCGTGGAATAATATAAATTGTAATGTTAAAATCTAAAAAAAACTTGACAGGTTAAAAACTCTTAAGATAAATCACAAGACATAAGTCAATGTCACAAATTAATAACTTTTATTTTAGAGTCCACGGTATAAGTTGATGTACAAGATAATACTATTAATATAATGTGACTTTTCTAGAGAAGCATTATACATGAATTATTTTATGCCAGGGTTTCCACAGTCTTACATACATTTCTAAAATTCCCTGACTTTTAACTGACCTCAGGGTAGTTTTCCCTGACAAAATAAATGCAGCAACAAAGGACAAATACATAATCAACACTGGGTACTGGGTCACCAACTTAACATTGTTTAGCTCTATAAACATTTTAAATGCCGCAACCTCTCACAATTTTCCTTTGAATCCTAAAATTGAAGTGAAAATTTTGCAATACTATGACCACAGGTGTCCAAGACTGCGTCATATCTCTAGCATACAATTATACCAGTTTTGGTTATACGTAATGCTCAATTTTCCTTGTCTGACAAATAATTTTTAATCTAGGGTTATTCTGGGGTGGTGGGTGGAAATGGGTGGGAGGGTAAACGGGGCCTTGTTGTTGTCTTTTAGCTTCTGCTAAGTCGAAAAAAATGTGTCTGATTCGCACCGGACAAATATCACGCCATCTCCCCATGGAAAATCACGCGGCTTTTTGAAATCACGCGAGAATGTGTACCGTAAACAACAAAAATGGCGCAACGCTTGCGGTCAAGTTTCAGCGAATGTCGTAGTGTGATTTTGTGTGCCAAATTTCTGGAGTGATAAGGCCATTTTTGCGATCATTTGTTACTTACTTACGGCCCGAGACCAAATGTAATAAAGGAAATCTATACTCTCCCGAAGCAATAAAAGCTACTTGCTCCCGGAGATCGGATCGATGGTTAACATCAAGCCCTGCACTTAATTTGGGAGATATGAGCTAAAGGCTCATCAGTCTGGTATGAAGGCCTTTTGATCAGTTAATCTCTTGACTATTTATCTATTTGTCAGTTATATCAGATATATTACTTAACAGGAGATTTCTTTTAAAAAGCTGAAGCTAAAACAATGTCACATGGGAGCTCTGGTTAAAGACAATTTACAGACATAAAAGTGTTTTCATCAAATTGTTTATGTTTTCAGTACTGTTTTGACTGAATTACTGCTCAATTATAATAGTTATATATATTTCAGTTATATTTCAGGCCTACATCCAACTTGACGTTAATCTGACCTGAGGTTGCCAGATTGTATGACCGAAGCTGTAAAATGTGCAACACTGAAGATTGAATTATAACCAGGAAGCCATAACTAAAATGGGAAGTTATACGTTGGCAGGTTATAAAACACATAATTTAGAGACATAGTTCCACATAAATTAATAGTTTAGTCTTGAAAACAAACCTCTTGATTTTAGTAGTTAATGTTTTTACATGATGTTAGCTATTGATCATAATCAAAAGAGATTTGCAATTTATTCAGCCCCCTTCAGTTAATACTTTGTAGTGCCACCTTTTCGCTTGGGGTATGTCTCTGATCAGTCTTTTCTTTGTTTGTGCTCAAAGTTTAGAGGGATGGCTGGGACTTTGTAGATTCATAGTGGACTGATACTCTTTCCCTTTCAATATTTGTCAAGTCTCAAAACAGAGGACCTAGTAATCATTGCAGACAGACAGATTTCTCTAAAAGGCTTTTATTTAAAAACTATGGATCTGCAGTGACTGCAAGGAACTAAGACAGGAACCTCTGGTCTCCAAGTTCAGTCCATGGCCAGAGGAAGAGGTGGATTCCAGCCTAATAGCTGCCAGCACCACGCAGCGATCACTGCCTTGAGAGTCCAAGACGATGAAGCCTTGAAGACAGCAGGAGAGGCAACAGATCAGTTCCAAGCAGACGAAGGAAGGCAGGACTATCCAGAAGGCGAAGCGAAAGCTGGTGTCAAGGAGGATGACAGGAGACCGAGCCAGAAGATCGGAGAGCCAAGGAGGTCCTGAAGGGAAATCCAGGTTTATGTGAGGAAGTAGATTCAGGTTCCGTCAACAGGCAGTTACAGCAGGAGTCCGAAGACAGGTCAGGCAAACAGATCTAAACAGGAACAGGCAGGCTCAGAGGTCCACAGGCAGAACAGGCCAGGATCAGGCAAGCAGAACACAATCAGGTACACTGGAGAACTCTCACCAAAGGTTTGAATAATCTGGCACTGAAGACTGGGAGCAAGCAGGTTAAATAGAGACTGGAGCAAGTGACACAGATGAATGGTGATGAGAAACTTGGCAGAGCTAGTCAGGTGAATGGAATGAACAATCAAGCCAGTCATCAGCGCACAATATTATTGCTAGCTCAGTGCTCCTTGTGATATTTAAAGCTGAAACTCTATCACACACAGGGGGATGATATTTATCATCATGGGTCCTTTAGGTCAACATTGGATAAATTCAGAGATCTTCACTGAACTTCTGGAGAGTTTGCCGCCCTGAAAGTAAAGAAGCCAATTCATCTTAATTTTTTTTTTCTTCTTAAACAAGTTTAAAATATCCAATAAATTTCATTGAAGTTCATGATTGTGTCTCACTTGTTGTTGATTCCTTACACAAGAAATTACAATTTTATATCTTTATCTTTGAAGCCAAAGAAGTGGCAAAAGGTTGCAGTTCAAGGACGCCAAATACCTTTGCATCTATCTTTATCTAATCTATCTATCTATCTATCTATCTATCTATCTATCTATCTATCTATCTATCTATCTATCTATCTATCTATCTATCTATCAAATCTATCCATCTATCCATCTGTCCATCCATCCATCCATCCATCCATCCATCCATCCATCCATCCATCCATCCATCTTCCCTTTTAAAGTAATGGAAAGTCGGGTATATATATTCTCTACACATTTGTCCATTTTGTGATCTGTGAACCACAGTAATGTATTTTTCAATCTCGATATCAATATTTTAGAGATCCAGTAGCCCCAGATTCTCAACTCATCATTTCAGCCAAGCTCATGTCTTGTCAGTAACAAGGACCACAGGGATCAAAGATCTGCTGGTCTACAGTGTTGAAAAGAGAGTTTAAAGTGTTGAAAATGCAGACTGAGAAGAAACGATATGAATTAAACTTACAGAACAATTTAAAGGCAATGTCAGGGAATCCAAGAAGCGGTCCAATTGGAGACCAAATGCTACACTTCAGAGAAAGTGATATTAGGATGACTGTCTTGAAAGTGAATGTGAAGAAGAAAAAAGTAGAAGAAGATGAGGTGAGGAGTCTGGAGAAAAGTATTGGGAAGAAACAGAGCAGATACTGTATTTGAACTAGTTTGGTTTAAGTGAAAGATTATACTTTAAGCTTAATTCCAATAGATCCATTACTATAAAAACTCACTATCACAGCTGGGTTTAAAATTAGGAGTAGAGGGATTTTTTTCATCACCAATTGTTGCTCCTAACAATAAAGAATATGATATAACCAATTTCTAAAGCTCAAAACTATTTTTTTCTTCCAAATCTTCTGTACAGTTTTGATTGCAGTCTTTTTGAGTGTGTGTCCCAGAGTTAGCTGATATGCCAACAGCTTTCAGAGGAGGACCAGTAAGACTGTCGCCATAAGGATCCGCTTGATATTAGTATATTAAACTTTATTGAAAGTTATTTGGGTAGTAAAATTGTACATAATGGACATGGAGACAGAAAGGTTGGTCAGAAAGAAAGAAGGGAAAAGAACTAAGGGGGGAGAGAGAGAAAAGGAGAGAGAGAGAGAGAGACAGGACAGAGGTCATGAAAGAAGATATCGTCCGATGTCCCATTCGTCAGGGCCAGACTAAATTACACATTTAATCTCACATTTATTCTGGTTTATTAGGCTCATGAAGAACAGTAACAGACATCCCAAGTGTTGTTGCATTGGACCACATGATCTGCTTTATGTACAAAAACAAAAGGAAAAATATTCAGTAGTTGTATGAAATATTCTAAACATTGCAATTTAAACTGATTCTGATACTGACTGCATAAATTTTGTTCTACAAAAAAAAATGTCAAAATAAAATCCTTTTAGGATTTTTAAAATAAAATACATAATTTAATAATGTACTACATCATATGCAAGAGGATTAGGGCCCCTTAAGAAACTAAAAAAAAAAAATTAACTGATATTTCAAATTTTATTTCTAGTATAATATGAGAAAAAGTCAGAATTCTGACTTTAATCTCAGAATTCTGACTTTTTTTCTTAGAATTCTTACTTTAATCTCAAGCAATTCTGACTTTTTTTCTTAGAATTCTGACTTTAATCTTAATAAAATGTGAGTTGTTTGGGAATGCCAGTAATACATTGGTGTAAAATTATGAAGTTAGGCAACTTTTTACGTGCGCCAGAGGGGTCCCCTCATTAATGGAGGAGCCGAAGGTCATTAAAACAAGAGAGTTTAGTCTCTAAAACAGACAGCAATCGGCTTGATGATAACATATTTGTGAGCTGTCAGAATTCAGTCAGAATTCTGGAGAGATTAAAGTCAGAACTTTCTGAATAAAAGTCAGAATTATGAAATTAAAGTTAGATTTATGAGAGAAAAGTCAGAATTCTTAGATTTAAGTCAGAAATTCTGAGAAAAGAATCAATTTGGAGAGAAAAAGTCAGAATTCTGGAGATTAAGGAGTCAGAATTCGGAGATTAAAGTCAGAATTATGAGAAAAAGTCGAATTCTGAGATTTTAAAAGTCAGAATCTCGAGATTTAAAGAATCCAGATTTCTGGGAAAAAGTCAGAATTTGAGAATTTTTTGTCAGAATTCGGAGATTCAAAGTCAGATTTCTTACAGAAAAAAGTCAGAATTCTGAAATTTATGTCAGAATCTCGAGATTAAAGTCAGATTTCTTAGAAAAAAGTCAGAATTTGAGATTAAAGTCGTAACGGAGATTAGTTTCCGTGAATTTAAGGTGCCGGAATTCTGATACTAAAAGCTTTTCCGTAATTTGAGATTTGTTGACTTGAGAAAAGCTTCCAGAATTGTGATTTCTGACCTTTCGTGAATTCCACTTTTTCCCTTATATTAAAACTCTGAAAATATTTATAAATCAGTTAAGTTTTCACTCTTTCGCGGCCCTAATCATCTCCGGCAATACGGAAAACCCGCCAATATATATATTTTCTTTTGTAGTAAATGCGGATTAAAAAGCAAGTCCGCCTTCCTGTCGCCCCACCCAGGTGATGTCGTTTCACTGCCTGAGCAGCCAATGAGGCGCAGGCGTGTGTGAGCAGCGGGTGTTCAGCAGCGGACAGTAGTAGCCAGCGGCGGCGCAGCGCCACAACAAGAGCGGCTTGTCGGGCTTTGTTCAGTGGATGTGAATGAGCTCCGTCGCCTCCTCCAGAAAATGTGGTCGGATATCAGAACATTCGTTGCTTTCTTCCATTTATTCCTCCTCAGGCTCCCTTACCTTGAAAGGTCAGTATTTCTCCTGGAACGTCATTTGTAGTTTCTGCGTGCTTCCAGACTGCTTTAGTGATGTTCAATCAGACGCTGGTGTGGAGCTTGAATTTGGGTCCCGCGAGCCTGAGCGCGCGCGTGCCTCTTATAGGCTTAAGGGGAGATAGTGATCAAAATATGCTTTTTATCTCCATTATTAATAAGCGTGTAATAGGGAGTTTTCTCCCCTGTGACTGTGGGCTGGCTTGTTGTGTTGCTTCTCTGTGTTTAGCTGCTGCTACTAGACATGTGTTTCCCCTGACTGGGAGCATCTTTAATAAGCCGCCTGCATCAGAGGGGTAGTAGCCCAGACCTTTCAGTTTGAACCCTGCTCATTTCAGAAGATCAGTGTGGAGGAGTAGGATAGGAGTAGGATAGGGCCTCCTCTTGCTGTCTCACTTTAGAACTATCCTATTACTACATCCCAAGAAAGCAGAACGCTGATGCAGAAAACGGGAACAATGACGCTTGAAGCGCATCTTCTTCGGTTGACCCGAGTGAATGCTGCATATTAATTAGGTATTCATTTGCAAATGTCAGCTGGAGGAGCGGTTATGCATGAACATGTTGCTGCGGTGATCATCCATCTGGACACTTTTTCTGTTTTTCTGGCTAATCTCTTCCAGTCGGCCAGATGAGTGCGGAGGAGCTGACAGTTTCAGTGCAAACAACAAAAGGTGTATACCGACCATCTGGAGGTAATTACGATGATGTACGACTACCTCAGACAACAGCGATGAAGAAAACCTGTCGTAAAGTGTTACAATGAGGATTATCTACCCTCCCCCTGTTTGCATATGCTTATATAAGCGCCTTGCACAAGTGATTCACTTTTATCACCGTGCAACTTCAAGCTTCTGTAGAAGTGGTGCGTCTCTTTGTTTGTTTTGTTTTTACCACAATATGTTCTGAAAAGTGTGGATGGCGTTTGTATTCAATCTTAAAGGAATAGTACACCCCAAAACATGATTAGCCAGCCATTTTCTACTCACCCCCATGCTGAACAACAGTCTGGAGTACTTTTATTGATACTCTTCAAATGCACATCTGGAGATCTGGGAGGCTTTCTTGCTGTCTGCTGACATTCAAATAATGGAGGTCTATGAGGCCGAGGCGGAAAGGTCCTTAAAGTCCACAAAAACGTGTCAATATTCACTCCATACTGCTGGGTCGCCAATGTATTCCAAGTGTCCTGAGTGGGTAGCGTCCATAATTTTCTCGAAAGAAAGTAATTTAGAATGTTTTTAGAGCTAAACGGTAGTGTATAGGATTTCCTGAAAGCGGCGTTCACGAGTCTACGGAAACCGCGGACAGACCAAACTTCCCAGACGAAAGTGCGCATTCAGCCTCTCGCAAAGCAACTCAGCGCTCTTCCCTCAACACTGAAGTCCTCAGACATTTTTTCTTTAAGTTGTTTCTTTGCTTTGCACAGGTAAGCAGCACATTTCTTCTTCACGCTTTTGGCATTGGAGCCCGGCGTATGACGGAATGCTGACTATCTGGTTTGGTCTGTCAGCGTTTCCTGCGAGGCTTCAATCCCTTTAGGAAATCCTATACACCCGACGTTTATGCTCTAAAACATTCTTAATGACTTTGTTTTGGTTTGGTAGAACCATGGACGCCACCCACTCAGGAATACGTTTCCTGAATGTTACTACCCAATTCAGTGCTGGCGGAATATCGGACGCACGCTTTTTTGTGGACTTTATGGACCTTTCTGTCTTCGGCGCCATAGAATTTCCATTATTTGAATGTCAGCGATGCAGCAAGAAGCCTCCCAGATCTCCTGCATTGCATTTGAGATAATGCAGTACCAGGAGGCACCCTAAAGTATGGGGGGTGAAAGTATGTTCTACGCCAACGTTCAAAAATCATTCCTCAAGTGGTCACCTGGAGCCTGTCTTTACTCCTCCCTTTCATCCTTTGCTTTGTAAACTGGAAAAGCATTCTGAGAGGATGCTGCCCTAAGCTTGAAATATTATTCTCCAATCTCTCCCCACCTAAAACCTCTGCAAAACCTGTTTGCTGACTTGTCTGCTGTGTTCCTTTGTGTTCACGATCCAGTTTATTCATTAATAACCTTAAGAAAACAGCAGGAATTATACAGAGATGTATTTCTACTCAGGCGGATTTTATATCCCTGTTATATGACATCTAAAGCCTGTTTGTTTGTTTTTAGAGGTACATAGTAAAGCAGTGTTTTTTCTCATTTTTTTATATAAATGAGACAAAGTTGTCTAGCAAGAACACTTCCCCAGTTGGTGTTTTTCTTTTTTTTCTTGGTGGCATTTTTAAGGTTGGTTGCCTTTTAGTAGTTTTAATGAATCAAGCTCTTCACACTTTTACCTTTGAATCAAATGCATGTGAAAACCAGTGATAATAGGAGTGATGTGAGAACGCCACAGCTCAGACTGAGTGTTAACAGGCTGATTTCTTTCCTTCAGAACAGAGCAGTTAAGTTGATTGAATAGAAACTCTCTCCGTCATCATCATCTCTAAACAAAAATAAAGCGGTTCAGCTGAGAGACGGATTACTGTCCACTTGCCCTGTATCCTAGATGTCTTGTGTTGTGCGTAAAAAGGAGAACTGCAGCGTTTCTGTTTTGACTGTGTGCCAGTGGCCTACATTTTGAAGAAGGTTTGCATGGAAACCCGTGCCAACGAGCCGCATGTTTGCAGCATAGCTACCTTCTTTTGTGTCTGGGTTAATTGTGGCCTAGGAGGATTTTTTTTTTCCTTAAACACCCCCTCTGTGAACATACTCATGTGCACTACATTGTCTTTCTCTCTGTTTATTTCTGCCTCTGTCTAAAATCACTCCCCCACACTCAGTTCTGCTGTGCTGGATGAAACCACACAGTGGCTTCTTGCAAAGTCTGGAGGTGTTGCCATAGGATTCCTGGTTGCTTTTGACCACCTTTTGCTTTTAAAGCATTGATCTGCTTCTCACCATTATCACAAGGCAAAGACTGATGTTTAAAACTATTTATTCTGTCATTTTATTCATGCATTAGGTAGAAGATAGTTCGAAGTTTCATTTTCCTGCCTCCTTGCAGCTTTTGACACATTCCGTGTTTGAGTAAAGAGATTCCTCTGAAAGCCTTTTAAGCTGAAGTCAGTGTCTGATAATTGTGCCCGTCTAGCCCTGCTCTGTGCTGCATTAGACTCTGGCCTTCACTCTGTCCGTTTCCTCTCCGTGTGTGGGCTGCTGTATCCGTGTGGGAAGAGTTTCCTTTTCTTTCTTTCCTCTGAATTAATGTCCTTGAAGATTTAAGTCCTCAATAGAATAAGGATCTGACTTTTACTCTCGCCTGTTGTTCAGCTCTTCCAGGTTTTGATTTATACTGCAGTCGATGTGATGTTCTTTCATAAGTGGCTATAAGGCTTCAGAAACTGAAGGACCAGCAGAAAAAAAAGCTCACATTTAACTTAGTGTCTATTTTGATTAGAAAAAAACAGCAAAAAAAAAGCCTTGCAATTGTTAATCAAGCTCAAATTATTATTATTTTTTAAATTGAAATACTACTGCCAGTGCAATAAGACAACTGTGCTCGATTAGACTTCTTGTTGAGGCCCCTGTCACACCTTGTTGATTTAGCCAGCGTATGCCAGACTTCCCTGAATCTCCTAAAACTCTGGCATACGCTGACATTTCTATGTATTTCTTAAATTTTGGATGTATACATAGAGTATTCATAACGAGAACCTATGTCCTTACTTATGCATTACGCACGGCAGTGTAATGCCCATGAAATGATGTTTGTGCATCATTTCATGGGCATTAAGAAGCATCAGTTAAAGCTGCTCCTCTCAGGCACCCAGAGGCGCCCAGTCTGGATAAAAAGATGTCTTTGATTGTGGTATTATTGTGGCTGCTGTTTACCCCCCTCCCAAAAAACAAAACAAAACAATAAATAAAAAGAAAGAAGGTTTGCAGTCGCAGCAGAGGATCCATCACACTCACCTTCTCCCTCACCCTATGATGCAGGTGAAATCTGGAGGATAACTGACGGTTTCCTCCTGTGAACCTCCTTTTATACCAAAATGTTGCCAATACGCCATTAAACAGTAGCTGTAAGTTAGAAACACGTTCAGCGGTCATCTGGAATACGTCTAATATGTTGATATGCGTTGGAGATAAGTTCTTGATAAGTTACGCTTAAGTTATGCACAAGTTACTCATAGCGTTTGGATAAGCTAGACACCACGACTTATGAGTAACTTACACCTAATGTCAACGATCTGATAACATACCTGTAACTTATGCCCCATGTATGGCCCAACCTTAGCTGACAACAGCCAGATGCATGTCTAGCTCCGCCTAGCTCCACTCACATACATCTGGGACACCGCTCAATGAAAGTGATTTCCCCAACCAAATTTATGGTCTGGCCAATCAGGACGCAGGGCGGGTGTTTCCTGGATGTGACGTAGTGGAGAAGCGTGCACAATGTTGCCTTGTATCCGCACATTTTCATGGCACAAACGACATTGATCATTTACCGACATTACGCTAATTCCACTGTTGCTATATCCAAGATGTTGGCTGTTCTGTTTTGTTTTTTTCCTGCGTTGCTCTCACAGCGTCACGGGTTAGTTTCGGTGTGAGTGGTTGAAATAGTACGTCGATAAAGATGACAGACAAGTGGCTTATCCAATCATATGCAAGGAGTTTTGGCATACGTCAGGAAATTTTGAGTATGCTAAAAATTTCTTGACATGTTCCAGCATGTTCCTGTAATGATCTTGGTTCTGTTGGTTTTCTCTAAGTTTACAGTTTTATGTTTATCCATGTTTTCTTTTCTAGCTTTATTCATGTGTTCTGGATTTATTTTAGTTTCTTAGGTTTTTCATCGCTTGTCCTCTGTTTCCCCCTTGTGTTTTTCTTTCCCTCGGCTTCCTCGTCAGCCCAACTCACACCTGCTCCTTATCAGCTCGTTAGTCCTTCCTTTGTTCAGTCAGCCATAAATATACTCCCTGTTCAGTCCCTCAGTGCTGGTCTTACTTTTTCTCACCCTGGCTCCTTGATGGTTTTCCCCTCTGATGTCTCCATGGTTCTGGTTTGTGTTTAGGTTTAAGTTGGATTTTTTTGGATTCCTGTTTTTGCTGCCTGATCTTTCATTAAATCTTTTAAGAACTCACCCCTGCCTGTCAGCCTCTGCATTTGGGTCCTCACAAAAACCTTAAAACCAAATCTTGACAGTTCCAGCGTATTTCAGTGTACTTCAGCGTGCTCATAACTTATACAAAACATACCCATACATTTATCAGCAATTTCGCCAGATTTTTCGTGCATCAGGCATGTGACAGGAGCCTTAGATAATATATGTTGTATTTTCAAGAAGTTGCACAAAGCACAAAGATTCTTCTATGTAAGGTAACATGCCAACTGTTACCTCTGCAGGAATGGTACCATTGTAAGCTCTGTTACCCCTTTGGTAAGATAGATACGGTAGTTGGCATGATGTCTCCACTAGGACTGCAGCTGTCGACTATTTTCGTAACTGATTAATTTACTGATAATTGCTTTGAATAAATCGATAAAACTTTTAGTAAATGAACCTTTCTTAAGAAGAAATAAGAAGGCATGTTTGAAGTTTAGGAGGGAAAAAAACTTTCTTTTACCCCGTACCTGAACTGTAATTGGTAAAATAAATGGCATAAATTTGCATGCATGCACCTAAGTAATAAAATAATACTAATAATAAAAAAAATATATTAGGGCTGCAACAAATATTTGGATTAATTGATTATTTAAATAATCATCAACTTATTTAGTAATTGCTTAATCTTTAACTGGAGAATAAAAAATGTAAAAAACTTAGAGCAGTATTTATATCTAATTTGTAAGAAATATATATTTGGCATTCAAGATCAAAAAAACATTTTCGTCTGTCAATGTGCTCCAGAACTCTACAAGTGGAAATGATTTAGTTTCGCCTGGTTTCATTTCGGCCATTAATCGAAAAAATAATCAACAGATTAATCGATTTGCAGAATAATCATTTATTGCAATCCTAATATGTATATAATAGAAGTTTGGTGTAGCGTTTTTTATTTTCTAATTTGCTGCACCCTTATTGTCTTACTTCTGCTAATCAAGCTCCTTCCTTTTTCTTTCAATTATTCCTCCATGTAGGAGGCCTTTATATCTCCCTGTAATACGCAAACTAGCAGATTAATAGTGGTGGGCGGTGGGCGCTATGCACTGGAGACGCAATGCTGTGATTTATTGGGTGGATAAAAATCACCACCGGTCAGTTCGGCTTGGTGGACCATTTTGGAAATCCTCCCTAACCGATCACCTCACAACTGCTTTTAAATCTGGATCTCTGTCTTCTTGTGGGGGGTAGCTCATGTGTTCAGTCTGTATGCTCAGGGTGAATCGATGAGAGTCTGAAGGATGCAGGGTTCACATTTTTCATAGCGTTGTCTTCCATACATGTGCAAATAAGGAAGTAAATGTGTTTCTGAGACTGTTCGCTCATTAAAAGTCAGCCTATCTGCCTGATTTCTGTATCAATTTTTATTTTATTTTATTTTATTTAATTTTTTTTAAATAAAATTTTTGTATAAATTTTTAAAATTCCATTGCAACTAGTGTTTGTGTTGAAATGCGCAGAGCCCTTTGAAATGAGCCCGGATATCAGTCATAAAAATGAAAAAAAAAATCAGCATAGTGGGGACAAACTTAAGCGTAGTGGACCGTTACATTGAAATACACCAGTGAGAATCCGTCAAACTAGGGCTGCAACTAAACATTATTTTTCAAATCAAGTAATCTGTCAATTTATTTATTTTTGATAAATGAATGACAGGATAACAAATGTTCCTTAAAGAAGATTTTATACAGAATTGAAACCAAGTGAAGCTAAAACCACTTAATTTCTGGATTGAGAAAATTGATGTAGAAAAAGGTGTTTAATCTTGAATACAAAATGATAATTTGTGTTTTACTGTTTTGGTATAATTACTGCTCTAAGTGGTTAGCTTTTAGAGCTAATGGCATGTTTTATAGTCTCAATACTTCAGTTAATGTGAAATGTATTATTTTGTAGTATATTACTGATTAACAATTTCAACGCTAATATAATAATAACCTATATGTATGTAGACAGTATATACATATGTTTGGGTTTTCTCTGGCGGCTTGAGTCCATTAACCTGGGCTGCTTTAAATTTGGGCTGCTATATTTCCTGTTTTTCTATGTGATGATCGTGAACCTGAGTGGACAAACATCAATCACCCTCAGGAAGGTCAACCTCCTTTCCAGGTCTCTGAATGTAAACCTGTTACAGACTCCAGCATATTATGTGAATAAACAGAAGCCTGAAAATGGACTGACAGTCAACAGTGGGCTGGGTTATGGGAGTGCACAGAGTGGGGGATGGGGCTCAAGCTGCAGGTTTGATTATGTGATCTCCAGGAAAAAAAAAGTCTGGGAACCTTTGATGCAGGATGTAGAACAAACAGTTTGATTAATGGGGATTTACTAGAGTACTAAAATATTCAGTACCTCCATCTCTAGCTTATCTTTATGCCTGTGAACCCATTTATTAGCATAGAATAGAATAGAAATTCCTCTTTATTGTCCCACAATGGGGAAATTCTGGTGTTTACAGCAGCAAAAAGATTATAGAAAAAAATGGTCAGACAAATATGGACCTTTAGGAAAAGATAAGATATAAGAAGAGCATAATAGTGAAGAGTTTAAAAATAAACAAATAAAATACTGTACTATAAAGTGTTTTTAACAATATAAAGCTGTGCACCTGGAGAATAAATAACCAATATACAGCTATATACAGCTATGGACATTTTTTACAGTAGTGGGTGTTTGAAAATAGCAGCAACATCAGACATGTGCAAAATTACAGAAGCATATTATTTAACTGACTAAGGTACAAACTGGGCTAAAAATCAGCATGAATGTAACAACTTATTAAGGTTGTTGGGAACAGTGGTGGTTATAGAGTGTTTCCAGCTGCTGGGAGGAAGGATCCGTGATAACGCTCCCTGGTGCATTTAGGGAGCAGCAGTCTGTCACTGAAGGAGCTCTCCAGTTCTGCAAACAGCTTCATGCATGGGGTGGGAGACATTATCCAACAGAGATGTTCATTTAGTTAGGATCCTTTTGTTTCCCACCTACTGCCCTGAGTCCAGAGGGCATCCAATCACAGAGCTGGCCTTCCTGATCAGCTTATCCAGTCGCTTTCTCTCAGCTTCAGATAAGCCACTGCTCCAACAGACAGCTCCATAGAAGAAGGCTGATGCCACAACAGAGTCATAGAAGGCCTTTAGGAGCGCCTCCTGCACTATGAAAGACCTCAGTCTCCTTAGCAGGAAGAGTCTGCTCTGATCTTTCTTGTAGAGAGCCTCATTGTTGAGGGGTGCAATTGTTCAGGCTCATTTTAATAAATTTTCATAATAAAATTGTGACAGTGATCGTAAATGTTAATCAATTAAATGTTCTCAAATAAAAAACAACATAGAAATATTTATTAGATAATAAAACAGAATGGATGCAATGCAAGCTATTCACATGCTCTAAAGGCATTGCGGCTAAATGCACAAATTATTTTCTATGTGTCCGATGCAAGAAAAGGATTCTATTATCAGCCTGAAGAATGTACCGGACAGTATTTTCTTCAGCAACGATGACAATGACGAAAATATGTAATTGATGCACCTTTTTTTCATGATGATAACGAAAACTGATGAGCTAAACATGGATCTTTGATGATGAAAACATTAAGAGTCATGGGTGTAAGTTTTCGTTGTCAGACTTTTAAAATGCATCATTGTCCTGTAATCTGATAAGCAGCCATGCTTCTGGGTCCTGTTTGGTCACCTGACGTGCAGCGGTGCATATTCTGCATGATCACACATGGACCATGGCAAGAGTGCTAGGGGTAAAAATAACTAGACTAAAACGTTTTTGAGTTTTAGTCGACTGAAATCAACTATTACATATTTATAAAACTATCTCATATCGTAATGATTGAAATGTGACTAAAACTAATAATAGTTTTCGTCCTGAAGACAAAAACTAAGAGTAAATCTAAGATGGCTGCCACAAACAACATTGGTGCCGGCCGAGATATCAGTTCATTGGGTGTATTTATCTTTTCTTGGTCATTACAAGCTACCATTATAATGTTTATCTCTTTTCTTTCTGCCATACTTCTTGTCTCTCTTTGTAATATTAGTTTTTGTGCTAAAATAAACTGATTATTTGTGGAAATTGAGATTAGGTTTCCTAAACACAGAGAGGATGTTCTCACTGTTTGGTCCTCTTTTATCCAGAGTCTATTATTTTCCAGCACTACATTAAAATAAAGGATGAAATGACTGAATCTGCTCAGCAGACTGTGGATATTAAACATGCTGACAGGACCAAATCTTTACCTCAGCTGGTTATTTTTCGCTCCATTGTCGCCTAATGTCTGACCTGACTGGAGCCGGTAGCTGAACAAATGTAAAGTTTCCACAGCGCTGATTATTTCCTGTTCTTTCTGCATGCAGCAGTGGCTCTATAATTCTTTTTTTTCATATTTTACCCCATTTCTGCTGAACCCATCCCCCAACAGTATTACCTCCAGTGTGCTATCTCATCTCTTTGCCCGCCCCACCATCCCCCCATCATTTGATCTGTGGTCCCTGCTGACCACTGCCTCCTTTACGCTCACATACAGTCATACATGTTTGAGAAAGCATGGCCACTCATTATCCTCCTTCCTGATTAGCTTTCCTATTTCATTAGGAGGAAACTGCCTTATAAAACCATTTAACAACCAACAAGAATGTGTTTAACAGTTCTTGGATTTTATCTATTAGGGGCATTTAAAGTAATGCAGAGCTGTGAAGGGGTGGAATATATAATTCTAAAAAAATAAAAGCAACAAAATCCTGCTGATATATCATGCGTTTACATGCTGCAGAGCCAACTGCGGGTTCGATTTTTGACAAAATGCAAACTAATGGATCATATTTGAAAGGCTTATTAAGTACTTCAAGTGTTTTAGCCGCCATAATGAGGTACATTTGCCAATAAAAGAGATATTTAAACTGGAAAGCAAAGCACATATTGATTGTGTTAAAAGAAAGGTCAGCAGAAGTGTTGACATTTTATATAAAGTCAGAGACTTATTTGATTGTATCTTGTTGAGTATCTTTAGGCGTCAACGATTCTCCCATATTTCAGTTATTGTACTGAGGTTTGGGGTAAAACATATTCCAGTACCACTAAGCCGTTGTTCCTGCTGCAAAAAAGAGCCATTAGACTCATCAGTAAGAAAGGTCACAGGGAGAACATCAATCATTTATATATTGAAAAGAAAGAATTCAGATAATTATGTGGAAAGCTAAACCAAAAAATTGCTTGAAGATGTTTAATATATTTTTGTTGCAAAGATGAGAAAATCAAATTTACAGAACATGTATGTACCGACATCGTTGAAACAGAATTGTCAGTTTGTGGCGTTAAAATGTGGAATTCTTTGAGTGTGGATTTGAAATACTTTATAAGTGTTTATAAATAAATAAAAAATATACAGGGACAAAATTCGGAGAGATTATGAACAAATTCAAAAATCCTGAACGTGAATACTGAACTGCAACATCGATGATGCTGATTTTCTTTTGTGACCTGGTGAGGAGTTGGGGCAGACTGATGTGAAATCTCTTTTTTCCCATACATTTCATGTATGGGAAAAAATAAGAATATTATGCAAATACACAAACAAATACATATAACTTAGCACTGTTTTAAAATAACAGCTTTTGTTTAACAAGTCAAATTGGGGCTGCTTCAGGTATGTGGAGAGAGGTAGTTATTGTGAAGAGTGGACATGTTATTGAGTTTAGTACAGGTTACAGAATGCTTTTATTGATCATAAGCATGGTCAAATATTAAGTTTGTGGGAGGGGGGGCATCAGGTCATCACCTTTCCAAACACTGAAGTCTCAGTCATGATGCAGATCTTACAGGAACAGACGACTCCGTAAACAGCGGATCCTGCAGGCTCATTGATGGCCTATTGGGATTCATATGAATTTGGGGTGTAGCGAATAATCGTTTTGCCATCGATGCATCGATCCCACAGCCGTTGACGGTCCGATGCATCGACACGTCTGCAAGAGTATCGTGCTAGGTTTATTCAATGATGATTATAAAATTAATGTATGTATGCTTATGAAACATTTGTGCTAGGGGATTCTCCACTGTGTCTTGTGATTCAGTCAGGAGACCATCCTGCCTTGTCATTCTGGTGGAGCATCCCTGTCTTTATGAACTGATCGATTGTTCTGTGAGAACAAATACTGTTTTGTAACCATGTTTATGTTCTTTTAATAAAAGACAGCTGGAGGAGGGGATTCGGAGAAAGAAAGCTTAAATTTGGGTTTGGGCTCTTTCTTTCCACTCCTGCAGAAGTTGCTTGAATCTCTTTCCTGTGTAGACTCAATTCTCTTTTACAAACTCTACATTTTCAGAACCTAACATATATCGATACATGTTTTTTTTTTTTACTCCGGTCTATTTTTTATCCATTTGCTTTAGCCATCTACGCTTTTTCCCATGCAACACACAATGTCGCGTAAACAGTAGACAAGGCGAGACATGGCGGAGAAGTGGAGGTGAAAGAAGAGGTAGGCAAGACAGACGTGGTGCGGAAGAAAAAAGAAGATGATGTATTCTTGAGTATCGAAAATAATCGGAAAATCATTTGGGTCAGGAAATCGATACTGAAACCGAATTGCGCATGATGGGTGGGATTTTACACCCCTAATATGAATGATAAAGAAACTTTGAATAACATTTCCCCAGCCTAATGTCAGAAACTGGTTCACGGCTGCAAACAGAGAAACGGAAGCTTTTCTAAACTAGAAGACGGACTTCTCTTCACATTGTTAGTTAAATTAGTAAGCAAAGTAATTTTTTTGTGTGTGTGTTTGTTTTGTTAGAAGAAAAGCTGACCTGCCTCTCTCGCTGAGAAAGCAACACCTACATTTTCCCCAGGACTCCTTAAGTCAGATATGTGCCAAATACTGACTGAGAGAGATTGTTTAATCCTCATCCCAATCATAGAAGGATATCTCCTACTTGCCATCCATCTCCTCCACCTTCAAAGAGTAGCTTGTCCCCCTTTCCTTTCTTCTCATGCTTGGATGTGATGAAGATCTTTATCCTCCACGTTCATGAATTTAACATCTCCACCTGAAGGGGATGCATTTTCACACAACCACGCTGAGCTCAAAGACTTTTCTTTGTTTTCCTGTGGGCTGCAGCGTCGGCACCAAACTGTGCGCCTTTCTTCTCAGTTTGCTCTTTTTAATACATTTGTACAACCTCTTCATTTGCAGGCTCACCATTCAAGCAACAAGCTTTCATCTAGATACCCAGTGCTCTGGTTTTATTTCTTTATGACAGAGATTGCTTGTGTATTGGTTCAGCCTTAGAGCAGCAGTGGAAGGTCAAGCAGCACATTTAAGGTTTTGTTTATATAAACGTATCTCCAGACCCTTTGGCAGTGTTTATTTATGCTGTTCAAACATGCAGGTATTGTTCAGCTCATTAAAGTACAGGTGCATTTATTAATGCATCTGTACTTATGAAAAGAAAGACTTAATAACTAAAGACTTAAAGGAAGAGTCCGTCAGCAAGGAATAACCAATGGGTCATTATTCATAACTAAAATGAATATGTTTCTGGTGATTTAACGAATTTAGTGTTAATTAGTAAAAAAAGTAAAGTCTGGAGCGGCCATTTTTTCCCAATTATAGTAACACCTCACTCCTGACATCTTCCAGCAGTGACGCCACGGTGCGGTGCGAGCCGCAAGCCTAGCGCCATTTCCTCCCCGCTTACAAGCAAAATCAATGGGAACTACTAGACATATTCGTGCGGTAAATCAACAATAATTGAAATTTGCGAGAGCTATATTTCAACTGACAATGCCTATGTGCATGGCAGCTGGATGTTCTAATATGATGTTGTAAAATTATTTCACCTTTCCGATTCATGATCCTCTGCGATCGGTTTGTCGTTGGATTGCCAAATTAAAGAGGGAGGATTTGCCATCAAACCTCTGTCCAGAGAAAAACATGTAATTAATCCATCACTCTCTGCTTTGCAAAGTGCACTGGTGGTCACTATCATGGATAATAGTGCATTGTGAGTAACAAACACCAGATACAGCACTGGGACTTGCTCGATAGCCGATACCTCACAGTGACGCCACAAACCAGTAGGTGGCAGTAGTGTTCTTTGACAAACATGGATGCCTCCAGTAAAGCAAAAGTCAAATGAAATTACTCTTTAATTAAAAACACTTATCATTTATTGAAAAGTAATAATATAATAATTTCATACTTGAAGTTTGTATTCTGAATGTGACCAGACCTTTCCTTTAAAGTTGTTTAACTGTGATTCACAGTCTTTTGTTCTTTTTGTAGTGATTAAATGTGATTGAAGTGTACCATATTTTCTTGGCTTTAAAGACTGTTGCCATGCAAAGTAAGGTCATCCATTTATTTTCTGTGTTGAGCATAAAAAAGAGATCCATTTTTTACTTGGCATCATATTCAAAATGACTGGTAATTTAACTTAAGATATCGTGTTGGAGGAACTTGATCCCTTTACAATCCGCAGTATATTTGTTCTTTTCTGGCCTTACTTATTACAACAGAGCTACTTTTTATTTCCTCATAGAGGAAACAAGAACAGCATTAGGGCTTTACTTTAATCACACTAATGGAGAAATTCCAGACAAACTTCTGAGCTTTATGCCTTTTTTTCTATATATTTTTACTCAGAAAAGCACAGTTGGGGACTATATTTACTAATGCAATGGCTTCCGATGGTTCCGATGGTTTGTTGCTGTGTAGTCATTAGGGACTTCAGAATGAGGCTGAATAGTAGACTTTTAAGATGTAGGATTAGATTGCTAGAAAGAAAATAAAAGAAATATTTGGCTTCCTTTAAAATATCCTAAACATGTGTGAATGAATGTGCATGCAGTAAAAACACTCGCAGTAGGGTGCAGCAGAGAGTGGCAAGCAGAAATACAGTGGGATGAGACTAAATGGAGGTAAATTATTGAAAAATGGGAAAGGAAATAGCTTTAACAGGGATAATAAGAGATGTTGTTTTTATATTCAAGTTTCTTTGAAATTTCCCTGGCTATTGAGGAGTGTGCATGAAGTGGAAAGATCTGTACCTTTATCTCTCTGATTATTTTTGGTCAGTTTGTTTTGATTGCACATTTTAAACTTTTTTGTTGTTCCTTATCAATCTTTCTTTATTTTTAAAGATATTGTCATTACTTAAATTTTAAATGTCTTTTTTTTTTGTGACCGATCACTGGAGCTAAACCCTACAACTTTTTCTATGGTGTCTAAGCAGTGCAAACACATTACAAATACATACATTTGCAGCAAATGCAAAAAGTACTGCAAACACTGAACACATGTAATGGAAAAAATGCTGCAAAGACAAAACACTGCAATCACAAAAAAATAGAGAGCAGTAAAGTGCAAACGCGCCAAAAATGCAAATCTTGCTGCAAACGAAAAAAAAAAAAATATGTAGTGTAAACATTTACAATTAGCAACAACAAGTGTGAGCTTAGAAAAGCTACAAACACACTCAGGATAACATAAGTGCTGCAGACAAGTAGGGGAAGATGATCACCAGCTGATATGGGGATTAGTAAAGAGATAAATAGGATGCTCAGAGAGATTAAGTGCTTAAAAAGATTCAGAGGAAAACTTTATTTTGGGCTGCCATTTATGTTTGTGTTAAAAGGTTGGTCCAAAGATTTAAATTCATAGCAGTTTTCACATATGAGCTTATGATTTTCTCCCTCTAGTTGTCTGAAAAAATGTTATTCAATGCTACTTTGTAGCTTTTCTAAACATGCAGTTGTTCTTTTGACTTGCAGTATTTTCCTTTGCATGTGCTTTTGCATCATTTATGTTTGTAGTGAGTTTTATATTTGTTGTATGTTTTCGTTTTGCTACTGTTTTGATTGTAGATTTTTTCCTTTGCTGTTGTTTTCTTTTGCACACATTCTGTGTGTTAGTTTAACTTTTGTGTTTGTCTTGTTTGTATGCTTAAGCTGGGCATACACTGTACGATTTTTTTCTTGTTGCCGTTTTCGGTCTGATTCTCCAGACAAGAATTTTTCCATCGGTTTCAGCCTCATTGTACGTCCTGCGTTGTGTAGTATACGGGGGGTAACAAGGGACGATTAGCCTCTCATCACCACCTCCCGATTAGGAATCGTAAGGTCGGGAGATAATCAATCATGTTTTAAATTCAGTCGGCCGTTTTGCGGGTTTTCTGTTATGTTTGGCTTTGCAATGCACAGATGTCTTCACCTGTTCACAACACAATCTTCTACTCAGCCTATTAACAATAAATTACATCAAAAGAGTTTGATGCGACCTGGAATGATGCTGAGACTGAGGCTTTCATTGAAATGAACTAGACAGACGTCTTTGTCATTTTGTACACACAGTGTATACAAAAAGAAATTACCATATTCAGTACAGTTGTCAAGATATTTTCATTTTTTAAATCTGCGGCAGTGATAAAATGTAAACATACGACTCTATATGATAGCAAAGTTTACAACATTTAGTTTTTTTTTTTCCATGGTGGGGGTGTGAGGGGTCATTTATAATGTTACGGGCTCGGGACACGCAGCGCTGAGATGAAATGTCTTTTATGGAGGATTAAGGAGCCCCGATGATCTTCTCTGCTGTTCTCACCACGCTCTTATCACCTTCTTCCAGTCTGAGGCGCTGCAGCCTCCACACCACACAGTGAGACAGCTTGTCAGAACGGCTCTCACTATGGTGCTTCTGTAGAAGGTGGCGAGGATGGGTGGTGTCAGGGGGGCTCTCCTCATCCTCCGCAGGAAGTACAAGCGCTTTTACTGAGGAAAAAGAATGAGGACACTATCTAGGCACATAAGTTCCTGAATGTTACGGATGCCGCCATTTTTGTGTAATTCCCGCCTTGGGAGCTGTAGTGTCATGGACCGCCAATAGGAGGCGGAGGAACTATGCTAGCGTAATGTGTAAAAGGTCATAAGAACCAACCTCGGCATGGTTAAAGGTATACTATGCAACCGGTGTTGATTTTTCAGCGAAGCTCCCCCAGAGTGGCGAAAGTAAAAGTGCACTGTCGTGAATATGCACAGCTGTTCTCCTGGCTTCTCCGGCCAAGCCAGGCGCTGGTTTGTTTTGAGCTTAGCAGACAGGCTTAACGCTTAACGACTGACTAACGCACAGTGAAAGTATGAACATGCACACAGAGAGAGAAACCATTCCAATGTGTTACTTACAATCGCGATCAGCAGAAACGCCAGGTCCGCGTCAGGCCTTGCTGCCTTCTTTTTATTTTAGCCCTCGCCATTCGGAAAAAACTTGCCCGATGTTCACCCGCGTACAACCTCTTTCTCTGTCCGGAGTCCTTTTCCTCTCTCTTGCCTGCTCTGGACATGGGCTTTTGCTGTTTTCACACTGGTTCCTTACCATGATAACGGCACAAAGATCGCCCACTGTGTAGCAACGCAGCATGCTTTTAACTTGGGCGTCGTAGCAGTTCTCGCCATGAAGCAAGACCGACCTAATTCGCGAGATCTCTGAGCCTGGTGGGTGCTGGTCGGTGCTCCTGCAATTGTAAGTGCAGTATTTCCCCACAGACCACCACAGGAAGGCCGCAGAATACCTTTGTTCAACCTTGAAATGACTCATTTAATCATCCAAAAACGTTAAGTGGAACACATTAATTAACTGAGAAATGTTGCATAGTGTGCCTTTTAACTGATCCAAGTCTCGGTCTGAAACTCTGCACGGATCGTTTCAGAGGGGCAGTATAAATGGGGCATATGGGTCATCCTCTAATTTGCAGCCCTCAGCCACTGTAGGTTTCCCTTCAGTGTCATTTGCTGAATTCCTTTAATAAAACTCAAATCCCCCCTTCTTTAGAACTTGTGTCACAACAGGCTGTTCAGCCAGAAAGATTGAACAGGCCACAGCAGTAATAGAACAACCAGATGACAACGGCAGGGAATGAGTTTTGAGTGCCACCTTTTTTTAAACCAGTAGAGGTTTATTGTGTTTCTTTTTTTATTTGAAGAAGATTAACCTGGGAAAAAAAAGTGCACCTTATTCAGTGACTAGAAGACCTATGCTCAATGTATCCATCAAAAAACATATTCAAATGATGTTTTTCTACATGCAAACAGGCTTTTTAGCAATGCTGTATTTCCCTGGGTTTTCATCTGTATAAAATGATGAAACCTCAGATGGATGGGCCCACTCTAGTTTCATATTTATATTTCATAATGTGGAAATAGAAGCTTTCACCTCATCGTAATCGAAATGCATTTTGAAACATACCCACAACGTTTTAAATTTCAAATATTACGCAGCTAATGCGCGTAGGATGTCGGTCTGGACTCATGGGTCCACAAATGGAAATGTTTCATACCAAACTGCCAAAATTGCAACAGAAAAAGGGGGAAACTACACAGCAGTACAAAGCAACTGTCTTGTGCCTTTGCAGTAAAAGCAGTTTTACTGCAAAAGAAAATTAAATATACACAGAAAGCACTAACTGTTGCGTCTACTTGTTCTCATATGTTGTAGGCTTGATAAAATGTTCCTACATGTGTGTCAATATGTGGCTGTGTCTGTTTGCTGGACATGCTACCCCAGTGCCACTGTTTGTATTTCTCTCTGCTTGCCCTAAGTGATCATTAAGAAGTCTGCCGCTCCAACTGAGCTATTATCTCAGATTAGTGTGTTTGAGACACACAAACTTACATGGAGGGAGAGGGATTAATGTGACAAGTGAAAATCACTTAGTTTTTTTGACCACATTGGCTTTGTATTCCCCCCTTCTCCAATTGATGTTTTATTTCTTAACACATTAAAGAAAAAAAAGGAGATTTCCAAGGATAAATGGATGAGAATTTTTCCAGGATGGATTTGATGATGCTTTATGAAATATTGAAAGTACTGTTGCAAATGAAAAAACACGCAAAACACTGCTGATTTTTCAGAAGAACAGTTGCAGCTAGTTTGGTTTCTAGAGCTGTGTATTTTCGCCTGAATCGATTCTATTTTGATTCATACAGTTCTAAATCGATTAATTTTGATTCAATCTGTTTTACAGTAATGAAAGTTGTTCAACTATGTTTTAAAATATACTTATGTATTTTATTTTTCCTGTCATATTAAAACACAAAGTGCAATCAGAATCAGAATCAGAAAGTACTTTTTAATAATCCCAGAGGGAAATTACTTTTGTTACACAGCCCAGTTACAGTTTTATATAATATATACACACATCCAACTATACAATATACTAAAGATAAAAATAAGAGATAAAATATATACACATATAGCTCTTTCTGTATATATATCTGTAATGTATATCTAAGCTTACGTAAAAACTAGTGCTGTCAATCGACATTTTTTTTAATCGCGATTAATCGCATCAATGCCTGAGTTAACTCGCGATTAATCGTGATTTTAATCGCAATTTTTTTTTCTGATTGAAAATCATTTAAATACTCTCGATGACATACAAAAATACATACAGGCTAGGTTTGTGCCAATGTTCTTTTTAAAATGAAAACAGGTCACAGACACTGATTTATGCCATAGAAACATATGGCAAGGAGATGGGGAGGCATGTAGCAAAAAATAACAAATATGTAGCCAAAAAAGGCCCTGAAAACAGGCTGATGTAAAAGACAGCAGTCTTACAGTTAATACAGTCTTTTGAACAAAGACAAGCATTTTACCCTATTGCTATTAAATGTAGTACAGTTAATATTAGAGTTAACAAAATGAGAACACAATACACACAGTAGTCACACCCACCCACACACACACACCCGACACCCACCTGTAAAGGCATACACAGTACACAGACAGCAAGAGTGCCGTAGCAGATTCCATTTCACCTCAGTAATCAGTTTTCTGCTGCGATTTCAGGTTGCTACTAGTTACCAGGAGACACCAACTTTGTTTGTTGGTGGTGGGGCTTAAAGAAAAAGGCACTAAGGCCACCCAGTGTATGAGCCGCCTTTTTTCCCTTGAGGGAGCTCCTTCTGGAAGCCTATGCGAGAAATGCATACACTGGGGAAAATAGCCCCGCCTTCCCGCAGAAGGCTGCAGCGGGATGTACTTGGGAAATTGTACCATAAAACCACATAGCGTTAACTTTATCTGCTAAAAAATTATCGCCAAAGTAAATGGTTCTTCGCTAACGCTGATAATAACGCTATAATTTTGACAGCACTAGTAAAAACTAAATCAAAAATAAAATGAAAATCCAAGTAAAGTGGATACGGGCGTGCAAAAATAGTGCAAACTTGTAAATCAGACCGTATAAACTTGAGATGTTAACAAAACTGCCTCAAAAGTGCAAACTTGTTTTTGAAAATGAAAAGTGAAGCCTCAATACTCCAACAAATGCTGCGATTTTGACAGCAGGACATTATCTACACTGCTGCAAAACCAGATTTGCAGCTGCTAGTTCGGCATCAACTAGAGAGTGTTTGCTGGTCAGCCCCATTTGTTAATGTGTCTTCAGTCAAACCTATTGGCTGTATTTTGCAGCCGCTCTGGCTTTGCTATGATCCTGGTGGTCTGTAGCACGAGATGCGAGGCGCATATCCACATATCCAGCACATTATCTTTAGCTGTATTAAATCCAAAATGATTCCAGACATCGGACTTCATTTGGGACAGCTTGCTGAGCGGTGTGTTACTTGGGTCGGCATTTGCACACGCCTGTTCGTTTGAATGTGAACTTCATTCGCATCACTGTAAAACTAAATTGATCTTATTCCCTACACATTGATTTTACAAAAATGTAAAGGAATCGATCCAAAATCGATTGAATCGATTTTGTTACCCAGCCCTACTGGTTTCTACATGGAATGATACATTCTGAGCTTTATTGTTTTTAAATCATTTAAAAAAGAAGATGACTAAACAAATGAAAGAAGGTTTAAAGATTGATTAGTCTGGCTCTCCTTGAACGTCTACGCTTATAGTTTTATCACCTCTGCTAACATAGCCTCTGAAGTTAGTTTTTTTTTCCCACTGGTTGAAGAATATTGAACTGCTCAGTCAAAATTATGGGTTCCATTCATGAACTGAACTTTTTGTAAAGATTCACTCGATTCCCAGGTCTATATTCAAACAATCACATTTACAGTACGAAGATGAAATAATCACTTTAAAGAATCGTTCGTTCTATTTTGAACGATCATTAATTTCTGTCGTTTGTAACAGGCAGTGTATTTACAGACTTAATGACGATGTTGCTCCTTCAAACAGTTTTTAATTTCTTGCTGTAGTAAACAGCAGGATGTTAAGGATTTTTTAATGATGTCATCATTTCAAAATCAAGCATGATCAATGATGGAGAGAAGTTAGAAGGAGGATAAGTCAAAGTAAATTTGTGTACTCTGTCTTAGGGCTGAGCAAAATGGATAGGCCATTGTTCATTTATCTATAGCCTAATCATTTCTGTGATCAGTTTTTTGCTCTTATATATTCTCAAAGGCACATACACATTCATACACAGAAAACCACTGATATTGTTGTGTTGTTTTGGTTCAGTTTGTTTGTATCCTCATATCAAAGTGTTGTCTTCTTGCCCAATAACACTCTATATATATATATATATATATACATAACAATATATATATATATATAATATATATATATATATATATATATACCTATATATATATATATATATATATATTAGGGATGGAACGGTTTTAGCGAAAACCGTCGAACCGCTCTCGTTAAACTGATACTCGTTCAGTTCAAGTGTGTTGCGTTCGGATTCATCGCTGGCTGCTCCTTTTTCTAATGCCAAGCTGCCGTTTACTCCAGAGCAGAAGGTTCCCTACACTGTGACTGTGCCAACCACCAGTAGTAAACAAGAAGAAGAGGAAGCAAAAGCAGCTTAGCGAGGGGGAAGCAGGGAAAAAATCAAGGTTGTTGGGAGAATTGTGTGTGGTATGGCTTAGTGGGAAAAGAACAGGAGTTGGAAGACGCCCCAGCAGCACTTTGGCAGGTCTGCTGTACGATGGGAGCGCTTTTGCATTTAGAGTGACCTACTGTTATGTTAACGGCGAAAGAAAGAGTTGTGGATAAAAGTGCAACAGTGTGCAAGCATTGTGCCAACCGTTTTGTTTATGCTAACAGCAACATGTCATGCTAAACCCTGATAATCTCATAATTCTTCTCCAGCAACTCCCACTCCGCCCCGCTGCTGGAAATGGCTGCTGGAAATGATTCAGGGTTTCTGCGTGCGGATCATTTAAAATAATTACAATCCATTATTTTTGGGGATTTTTTCATTAATTTCATCAATTTTTATGGGATCAACATGTATCGAATCGAACCAAAAACCTTGACCAGAAACTGTGAATCGAACCGAACCGTGGATTTTGTGAACCGTTCCACCCCTCAATATACACACACACACTATATATATATATATATATATATATATATATATATATATATATATATATACATTACATATGTGTGTGTGTGTGTGTCATGAAGACACACCCCCTAAGCCTGAAAGCTTATAAAGCACAGATGCTTATCCCATCTTCACTGCTGGCTTAGTTGTTGATCTTTAAAATTGGCTTCTGAAAAACAAGAAAATATTCGTATGTATAAGTGATGGTAAGTCGCGGTCTTCTGATCTTGATGCTTTATACATGCAAACAGCTAAGCATGAATATAATGTCTGTTGAAAATCTTCAGACTCTAATATTAAATACACTTCTTTCACAGGGTGTCTTATCAGAGTAATCTCATCATTTCATTTTGTGGGGAAAACATTTGTACCACACATTATTTACAGTTAGCAGCAGCCTAAGAAAGCTCTCCTGACTTGTGAAACTAACCTGATTAGAAATGCACAACACAGACAACTAATTGCAGTCCAGTCAGCCTTTCTGATCGCTGACAGCCATCTCTTATGACGTTCATTCTCTTTTGGTCAGCGTTAAAAACAAATATATATCGGTCACCTTTTTTATTGTCACACAAACCATACGGGTGGCATGTTTTATGCAGAGGACCAGAGCAGGTACTCAATATGGCCGTGGCTAGATTTGAAAGACGGTGACTTCAGCTTCAAGGCATCTATAATCCTGATACCTTATATTTTAATGTCTATGTACAGTAAACAGCAGTTTAACAAGTTTGGCAAACGTTGATTTTTGTGATCGGTGATCAGCAGTCGGCTCCAAAATCTCTTCAGGTCTAATGATAACACAAGATAAAACATCTTCCAAATAAATATTATAGTTTTTTTTTTTTGTCTCACGTGAAAGAATCTTGATAATGTTAAATTTCCATATATTACCTTACCCTACAATGTCTTACCAGCCAGATTACGCGGCATATGGAAAGGAGCGGGCAGAGCCTAATTTCAAAGACTGGACTAACCGAGTCAGCGGAAACAGACTAAAACCAATCGCATACCTGCAGATGAGAGGTGTACAAAACTTCATTTTGTCTACACTCTATGCATACAAAACGACAATAAAGTTTGTCTAAGTCTAAGAATTTGACACAAAAGCATCTTTTTTTTTCTTACAACATCCAGTTGTTTAGATTTTGATAATATTTGCAGTTTCGGGACATAATACGGGGCATCAATAGAGCATTTCTCCTCTGCGGCTGCAGATGGTTACAAAAAAGCGCGGTGTCATCACGGCCCCGCCTCCCGCGCTCTGATTGGTCTGTGATTCTTATAAACTGGAGAGTATTGAGCCTCACCAGACTGACTTACTCCCGATGTAAGGCCCGCCAGGCTACAGCTCTACTTATCAGCTCTTCTGTTAACTTCTTGAAGTCTTGTTTTCTCTTACTCATTCACAGCCTGAAGAAAACAAAAGATATGAATTGATAAGTTTTAGAAAATGAAATGGCTTCATAAATATCTGTATGTCAAACCCTTCACTGACACTAATAATGGCTAAAATAGTCTTCCTCCTTCAGAAGCATCTTTCATCCAATCCAACCCGTATTGGGTTTGAAAGTCTGTAATTGTAGCTACAGGCCAGTTTATTTTATCAGAAAACTGTAATAATTAAAGAAAAAATTTGGCGTGAAAATGATGACACCACTTCTAACAGTGAACACAGCTTGTGACTCATTTTATCAGAAAGTGCCAGTCAGTTGAACATGACTCAACAGGCTGGTTTGTGAATCATTGCTGACAGTTCCAGGGATGTTGGCTTCAGTCGACCGTGACTGTTAGTCTCACTTTATTTCGATGTGTTTGTTCTGGGGGCGCACACTCACCTCACTACTACACACGGGATTATTCCAGTCTGGGTTTAGCTGCAGTAATGGGGAGCGGCACTTATGGTAGCTGACTGGAATGATGAAACAATGGCTCCGACACACCGATCTCTATCTTTGTTTTAGGGACTGAGCCTTGCTGGTCGTGACTCATTAGTGTGTGGAAACTTTGCATGTAGGCTGCCAGAGCCATCATATCAGTCCATATGCCCACAGGTCTACACCATTAGTATAACTAGGAACACATCGACCCTCACTGGAAATGAACTGTTGACAACAGTAATTCTGAGAGCTCTCATAACAAGCAGTGCAGCTGAGCTGATCACTGTGCATCCAGGCTTTTATCAGTTTCTGGTCCTGGAGCTGTTAGCCTGCGGATAAAAGTTGATCATTACTATAAATAGTGTTCTCCCCAAAGTGGATTTAATCGGCAATGTTTCTCCTTTACTGTATCCGCGAATCTGTTAACAAGTCCTTGTTTACTGTGCCTCATCGGAGACGAGGAGATGCTTGTGTAATGTTCTCTAGGTGTTGGGGTTTGTTTTTTTTCTTTTGTGTTTGCATTTTCAGTGTTTTTTTTGTTGTTGTTTTAAATGGTTTTGTTGCATTTTTTGTCCATGAAAACTCTTTTTATATAACTTCTTCTTTTTTACTCTTTATCTTTTATTTTGTGCTTTAGAATTTGTTTGTCTTTGATCTCCTTTTATCTTTTCAAGTTTCTTTCTCTCAGCTATTTTCTCTCGACTGTGTTCCTGATAAAAAGTCTCTCTGCGTCATGTTTTTGGCTTTCCTTCTACTGCAGCTGCTATTAGCTCATTTAGTTTCTTCTTTTTTTTATTTTCATCCATTTGTCCGTTTTAAAGCTCCTAATGTGTCTTTTTTTTCATCGCAGGATTCTTGTTTTACTCCGCCTTAATCTTTAGGATTCTGCACCGCTTTTCCATGAGCTGCTGTCACTCTCTTTACAGTTATGATTTGTCTAATTTTTCATGATCAAAAAATTGTTTTGACAAAACCACTACCTGCATTTGGGTCACACTTTAAGTGATTTATTCACAAGAGCATGACAAGTTGAGTTATCAGGGTTCCGCTGGTCCTTAAAAAGTCTTTAAAGGCATTGAATTCTTCAAAAATAAAACTAATCAATTGGTATTAAAATGTCTTTAAATCAGTCTTTCTTAGGTCTTAATTTTTAAAACATCATAAATAGGATTATTTTTTTTCACGATTTATTTTTGTAATCTAAATGAAACATTAAAATTGAAAACATTTTTTTTTATTTTTAAAATAATGGCTCAGTCATTCATTATTGGTTCCGTCCCGAAGCGGAACCAATAAAAGCGTTGTTGCGGCCGGGACATTTGGGAGATGCACCATTAACTTTTGTCTGGAAAATATGAGCAAGTGTAAATGTAACAAAAATTGTCTCCAGCCAAGAGTTTTTCTCCATGGCTACAACCAGGAACATACATGAGGCTCAGTGTATTTTGTGCAAGAAGCGATTCAAGCTCAGAGCGATGGGAATTAAGGCAGTGGAGTCACACATGCGTGGCGCTTGAGAAACACAAAGCTGCAAAATCGGAGTTACCGAGAAACAGCAGCGGTATTTCTCAGTTTTGTTCCACCCTTGTCTCTGCAACGCCTCCATATCACCAAATCAAACATACTAAGAAAACCATACAAAGAAAAAATAGCTGCAAAAAGACTTAGCACTGGTTATGTTGTGGCTTTAAAACTGATTTGTTTTGTTCCCTGCTAAAACAAAGTTTGTGAATTCAGTTAAATAATTGTTAAAATATATCTGTCATTTGTGTGTTTTTAGCTTTCATCAGGAAGAAAGCTGGGGAACACTTTTCAAAATTTGAAACATTAGTGCAGTGGTTTATGTTCAAATAAACCTTTGAGTTAAAAAGTATGCTTCGCAGTTCTTTTTCTTGTGTTTCTTATGAATTTGGTCTTAAGTTTTTATTTCAAGTGGCATTAATAAGTCTTAAAAAGTCTTGAATTTAACTTGCCTTATGCTGTAGGAACTCTGGTTATATCTTCAGAAAAACACAAGTAACAATCTTTTATCTGGGCTAAATATTTCAGTTAAGGTAGTTTTTTCTCATTTTATTTACTTGCCTGATCCTGTCAGGGTCCTACAGCCTAAACAGCTTTGTAAGATATCTTTTTTTTGTTAGTAAAACCATGAAAAGGTTTAAAAAAAAATGTGTATTATTTTTTTACATTAATTTTTCAATGTAGACACACTTAAAACTTTTGCTACCCTATTTTGCTGATCAGCCTGTTAATTCACTTGATGGACACAAGAAGACAGCTTTAAAAGTACTTCCCTATTTTATTCCAAATCATGGTATCTCATCAATGACAGGATGTGAAATCTTTAACCACTCACCTTTTATTTATGAGGCTCATAATATTTCAGCAGAGATAAATCTCAGCTTTATTAGTGTGACATTTTGTTCTTGAAAACCCTGACTTACACAATCAGACACATGCATTGAACAGAAAACATAGAAAAGGTTATATACACTGGAAAAAGTCAGAAATCTAGATGAGTCATTTTTTCTTAAAATAAGTGCATTTGTTCTTGGATTGAGGAGGTAAACGAGACATTTTGCCAATGGAACAAGATAATTTACACTTAAAATAAAGAAACACAATGATTTGCATTGTCTTATTTCAAGTGCACATTATCTAGTTATCTTATTTTAAGAGTAAAAATACTCATTCCATTGGCAAACTATCTCATTTACCTAATGAAATTAGGGGAAAAGCACTTAATTTAGGACATTTTTACTCATTTCTAGATGGTTTTTCCAGTGTAGAAATACCTATTGTATCAAAATTGCAAATAAATGATATAATTTCACTAAAACACAAAGTGAAATGACAGCTCTAATATTTTAAAATGAGAATTTTCTGTCTGATTTCCTAGTTCAGGCTTTAAAGGGTTAAGTTTAATGAGAAACATCTGAGTTAGTATTTAGAGATCTTGATTCAGCATTCAGCTGAAGGGTCCTTTTATATTCCATACAAGGATGAATGGGTGCATAGCACTTTAGCAGAAATGGAGACTTCATCTGTCGGATTTGGATGAAATGGAAATGTCATAGTAATATCTATTCCTTTGACCCTTACATTTTAGAAATAAGCCTGGAAGATAAACTGAACCGTGCTTCTCGTAAGAAGCCCCGGAGGCAAGGACTGCAGGTGGGAACTAATAAATATGTTCCTTATGTTATTAGCATCAAACTGCCTGCACTCTCCGAGGAGCGTTACAAAGGAAAATGTGACACATTTTGACTGTAATGGCAAATAAATGACTCAAAGATTCAATTAGGTCTCTGTTTGGAGTACAGAGAAGCTTCTGGGAATCAGTTTTTACTTTTGTATCGCAGCTCACAGCAGGCCGCTTCTCACATCAAAGTGCCTATTTTTCATCAACAGACTCAGACTCGTGTATTTTGAGGTTAATCACAACAGCAGCTTCATTTGAATTCTTCAAGATACCCGTCTGTGTAAACCTGATGGAAATATGTACGATTTATTTAACTTACTTTAACTAACATCTCTGTAAACATGGTAAAACAGACAAGTTAATGAATGATAAAATAAAATAAAAACATTTTTTAGTATTTATATTAATTCTTAATACTTGTATTAAGAATTATAACAGTATTTACCTGAAGATCAAAGTAAACTGGATATGTAACCATAGGGGAGTTAAAGTGAAAGAACATTATGGAGATTTTAATAAGTCATTTAAAGTTGTTTTGAGAGCAGCAGGAAACAGATGCAAATAAATCTTGATATTTGATTAAAAAAAAGTAAATAATAAAACTGGCAAAAAAGAAAAACAAGATTTGGATTTATTTATTTATTTGACAAGGACAGTGTACATTATTAAGCATTCCAGCAAATGCACCAGAAATAGCTAAAATGCCATTTTTTAATCTGTTGTCCCTGAACAGATCATAGAATTATCTACGCATATACCTGCTCCCCAGGCGCCACACAATGGCAGCCCACTGCTCCCCAGGGGGGTGGATTAAATGCAGAGGTAAATTTCTCCAATGTGAGATCAAAAAAGTTCATGGTTAAATTATTATTATTATTAAATTTGTCCAGGACTTAAAAGAAATGGAGCTGATCGATTTTTTTTATATCAGGATTTCTCATTTATTAAGAAAGTTAAAATGAAAAATACTGATTAAAGATCAGCCGTTATATAAATAAACATGACAGAATTTTTTTGCTACTGATATTCATTGATGTTTGGTCTAATGATTAAAACTTGAGTTATTCATATCAGCCTTGTTCTAATAATCAATTTATCACAACAAATATTAACCTTATATATTATAATTTGTCAAAGTGATAAACTTTTACTGTCCTTCATGCTTTAAGCTCATGTCAGTTATTATTTTTATAGGAATAGGGAAATAATAACAATAAAGGGGTCAAATGAAAAATTTGCTGTTAAAATACTTTTTTTTGGTAACTTTTCAACTTACATACTGGTATTTATGACAACAGGTCAAATTCAGAGTGAAAACAGGATTAGGTAAAATTATTTTTCTTTTTCTGTTCAGCTTTTTCAGAGTCAACTTAAAATTGTTTTGGAGGAAACTAGTATTTATTTTATTTTCGATTAATTTTAGTTGGTTTTCTTTATTAAAATAGCTTTAAAAGGGACTTTTTTTTGCAAAACATATGAAAAAAACAGCTTGGAAAGAAGAGCAGCTTGGCATAAAATCACTAACGGTTCAATTTATCTGGAGGTAATGTACGCCCACGCTCCGATGCAAAGGGTTAAAATGGTTAAAAAATAAAATAATGTATCATTCTCTAGGGGAAAAAAACTGTTTCTAATACCAACATACCATGAATTAGCACAAGAATACCATAAGAAAAATGTCCTTTACTAAAATTCTTTATTTTCAATTAGTGGTTAAGAGCATTGTTGGAGGATTCCTCTGATGTCATCTAAAAAATTATGTTACAAGAGCTCATCTAGGCCTTTTGAGAGTGCTGTCATCAATGCACTGGTTCAGGACCTGTGCTGCGTCTGTTTTACAAGAACGTGAACACAATGGCAGTCCAGTCCGTAGACTGAGAAACAGTCTTGGTTCTTGGCAGCGTGACTGCTGGATGAGTGACAGGTATACTGATTAACTGAGCCAAGCTGGAAACTAGGACTACTGAGGGATTTTAATGAGAGGGGAATGAAAAGGCGAAATAACAGAGAACATGTAAGGAATGTTAAACACACAGACCTTTAAACACTGAAACTGATAAGGCAACTTTCTAAATAATACAATATATTATAATCTCAGTCCTGAATTTGTCAACATGTATTTCATTTTATCAGTTCTCTTTAATTGCTTACTGTACATCAAGGATTAAGATAAAGTCTTCACTCTTAGTGATTAAGCAAGGAATCTAAATCCGGTTAAAAAGAAAAAAAATCAAAAAGCGTAAAAAAGGTCGGAGAGTCAATGACCAGAGTGTTGTCACCAGGTTATAAAATCTAAAGTAATCAAACCAATGTCAATAGATGTGTTTCCATTATTGTTCTTTATGCATGTTTTCTAGTATTGCATTATGTCATGGTTTTATCGAGAGCTCGGACCCACATGCAGAGAAACCTACGGTATTCAGAGAGACCAGGGGAAATGTTTAACAGGTTTATTGAAGAGATAAAGCGGAATCCAGTGTTGCTCTGAACACTGTTCAACCGGAACTGAAAAGTGAGGGAAGACACAGTGGTTGGTTTTTGAACTTGAAGAGGAGAATTTGGTTGCTGACTCACGATTTCCAGAGAAGTTGTTGACTCTTTTGACTCCAGTCTGTGTGCGGTAGTTCCAGTGTTTGTATCTGATTCGGTGGAGGGCGGACAGGGTTTAGCCAGAATGCGGTTGTTTGTAGGTGAACGGGGAAGCTGCCTGCCACTCAGATTTCCTGGGGGTACTTGAACGGGTCGTAGTGGAGCTGAATCCCTTGCTCAGTGTGAAGCTCAGAACGATCTCTTGAGGGAAAGTGGATTCAAACCTCCAGTTTAAATCCTCAGCTCAATTTGAATCTCAGATTGATCCTTCCAGGGGAGAGAAGGTCCAAACATCCAGTTTGCAGCATGACTTCCCTGCCGAGAGGCAAAGACAAAAAACAAGATTAAGACTCAGGTTGACAAGAACTCAGTTTGACTCAGCAAATCTCAGCTTGGCTAGAGTACCCAAAACTGGCTAACACTCTGGCGTTGAGGTAGTGGCAGTCAGCAGCTTAAGAGCACCTGCTAATGAGGTAACCCTCTGCAGGTGTGTGGGGAGGTGGACCAGAACGAGGCGCTCCTGGTGGAGGAAGGGGAGACAAACACAGAAACACAAACACACAGGCAGGAATCCTGACACATTAGAGAAACGGTCAAAATCGAATCAGCTTTTTTTTTTGCTTCCTTAATGTGCTGTTTGACTTTTCGAAAAAAGTTAATGTGCACAATTGTTTACAATGTTTTGATCTAATCATATTTACCTCACATGACTGATCATTTCATTAAAATGTTACATCGCTGATACGAGCTAACATGATAAAGTAAATGCAACTTACCTGGTTGCATTCATTAAAACCTCCATGGTCCGTGGTAGTTTGCTAACTCTTCTTCCTGCTTATTACAGCCAAGCATAAGGTTAACAATATTACATTTGGATTACCCGGTTCTCTCTTTCCAAAGGACAGAAACACATAGACCCAAAATTTACATATTTGTATGGATATACGGCTGGTTTCTGTTCTACTAGCTAGTAGAGCTAGTAGATGGTAAAAACCACCATTTTTAATTACTTTAATCATCGGATCTCTACAGGCACCATGATAAAAATGAAATGACATTCTTTTTTGATAACCAAAACGCTTTGTTTGCCATAAAGGTTATTAGAAATTGTTACAAACAGTAAGCAGCGGTGGGAAAGGTTTGCAGGAAGATGGTTTGTCTGAGTTTTGCCTGCACTTCACGTGCGTTTAGCATAATATGATCAAAGGTTTGAAGCTTGGCTCTGTTGGCAGTTATAGGTTTTTTTAATGCATCGCCCTTGGCTACTCGTATAAGCTGAGAAATTTACAGAATCATAAACCCACCATCATCAAAGCACACAGTTTGCACACAATGAAATGTTTTCTTTGCTTGTGTATACCTGTTGTGCACGGTGAAGGGTGTCATTTGATTCGACATGGATCAACAGAGGAAGAAGGTAATGAGGAACGGTGGGAAGCAGAAAGTGGTTGCTGCGTATGCTAACTAAGGCTGAATAGGAGCGGGGTTTAAGGCGGAGGGGGGCAGGGATCAGGATGGCTGCAGTGGCATTGATTTTAAAGTGATTGTTTTAGTAGTTTTAGTGGTCATTGAGATCTGATAAAGTGTCCTTTTGGGGATTACCCCTAAACTCGCCTATGATGGGGTCAAAGTCAAGGTTGTAAGTTCTGTTTAACAAGGTTTTCTGTTTTGCCATTTTTCAGTATTTAGTCAAGACATATGTAGAGATTTGATCCAAAACAATAGGAAAATAAACAATTTCATTTAATTTGTTTGTTTGAAGAAAGTAAGAAATAACCAATGAGTTTATTTCTAATTATTGAACTGAGAGGAGATGCATTGTTTTTAGTGGTGTTGCACCGATTCCCCGATACCAGTATCGGACGGGGCCCCGATACTACCCTAAATGGTGGTATCGGTATCGGCGAGTACCAACAAAAGGGCACCGATGTCACCATTTTGAGAGCCATAAATTTATTCAACTATTGTCACCCATCCTCCTGGTAGGCAATAAAAAGTTCTACTGGATTCACTTTGTATTAGATTTTTTCCTGCTTCAGAAAGGTAGGCAGCAGCTTGACAAATCCATGATGGCTATTATTTTACATTATTATGGTATCGGTATCGGCCGATACTGCACAGCCAGGTATCGTATCGGGGCCAAAAAATGGCATCGGCGCAACACTAGTTTTCAGTTTGAATGATGTTATCCAGAACATCTTTCTGGAGGTTTCTGCTTGTTTCTTAACGTCTGCTGGTTCAGTCAGTCAGCCAGATGTTTGGAGCATCTCATAGAACCAGCTTTGCCTTTCTAATTAAGATGTTTTCTAAAGTGGGTCTTCTACACCTATTAAACTTGATTGTTTTCCACAAAAACTGACTTCGTTAGTTGTTAAAATAGTGCAGATGTTTTGATAATTAACTTTGGAGAAATTTACCTCTGCATTTAACCCATCCCCTTGGGGAGCAGTGGGCTGCCATCATGCGTCGCCCAGGCAGCAGTGTGGGGTTCAGGGTCTTGCTCAGAGACCCAGAGTGGCAGTCTGTGGGAGTGGGGCTCGAACTCAGAACCTCAGGATTCCAAACTCTGTGCCCTAACCACTAAGCTGCGACTCCCTGCTAATGAGTATATATAATGAGAATATGACAGCGGAAATATAACTATCAGAAAATGATATTTTACTAACTGCCCTAATGTATTTTGCCTAAAAGCAAGATGAAAAAAAAACACCAAAAAACGGTATAGATTTTACCAGCCAGAATAGTCAAATATTTAAATAATTTTTATAGGTAACAGATCGATGGAATAGTATTGTTTTTATTTTATTATGTAATTACTTTTTTTGCACTTTTAAACAACCTTGCTGGTTGTTTGAAGTTTGCATGGTCTTCAATGCATGAGTGGATTCCATCTGGGTTTTCTGGGTTCTGGTTTCTGATTCTGATTCAGGAGGGGGTCGGTCATGTGGTATTTGTTTGGTCATGTGACCGTGATGGAGATACAGCCCAGGATTGTTGGTAATCAAAGTGACTAAATGGTGGGGAAATGTACGATACCGGTAAATATTGGTTATCTGCCATGTTAATATCAGATATCGAAAGTTTTAATGTTTCTTTCAGTGTGAGTCATGCGATTGCATCAAAAGATGAATTTATTTTAAAGCATCCTGCTAATCTGTGGAGTACACCACCATGCCCTACTTTAAATCCTGACATTATTCATGTTATTTCATGGTTGTAACAAAAAAAACATGGCCCAGATAAAGCTTCATTAACGCTTCTGGTTCAGTATAAGGTTAAAGTTTCCTGTTATAGTTTAGTTTTAGTGACATGATTGGGATCTATACAGTTACCTCCTGCAGCTCCTCTGAAAGTGACTGAAGGGAAATTATAAATTTTCTACCTTATTGTATTTTTTCTTCCAACAAAAACCCCGTTCACATCTAATATCCTTCTTTTTATGATGCCAGGGAGGTGACTCAAATAAGCTGGGCTCTAATGTGCGACATCAGCTTCATGTTGAGACATTTTAGTGTTCTGAAATGCTTTGCGTCTGAAGAATTCACCCGCCTATTAAAGCAGAAGTTACATTTTTTATGAAAGCTGCTAACGAACCACTTCTCATGTCTCCTAGTTGAATCTGGCCAACTGAAATGTTAAATGTCTGACACGTGCCAAGCGTACAGGGGTTTAAGTGGAGCTTTAAATGCCCGAAGGAAACAGCAGTTCCCTGATTTCATCTTCGTTTTTTTCCAAAGCGTAAGGAAAACCAAGCATGGAAGATGAAGAGTGTTTATGTTTAGGAGATGCAGGTGTGAACGCCTGGTGATTGCAGCGATATGAAGCTATATCAGCTGTATCGTTTGCAGATCCTCTTAAATTTCCAACTTTAACATTAGAATATTTGATTATTTAAACAAAAAAATCTTTTTACATCTAATTTTTTAGCAGCAGAACCATCTTTTTAATCTGTTTTTTTCCTCCTGGATTTTTGGACTGACGGAAAGCAAGCATTTATTGGGCTTCCATCAAAAATGATCAAGTCTAACTTGGCTTCATCAGTAGTTACCGTTCCCTTTATTCTAACTGCCTGCATAACCCCAGTGTGCTGCTTGTGTGCGATAAAGACAGAAAAGAAATAAGAATGCAGCTGTAAACATGTAGGGTCTAATCACATATATGCAGGATGTGTGTGCGTTTGCATCCATGCAGCTGTTGGGTTGCGTCCAAACAGCAGCTGGAACTTTAGTTTGAGTGTGTCTTAATTACTCTCTGCTGTTACTAGAGGCAGATTTTCTCGATCAAGACATGTGTCCTCAGGCGGTGTTACAGTTATGGTAATTTTTTGCCTGCAGTGGGTAATATGAAGTGGGCTCCCAGAGCCTTGACAGTAATTTGAATGCTTTAGTCCGCAGGCAAGTAAGGTCCTTCTGAAAATGTGGCACCAAATGTTGTGCGGCTTGCTTTGTTTTTATTTTTTTATTTTTTGGAGTGTGTGGAATTAAGTGTAAAGGAAAGGAGGGGAAGGAATAAAGAGATGGCTCATTCCCTACTTAGGGTAAAAGGCTAATCTCCCATTTCCAAGTTACAGCCCCTCAATTAGTATGGAGACACTATAATCCGATGTGACACACATTTCTACATGCAGAGCTGGCTATGTTGAGGCTCTTCTGTTCCATTTCTTGGGGAAGGAAGGCGAAATTTAATATTCACTGTCAAAAGTTTAATGCATACGCTCAGAGGGTCAGTCAAAAGAAATAGCTTGCTTTTAAAAGCTATGAAAGCTCTGAGCCAAACCTCTCTAAGCAAATGTAGGAAGGGTTAGAACGTGGCTAAATGGAGAGAAAAGGGAAAGTATATTTTCCTGCCATTAAGAAAAAAATAATTCAAAATGAAGAACTGAACAACAGCTCAGAATCACACTGCTGTCCAACCTTATCCAACCTCATCATTTACATTACTGCTCCTCTGCGGTACGAAGCCCAGAGGAGGTCAAAGAAGCAAGACTGTGAGACACGCAGTGAGACCACAACTCCTCCCATGGTGCGGCGTAAGCAACTGTAAATAATGGGTTTCAGAGCAAAGAGGTGCGTGCATTGGGTCCCGTCTAGAAAAGTATGGAAGTAAATCTGTGTCGCTTGGATTTGAATTAAAAATACCACTGAAATTTAAATGTTGTATGTTTGTACTTACTGTTTCAGTGTTAAAATGTATTCAGAACACATTTTTGACCTAAAAAGGAGTCCATTGTCATTATTTCTACACAGTTGAAATTTAATTTATTTTCTCTTCAAGCTAAAAATTCATATTACTATTTCAAAGTGATTACATTTTCAGTACTTATTTTTCAGTTAAATTTTTCAGTGTTAAAAACATCTGCATATAAAAAAATTCAACCTTTCAAAATTCAAACTCAATATTTTCAGCCTCCTCAGATTCAACTGGCTCTATTTCACTGTCTTAAATTCGGACGTCTAAATTCAGTGTAAAAAGGGGAAGGGTTACTTCAGGTCACAGACATTAGCAATGGATTGTGGAGTCCAACACCCAGCCAATCCCGTTACGCTTTTCTTGAAGTCACGCGTGGCGTGACGGCTTGTGGCGCTCATACTTCGGAAAAACCAGCATCACGGAGCCAGTGATGCAAGCTAACGCTTAACTAAATTGCAGAAAAATGAAACTGCAACACCTCGATGACTTAGCATATATTTCTAGTATTCTAATCCAAGCTTCTTCTTCCACCTGTTTTCTGTGTCTCTTAGATAACGAGGCAGGCTTCCTTAATACAGGGTTCAAAGTTTCATAAAAGAAAGTCAGAAACTCAGGCATTGAATTCCACAAAAATAAAACTGAGGTCTTAATGAGGGTATTAAAATGTCTTAAATCATAGGTTCGTGCTCTTGGAATTTTTTAAATCATCATAAATAGGATCATTCTTATTTACGATTTCTTTTTTGTAATCTAAATAAAACATTAAAATTGACTCTTCGTTTTTTTTTTAAATAAAAAAATATACGATTTCTTCATTACCCATTCCGTCGATAAGCGAGGAACCAAATAAAAGCACGTTGTTAGCGGCGAGGACATTTTGGAAGATGCACCATTAACTTTTTGTCTGGAAATTATCATCAGTAGTTAAAGTGCAAATGTGTAACCCCAAAATTGTCTCCAGCCTGGGCTTTCTCCATGGCTAAAACCCGGGAACATACATGAGGCTCAGTGGATTTTTTGTGCAAGAAGCGATTAAAAGCTCAGAACGATGGGAATTAAGGCGCAGTGGAGTCGCACATGCGAAGCACGAAACACAAAGCGTCAAAATCGAGTTACAGAGAAACAGCCGGTATTTCTCTAGTTTTGTTCCACCCTTTGTCTCTGCAACGCCTCCACTTATCACCAACTCAAACATACTAAGAAAACCATACAAACTTCCTAGGCTGCAAGACTTAGCACTGTAGTTATGTTGGGGCTTTAAAACTGATTTAGCTTCCCTGCTAAAAACAAAAGTTTTTAGAATTCAGTTAAAATAATTGTTAAAATATAGCCGTCATTTGTGTGTTTTTAGCTTTCTTCCTGTTTGAAAGTTTTTCAAAATTTTAAACATTAGTGCAGTGGTTTATGTGAAAATAAACCTTTGGGTTAAGTGTCGCAAGCAGGCTTTTCTTGTGTTTCTTGTAAATTTGGTCTTAAGTTAAATTTTTTATTTCAAGTGGCATTAAAAAAGTCTTAAAGTCTTGAATTTAACTTTCCTTATGCTGTAGGAACCCTGTAATACTAGCTTTCTTTGTGTCACTTTTTTTTGGGAGTTTTTGCTGCACTACTGGCTCGTTTTTCGACAGTTGGAAAGGGGTGTGAGAGAGGGGGAGAGACATGCAACAGAGGACCACAGGTTGGGTTTGAGGACTAAGACCTCTTTACATGGGTCATGCACGCTAAATGCTGCACCACCTGCACCCCCCTCTTTGTGTCACTTTTCATCTAACTAATAACTGTCCTGTCAAAACATTGAAGAACCTGATTTTTGGATCATCTTGTTTCTAGTTAAGCCAAACTTTTTATGTTGAATGAACTTCATTTATCTCACATTGTAGAAACTTACCTCTCTATTTAACTCATCCCCTTGTTGAGCAGTGTGCTGCCATCTTGGGGCCCCTGGGAGCAATCAGTTAAGGGTCTTGCTCAGAGAGCCAGAGCTGCGGGAGTGGTTTTTGAACCCACAACCTAACCACCACACCCCAAATGACTACTCCGGATGCAAACCTGTGACTTACGCAGCAACTTTGTGGTTACTTAACCTGCTGAGCTACTGATTCAGGCAAACATTTCTCCATATTCATTTTTCTTTTCTGGTATCCTCTCTGTCAACCTCAGACATTTTTTTCAGATGCTTTGTTCTGTGAGTATTGATGTTCCCTTTGAGCAACAACACCTTGGCGTTTGGTTGGGAGCACTGCCTTAAAAGGGCCAACAGACACATTAGTACTGTATGTAAGAGAAATGATTCCTCTGTCAGGTGCATCACACTTGGGTTGATATTTTTTCATGGAGGGAATTTTGATTAGAACAATATTATATGTTTAAATCTCGATGGGACATGTTGGCCTAATTAAAATTAAAAATCTGCAGGCATTACTTTAGGGATGTGTTCTGAAAGAAACAGACCAGCTAGTGTTTATATTGTTTAGCATTCTTTACTGATGGCATATTTCAGTTCTTAGCTAGATTGAAAGTGTCTGGTCAGCAGTTCTAATTACTTTTGACATATTTGTAATGATTTTTTGGGGGCGTGTCTCCTGAGTTTCAGCAACAGTGAAGAACTGAGGGAAGATTTACTTAAATGGAGGAGGAAATTGCTTTGGGATTCTTCCTCTCATCTTACAGCTTAGCTGTTTTAGACTCATCTCTGCACGCTCAATTCGTTCGATTCTTGCAGGGTTAAGTTGCTGTGAACGGTTGGAATGCAAAGCAAAAACGCCTCGGTGGAAGATGATGCGTGCAGTGAAGCTTCACTCCTTTATAGGTTAAGGTTCTTTTTTTGAGTGGAAATATGAGCTCTCAGGGGAAAGGCTCCATTTTAGCTGCTTTGATGAGATCTCAGGTCTCTACAATTAACAAAGCAGGGGTTGAACAGGGGGACTTTTAAGCTATAAAATATAATACTGTTTTCATGATGTTTTTATCATTATTTTCATTAAATTAAATTATGCAGGGGTGAAAAGTTTTAGCAGTTCCACAGAGAATGAGGAAGAAGATGACAAAAAATATCTGAGGGACGTTTTAGATTTATTTTACTGTTTAGAAATGAATCAGAAGACAATCAGGTCTGCATTGCTCATGTTTGTTTACTGGTTTTAAAGTCATCAATAAATTAAAAAACAAAAAATGTATTCTGTGCTCTTAGCTCAGAAGACCCGTCCATCCATCCATCTGTCTGACAGGATTAGTGTTTCTGCCTTCTTTGTCATCAAGGAGGATTTAAGGCTGTGTTGGTTTGGACAGAAAAAGAGCACATGATCTGACCTTTTCACATGGATTTACAGAACATCAAATCATCCCAAATGTTGTTGTTTTACATGAGGACCTCCTTTTTTCATAGGATTTTGTCTCTTTGGTTGACTTTTCGGTGTATTCAAGAAAAATCCCCAGATCTACTGCTTCTGTTTAGGCTGAAACTGTGAGTCATGTATACAGCAATAACCTACTTTGGGCAGATTAAAAATGAAAGCCCGCTGCTTCAGAGCCTACTTTAACCTTCACTGTGCTTTTTAAATCTTCCATTATACTCTCCTACACTGAGCTTCCCATTGTCTGTTCATGGTGGGGTTTCCCATGAAAGTGAGTCTTCTATATTTCTGCATCACTCGGTTCTGACAGCTGAGGGATTCAATTGAGCTCTATGTGGAATTATAAGCAGGGATTTCTAGAATCCATACAGCACCCTGTTCCCATATAGAATATCTGCCCTAACCTCTTAAATGTTGAACTAGAGTCGAAACGTTTAGCTGGATTTATTAATTATTGAAAGAATTATTCATCATTAATCAAATCAAATGTTTACCTACAGCAATGGTACACAGACAGACTGTGGAGAAAACCATGACAAAAAATTAGAGCAGGATGGATGCATAAGTCAAAGGATTACCGTAAATTCTGGACTATAAGCCGCTACTTTTTTCCCGCTGTTTCAACACTGCACCCTATAATACAGTGCGGCTAATACATGTTTTTTTTCATGGCGCGAAATAGGGCTGCAACAACGAATCGATAAAATCAATAAAAATCGACTTTTTAAACATGTTGGCTATGAATTACATCATCGATGTAACTGTGTTGAAACATTCGTCCGATTCATCGATTGCATCGAAAAAATCTTTCAGCCGATTCATCGATTTTTAGAATAATCGTTAGTTGCAGCCCTAGCGCGAAACCCTAACCCTGCTGCGGGATGAAGAGGAGCGCGAGTGCTGAAGTGAGAGCGACAAGGATGAGACTGAAGTCAGTGACGGCATCCTGAAGCTGTTCCATTCAGACACCGAGGAGAGGACTTTGAGGGTTTTAGTGCGCAGGAGGAAGAAGAAAGTGATTAATGGCTTTTCCTGGTCGGCTGCAATGTTCTGTGCGTTGTTCAATTAAAAGTACCGGTATAGGCAGCGTTATTTGCGTGTTACTGACACATACGTATATTTAAATGTGTTTACAGGTAGTTTGAAAAAAAAAAAGCATTCATAATATGTACCGTATTTGTTTGTTTTATCATACGGATTAAATCAAACGTTAAAAAAATGCTCACATGTGATATCTTTATTTGTAAATATCTCATATAACGTGGAAACCTGCGGCTTAAAATCCGGTGCGACTTATAAAAGTACAAAATTGATTTTCTCTCTCAAATTAGAGAGTGCGGCTTGTAATCCGGTGCGCTTTATAGTCAGGAATTTACGGTAGTTTTTGGCTGATATTAGTGTTTTTTTCTTGTATCGGTTTCGGCTAATACGTGCACCTATTGGCTGATTCATAAGTGCGTTCCACATCCATGTCTTCAGATCTTGTGGAGTTAATGTAAAACTGCTCCCCCCATTTGCTACCTTTTGGTGACGTTTTTTTTAATTTACCAATCAATGTTTCTTTTTGGTTTAATTGGAGAATTGTATAAAATTAGCTTGTGTCTTTTATTATGTAAATGGTCGAATAAAAAGCAATACCTGCTCATTCATTAGTTGTATGCAAACTTTTATCCAAATGCTTGTTTATTTAGAAATGTTTATTTTAAAAGAAGTATTTCTTGTTGCATTTATTTAAAAAATATCAATGGATACAAAATAATCATAACTCTAGTTCTCTTTTAAACCCAAAGTGGAATGTAAAAGTCCTGCTTGAATCTAGGGTAAATCTTCCAGTAAAAGTGGGAAATAAAATCTGGATGACATTACAGCTTGATTGCATCATTTATGGTTTTATAGAAAAGCCATACCTGGGCTTTAAGTCTGAAAAAGGCTCGTTTAGTGTCTGAGTCACCTATATGGTCTACTGCAGAAGTCTTCAACAGGGGGTCTGCGACCGCTAGGGGATCCACGGAGGTACTGCATGGGGTTTGCAAAAGTTTTGGTTGATTAGACTTTTTTTTTTATATATATTCCCCCTCCAATTTTTTCCACTAATTGAAATGTCTTTAAATCCACATTAACATGAATTCAACACACTGTAGTAAACATATAAATGGAGACAGAAGATGTCTTTCAGTCATCAGTGTGCACACATTCAGCTTTACACATAAGGAGCTCTTTCAAGCTGGACACTGTTTCATTCACAACACCTGTCCCATCAACTGGGAATCAGAATCAGAACTACTTTAATAATCCCATGGCAAAATTACTTTTTGTTACATTACTCCATCTGAAATAGAGGGACTATAGGAGCATTTTGATATAACACAATTTCATAAAATTTATATAAAATGAGGGGGTCCCCGCTCCATCTCGCCATCAGTTTGGGGATCCTTGGCCTGGAAAACGTTGAAGACTCCTGATCTACCGTGTCTGTTTTTCAGCTCATCAACATATTTTACTTGTGCTTTTTCTTGTTAAAAAAAATCGTAAGGGAATCTTTTCTCAAACAGTTATGGAGGGAAAACTTTAATTAATTTAATAAATTATTAAAGCTCATAGATGCCAGTTCAATATCTGAGTACATTATTCCTGCAGTCAGGGACTTAGCAGCACTTTTCTACATCCCCATAATCTCGTCACAGAGGTCCAATTATTTTGTCCTCTCAGTGTTTTATGGTACCTAACATGTTTGACTGCTATCATTTCCGTAAATGAGGATCTGGAGCTCAGGTTCAAGCCCTTCAAACCAAAAAG
>JAGKQL010000056.1:31440727-31502488 GCA_018398635.1 Cyprinodon brontotheroides
AGTTTAATATATATATATATATATATATGTATTTTTTAAATAAGGTAGCTCACCAGAGTCGGTCTGGATGAAACAGTTTGAGCTTCTCCATGAATTTAAAACTCTGATGATTCAACTTTTTGTAAACATAACCATAAATAATTACATTGTTTTTTTTCAACAGGAATATAAATATCAAAGTTATGAACTCTAATATACATCTTATGAATTTTTTCAGTTTTAGTGTGAGTAAAACTGAGAGCCTTTACGATTTGATAATTGTGTTTTGTTAAATTGCGATTATTCTTCATATGCCGTGAAGTTTACGTGTTTTACTCGCACAGACAGAGAAGCAATCAGATTTCATTGTATATCATGCAGTTAGTCAGTTTCATCATATGAAATGGATCCCAAATTAAAGCAATGGACCATTAATTCAGTTATCATCATTCATTGTATTAATTCTTTCATTATTAATTAATACATTTACTATTTGTCTAGCAGATCTAGATTAAGGGTGCATCAAAAACACATAGGAAATAACACAGGTATATTTTAAAACATGTAAAGTAATGTATCTTAGGAAGGTGTGCCATAAATATGAATACGGGGGGGAACAAATATCCTTGGGAAGCCTATCTTAGCACAGCACCAGTGCAGCAGGTCAATGATGTAGCTCTCATCCTGAGTCAATAGTGTTTAATTACATGATGTTAATCATGTGCTGAACTCATAATACAATCCCACAACAAGTGTTACACATAGCCGACCAGTCATATCTTTAATTAATCCTAACCCACACTTTCTAAGGCCCCATGGTCCTGTGGATCCACTTTATTTGGCGAATTCTTCCTTCAGTCGGTTGTCTGGACATCAAAATTAGGAATCAAAATCAAAATGCTATACTGAAGAAGTTTGCATTGAAACACATTCATATTAAAAATTAGCTCAGTCAAAGTCCAGCTCTAAAATCAATTGAAATCTGCAGTAGAAAATAATGTTCACAGACAATTTTGTTTGCAATTTAAAACAAAAATTCCTGCTGCTGCAAGTAGAGCATAAAAACTCAGAGGAAGATGAATACAGAGCCAGACCAAACCTCTGCTTTGTGCTTGGAAATTATTCTGTTTAAGTAAAATATGTTAAAGTTTGTAGCTGTAAGTGTGACATATTTTAAATGGTTTATATATGTTTGGAAGGGACTGCAGTCCTTCCGTGAGATTTAAGGTTTGCCTGCAACAGGAAACAGTTATGGCTGAATAACAAGACCAGACAACTGTGCTGAGGGCTCGTAGTCAGTGATTTATTGGTCTGTACAACAGGTCCTCCTGGAGAACCAGCCTTAGAACTATGATTGACTCCGACCTCTGCCTGTGGTCGAGAGGATTTTTGTGTGAGTGCAGTTTTAAGTTTAGGATTAGTAATCTTATGGCTGTTGTTCAGAATTTGAGTGTTTTACCTATTACCGTACCTACTTTTAGTATTTCAAATGTTTATACCATTGTCGTGGGAAAAAAGTATTCAACTAATCATCCTAGTTGAATAAACGGAGATCGATGGATTTTACTCTGTCGGCACATTTATTCATATCTTTGCAAAGAGAGAACAGTTCATCATACAGCCCTTATGGCACAGCATTCTGCCCTGTTCTGCATGAGCAGCGTTCATTCCCCCCCTTACTTACAAAAATGGAAAGGTATGGAAGTACATCTGTGTCGCTGGGATTTGAATTAAAATTGCCACTGAAATCTAAATGTTGTATGTTTTTGCTTACAGTTTCAGTGTTAAAATGTATTCAGAACACATTTTTGACCTAAAAAGAAGATCATTGTCATTATTTCTACATAGTTGAAATTTCATTTATTTTCTCTTCAAGCTAAAAATTCACAACTGGCTTTATTTTACTGTCTTAAATTTGGCGTCTAAATTCAGTGTAAAAAGGGAAGGGTTACTTCAGGTCACAGACATTAGCAATGGATTGTGGCGTCCAACACCCAGCCAATCCCGTTACGTTTTCTTAGTCACGTGACGTGACGCTTGTGGCGCTCATACGGAAGGAAAACAAGCATGACGGAGCTGGTGTAGGTACCAGATTGATCTCGGGCTGCCAGATTGACTCGGGGGCCTGCGCCTTTTGATGACGTCATAATACATAATTGTTTTAACGTTTGCACAATTGCGCAAAACAATTTGATTGGTCTGGACAGCTTACTAAAGTAATTATAGCGGGGTGTAGGTTTTATTCGAAAGCAGGATTCGCGGTTTGTAAACGGACAATTTTACGAAGAAATTCTCCATGGTCCCTGGCGCCTTCCGGATGACGTCACCGAATTAGCCATGGGCCTTGCGCCTCCCGATGATGTCACATTATGGCAACGCCACTCAAAACAAACTACATTGAGCCCGCTGGTCTGCATTTGTAACGAGAATAAATTCAGGAGAATGAAGCTAAAGGGATACAAAAATAAACTTGTAATATTACAAAAAAAATACTAGGAATACAAAGTATATTCAGAGATTAAAAGAGACCGCGATACTGTTTAAGTGACTGAGAAACTGCAGATTTGCCACATTTAATTGCCATATAGTGACGGGCGGAGTTGCCATATTATGACGTCATCAAAAGCGCAGGCCCCCGAGTCAATCTGGTACCTACATTACTTTCATTATTACTTTCATTTTTCTCTAGTTGAGTTAGCGTTAGCTTTGCATCACACGGCTCCGTCATGCTTGTTTTCCTTCCGTATGAGCGCCGCTAAGCCGTCGCGTCACGTGACTAAGAAAACATAATGGGATTGGCTTGGTGTTGGACGCCACAATCCATTGCTAATGTCTGTGACCTGAAGTAACCTCTTCCCTTTTTACACTGAATTTAGACGCCGAATTTAAGGCGGTGAAATAGAGCCAGTTGAATCTCAGGAGGCTGAAAAATATTGAGTTTGAATTTTGAAAGGTTGAACTTTCTTATATGCAGATTTTTTAACACTCAAAAATTCAACTGAAAAATAAGTACTGAAAATGTAATCACTTTGAAATAGTAATGTGAATTTTTAGCTTGAAGAGAAAATAACAAATTAAATTTCAACTGTGTAGAAATAATGACAATGAACTTCTTTTTAGGTCAAAAATGTGTTCTGAATATATTTTAAGTACAAACATAAAACATTTAAATTTCAGTGGCATTTTTAATACAAATCCTAGCGACACAGATTTACTTCCATAGAAAAGTAGTCAGAGTCAAAACAAATTACAGACACTTTGGTTAACTGTAACATGTTATGAATCAACCTTGAGAAAGAATCTGGTTTGTTATGGGAAGAAGCTATGTCTGGTCTACAAACACCATCCTGCTGAGAATGGTGTGTGGCCTTGAGAGAGAAACAGACTTTTATAGTGAGTAAATAGCATAAATTAATATATAAAAGAAGAGAAATCAAAATTTTCCGACAACAACCATCAATATGTTTCATGACCTACTGCTGGCTTTTATCTTAGTCCAGTAAACTGCTTTGAAAGGTAAAACGTTTAACGTCGTTGAGATTTAGCAATTGTGTGATAGAAAACCTGCAAGTGGAAACTCATTTTGTCGAATAGATGGATGCAGTGAGGTGAAGATAGCACAATGGCGAAGAGTCGCAGAAATGGTGTAAAGTGGAGATAATTAGTGCAGGGTATCAGGGGAGGGGAGGCCTTGGCAGGAATAATGAGAGAAATGATGAGACTGATCTCCTCTGATCAGAGGATGGTAGCTGGGATTTAGATCAAGTTTACAGTTTCTGACCAACATGGTTTGATTGCAGCGTTTTGGCATGTTTTAATTCCCTTCGTTGACACACTCTGATCTAATCCGTGCTTCTTTTGCTCTGCAGCCAGGAAAACATGTGCCCCTGCAGAGTTCGCCTGCTTAAATGGGCAGTGTGTCCCAGGACGGTGGCGATGCGACGGGGAACCTGAATGTCCAGATGGCTCAGACGAAGCAGAGGAGACATGCAGTAAGTTATCTCATTCTGTATATTCCTGCTACAAACTGACACGGATTAGTCTTTAGGAATCTCTAAATTTTTGCAGCAGAGAGGTGTTCTAAAAAACTATTAGTGTAAAAATGTTCTTCCTTTTTTGCTTCCCTGGTCAAGAAGTTAGATTTAAAATTTTTTTTCAAAATCAGACTGAGCCATTCTCACCTCCTAGAGTTAAAAGCACTCAGCTTCTCTCTTTCCCTCCTCTCCTCTCGCCTCCTGTACAATTGGGGCCAAGGGTTAAAACAATTAGCTGCTAGAAGCCTAAAGCTCTGTTAATATAGCAAGTATATCAGGAGAACAGCCTTTTGGATCTTCTTTGGTGGACAAGGAAAAAGCTTTATTCAGACGATTATTGCAGGTGAGGAAGACAAATGCATTGATGCAGCTTTTACCACCTAGCATCAGTTGTTAAGGAATACATTAAAAGATCCGAGATAAACAACAGACCAACAACTGGAGCAGAAACTATCCAGAACCGAACTGAACCTACTTGGCTGTTTTTAGAGCAAAATTATAAAAATCAGAAATGCTGCTGAGTAGATTTGTTTGGACCAGATCTATGTTTACTTCAAAGGCTGAAACATTTAATCAGATTAATCATGATTAATCGCTTATTGAAATGATCATCAAATGATTTAGGAATCGATTAATCATTAAATGGAGTATAGAGACTCTAAAACATGCCTTTTTGACAGAGCTAAAATGCATTATTTCAAGAATGTAAAAAATATATAAACATTTTAATTTAAGATAAAAAAAAATTTCATCTGCCGATATGCTCTATCCAGAACTGAGATTACCTCAAGTAGAAACAATTTACTTTCAAAAATATTACGCAAAATAATCGACAGATTAACTGATTTGCAAAATAATCGTTAGTTTCAGCCACTATTTACCTCATTAACAAATCATGTTTTCCAATTAGCAGGAGAGATGAATCCAAGTTTCATCCATGACATTATTTTTATTAGTCTTATTCTTTCTGCTGTTATATATAAAATAACACTTATAGTTTCTACATCATCTTCTTATAATCTTTTTAAAAATCAGCGGCGACCGAAGGAAGAAAATCAAAAGCCACTAAAGGTCCAGAGGCATTTATAATTATAATCTATTACTTTAAATATAATATAACACTGAAATAAAATGAGGCGTTTATACATTTGTCCATTTTAAAATCCGGGATACATTTTAGCCTTCTATGTAGACTATGACCCCTAAACTTACCAGCAAAATAAATAATATCCAATACAAAGCCCTTATCTTTTATTTGTTTTTTTTATTATTATTTTATTTTCACAACAAAAAAATAAAAATAGAATAATGTTTCACTAAAAAAGGAAATGTGATGGACAACTTGTGTAAAAAACAAAAAAAACAAAACAAAAAAAACCCAGCATTTCTTTGTATAAAACAATTTAACATATCATTAGACCACAAATCCATATGGAAAGTTCAGACAACTTAGTAGCAGCAATTTTACTCTCTGTTTAAATTGTTCTTTAGAAATATTTGTCAGTTATGTGGGAAGACGGTTCCATATCCTTGATCCTCTGTATGATACACTAAACTGTGTTTGAGCTGTACGAGAGTAAGGAGGCCTGATAAGACAACTACTACGAGTTGGATACTGGTGAAATTCATTATTAAAAGTAAAAATATTACAAAAGTGCTGGGGAAGTAACTTTTTTTTATAGAGCTATAAACGAATAAAGCTATTTGAAGTTGATTCACTTGATTAACACTAAGAATACTTGCCTGAGCAAACAGTGGTTGGTAGGGGTGTCTACGATTTACACAAAATATTAGTCTTAAAGCTCGCTTCTGAAGTCCAAAAACAGATGTAAGTTTAGTTGGGTGGGTGCTAGCCCAAGCAACATTACAGTAATTAATATATGGATATAACATTGAATAATATAACATTTTTGTTAATCAGGTGCCGGGTTTTTCCTAGTATACCGACCACTTTGGCTATTTTTGTACTTATGGCACTAATTTGAGGTTTCCATGATAAAGAATCATCTAGAATAACACAAAGGAAACGCGCAGATCTAACATTATTAATAGAAGTATTATCAATTTGAATTTTCATTGGAGATTTAAATGTATCAAAATTATAACCAAAAAATATATAACTTGTTTTTTTTTATGTCAAGTGACAATTTATTGGACTTGAACCAAGAGGATAACTTGTCAAGTTCTTCATTAACTACCTTTATTCAAATTTTAGGTTTTTTCTGCAAATAAGATTTTAGAAAGTTTATCTGAAACATTAGGGAGGTCATTAACATATATTAAAAATAACAGACCCAAGATGGAACCTTGTGGTAAACCACACTGAAGAGGAAGAAGAGGTGATTCTGTCCCATTATAGTTGACAGTTTCATACCGGTCTGAAAGGTAACTAGTGAACAAGAGTAGTGACTTATTTCGAAAGTCTTAGTCCCATGGAGAATTTAAAGCAGAGCTGGGAAGGTGTGTGTATGCAAAGTGTCCTGCAAATTGGACTCAATTTAATTTGTTTTATTTAGAAAAAAGGGCCAAAATGTAGGAAACTGGAAAGGTTATAAAATGAAACCCAATATGTTTGACTAATGTTGATCAATTGAATTATAGCTTGCAACTTCAAATTTTGTTTTTTCTTTTTTGTTGCATGTGTGTTACTGAGCTGAAAAGGAAATGGTAAAAATCTAAATGAATCTTTCAGAGGATTGTCTTTTAAGTTTCTTAGCAATTTGTGAATTTTGTTGGTCTCAATTTTTAAATAATGTAGCAGCCAAGCAAAATCCCAAATGAGTCCTGCAGAGTTAAAGGAGAGAGACAGTAAAAGACTTTGGAAGTAGAACGTGTTTATGTTGAGAATCCAGTAAAAAATTCATGAAGGAGGGTTTCATATCTTGGCTGCAGAATAAAGAGCTAGGTGTCCTGATTTGGAAATCTCATATGTGTTCTGTTGATGCTTTAAATTACAAAGTTTGAATTGCAGAAGTCAAAATTGTGTTTATCTTTGCAACAAATAAATAAGTAAAAATAGTAAAATAATGAATTTTGGGGGTTTGTTTTCAACATTGTGGGATTGGTGTCACATAAAAGCACACCTTGATGATAAGTAGCTCTAACCCTACTGCCTCTCGCTGTCTTACTAATATTTTCTCATTAAAGGAGTCAGATCACGACAACATGAACTGAACAGGGGTTTCCTAATTAGATCTTCATCACAGCTGTCTGTCTCCGGTTTGAGTGACTCTTGCTGTGACTTAATCACTCTGAAGAGGAGGATGGATGAAGGGGAACTCATAGGAGGTCATTTTATACATTTACAACTGGAGTAACCAATTAACACTTAGCTGGTTCTGTCATAAAGTGGATTTTACTGTGAGGGTAATACTATGAAGTCAGAATTCTGCCAAAGAGGCACACATTTAATAAATACACATATTAGCAGTTTTATTTAGGACATATTCATGTAAATTTCTAGGAACTTTGAATGTTTTAGGTGTGCAGATTACAATATTTCACAAGCGTGAATTCATGCTCGTTCTCCTTGCTCGTAGCTTGTTTTTTTTTATTTTTTTATGCTCCTCTAAATTCTCTTCTACTTGCGTGTGGATTTGTTCCTGCAGACTAGTGTTACCTCTTGTAACTTTAAAGGTGGAATCAACCCAAGAACTTATATTACTTCTAATTGGCTACTTTTTAGGAAAAGTTTGCAGCATAACTAATCCGATCTACGTCTACCTTGAGTTTATTACATCTCGTAACGTCAACCAGTGATAAGGGGTGTAAATAATAATGGTTTTGTATCGATGCATCGATCCAACAGCCGACGATCTGATGCATCGACAATCGTCCTCAAGAGAATGAGATTCATGTTTTTTTTCCTCGGTCTATTTTTTTATCCATTTGCTCCTGGGCGTAATTCTCCTCCGTGCTGCGGTGGCGCTAAACCTATTTTGCCCTCCTACCTCGCTTCCTGGTTATTGTCTTACAGCAGTCTGTTGCAGTGAGCTTGACGCATTTTAAATATATGCTCAATATTGGCGTGGTCTGCTACTACGCTGTGGGTCTAAATCACGGCGCGGCTTATTTGAGGAAGTGGGGCGAAGTTTAGTCCGGCGGCGAGGAGGGACATGAGGAGCCAAAAGAGCCGGAGATCCAGGTGGAAAAAAGGGTCCCAGCGTTCTCATCGCGCACCTCGCTCTTCTAGCGGGTCAAACTTCACGAGTTGTTTTCCGCGCAATTTCGGTCATAAAAAACAAAACAAGCCTGCCTCCTGTCTGCTGCACTGTTTGCGGTCAGCTACAATTTGGGAGAGGTGCAGCGGAGCGTCTGTCCTGGGGCGGGACGTCTGGAGCCGAGGTATTGCATTGAACTCATTGCACTGATTTTTTTGCAGTATTTTTTGATGCAACTTTTCTACTTCTGTTATTTTGCTGTTGTTTCAAAAAAAAGCATACTTGATATATTACAGCTTTTCATTTGATTTATTTTCAAAGTTGAAACTTTGTTTAGTCTGTAAGTTTAAAAAAAAGTCTTTAAAATTTAATGGAATTAATCAAAAATAATCAAAGATGGATTTGGTCAGGAAATACGATGCTTTGAATCCGAATCACTATAATGGGCGTGATTTTACACCTACAGAGGTATTGATTAAGGGTGAGTATTTGCATTGGTGTTGCCAATGTTGTACAAGTTCATAACTAAAAAGAACAAGCTCAAAATTTAGTCCACACTGATGAAAATGAACTAACTCATGTTCATAGTTAACTATTTTGAAAAATTAACTAAGTTAAGAAACCTACAAATGTACTAGTTCAAGTTAATTTGGTAAATTAAGCCACAATCCTACACAATAGATCCTTATATTTCACCCTTTAATTTCTGGCAACGTTTTCCTGTGAGTTGATTTGAGTTTTAAAGCAAGAAGCTTACTTTTATTTTGACAGTTTTGGCTGTAAAAGAGTGCATCAGCATGTTAGTTTTATTTATACGTTTCTCGCTCTTTTTCAATGAATACAGTTTTCATCAACAGACTTTTCCCAGATCTCCACACAGTCATTTAAATGTGTTTACACAGATGAAAAGAAGAGAATAACAAGTGATTGTTCATTTTCAGTGCTTAGTCTGCCTTCCTCTTCAATCTTTAGTCATAAATAGGCATAGTAATTGCCCTAATTTTGACTGCAACATAGATTTACATGACAATGCAAGTAACAAGGAATGAAATACAGTTTTTACAAATACAAATCTGAGAGAATCACGCCTTTCAGTATTTTCTGAAGAGCTGAAATGATTGTTTTAATTTAGAACAAGGTTGGATTGGTGTCTGAAAAGGCTTCAGAGAGGCAAACGTTTTTAAATAGCGCCTGAACTAAAGGTGGAGCTTTTTTGGCTAAACATAGCACACTGGTTAAATACGTCTTAAATCTCATTTCAGTCACCAAATAATTAATTTATTTGACTTTTGTTTGCTAGTTTTTTTTTTTTAATGGCAGAATGATGTAAATGATGTTATCCCAAGTGGGGTCGCAAGGGGTGCTGGTGTCTAGAGAATATAAACAGTAATAAGAGTTTGTCTGTCAGTAACTGTAAGATAGAACCCCAATGACCAAGTTTATAAAGTTGAATAAAAAAAAAAAGTCGATTATTGTGGTGAGATACACAACTTTAACAACTACCGTAATTTTCCGACTATAAGCCTCACCTAAATATAAGCCGCAGAAGCTAGATTGCATGATTTGTACATATACAAGCCGCACCGGACTATAAGCCGCAGGTTTTTTATGTTTAATTGCCATATGGTTCGTGTACACAGAGAGATTGTCGGGAAAGAGGCAACTGTTTGGGGAAGCTCCTATTTATTAACATTTCAACACAATTGAATTGAGACAATTCTTCCTGCTGGCGTCTCCAACGTCTCACCATTGACTCGTTGATTCCAAGGTTAAGTGCAGCAGTTCTATTTCCTTCATTTACTGCCAAATTGACTGCCTTTAACTTAGAAGTCACACTTGCGCTCGCAATGTCCGCCTTTCTTGGAGTCTGCTTCCGGAGGTACCGCATTACCCTGTAAAAGTCCATAGATAACCCACATGTTTATATAAGCCGCAAGGTCGAAAAATGGTCGAAAAATGGGGAAAAGGTCGTGGCTTATAGTCCGAAAATTACGGTAAGTTTTGCACAATACGATACGGTTCATTTTGGGGACATACACCAAACTATTCCTTAAGATATTTCAGTTAATCTTAAGCCTTGTTTTATTAGTTTCAGAACATGAAAAATATATAATTTTTCTTATTTTTATAACTCCTCAATTTAAGCAACAGTATTTAATGAGTTTTAAGAACTCATTCTAATTACGTTTTCTTTTCAAAACCAAAAAAAACAACAAATTAAGTTAAACAAATGTCACTTATTTCAAGTTAAGCTTTTTTTTGCCATGCCCACCCTGCAAATGACTAAAAACAAAGAAGTATTTTTTTTTCTATTTAGCTTTCAAGCTAATAATAATTGAAAAGTCCTGGTACCTTTTAATCCCACCTTACTTCACCTCTGAGTTGGTTTAATCTAACTCACTCCATGTAATTTGGAAATAAAAAGCTCCCTTTATCTCATTGTAATTCATTTCTTCAACAAGGACATTCATGAGGATTTAAACTATAATGATTATAACAGTATTGGCATTTCTGTCACTTACAGTAGATCAGTTTAAATATAGAAGTTCTGCTCCAACTCCTAGTATATATATATATGGAGGCCTCCTGGGACGAACGGTGTCTCTCTGCAAGCTTCAAAAAGGCATGAGGGTATCATGTAGTCTGTGTGGTACAGAAGTTCCCTTCCTTGAAAACAGTATCCAATTAACTGTTCTCTACTGAAACCAAAATATGATCTGTGAATGGACTGATTCAAAGAATACCTAAAACTAACTGGTAAAAATAAAACAAAAAATGGGAATTAAAGTAGGGATTAGCCTTACTAATGTATGACCCTGTGATCCTCCTAAACCGGGAAAGAAACAGATAAGAATAAGTTTACCAGGTAAATGTTAAATACTAAAGGAGATGGCTGTTTTATTCATTATAGTTTTAAGCTTTTAGACTCCGGGAGAAGAATGTGTACTTCGGATTTGGTCATTTTCTTTTTTTCAGTTTGTGTTCTGTTGTTAGGGCCACTAAACCAATTAAAAACAACAAAAGTTTCCCAGTAAGTGATGGTATAATAAGGTGAAAACGGTTGAGAATGACTCAGCCACTTAATTAGAAAGTGAGGTTGACAGACAGTGTGTGGTGTTCCAGTTCAACAGCTGCAGATCTGCAAACATCATATGGCCTTTTAATTAGCTGAAGAAGAGCAGGTAGAGAGCTTCATGGAAAAGCCGAAACATCTGCATCTAAGACTTACACCATTGAATCCAATGCAAGGCGTCTGATGCAGCAGTGTCAAATAATCCGCCACCATTTTTGGATGCAAGGAGAGGTCTTCTCTGGAATGATAAATCGCCTCCTTGATCATCCAGTGGAGGGGTTTTGGGGTCTGGCAGTTGGAAGGAAAACAACACCTTTCTGGCTGTATTGTGCAAACTTTAGTTCCAAAGTGGGGCTGTGATAACTCTGATTCCCGCCAGAGATGGATTTGCTCCCATATATCCATCTGGAAACCTTCCGCTGAAGTAATTTTGGGAAGGGGCAAAATACTGGTTAGGTGGATTGGCCTATGTTGGTGATAGAGCGGGCCAAATAAAACCACCTCGAATCAACGAAGCATATGACATAACAGATCGAGCCTTTGTATCGCATTGCTCGGAAACATGCAAATGGTAACTGATGACGTGGGTCGATTTGGTTCCATCAAGTAGCCTGTAATATCTGAAAACCTGTCTATATGATTCTGGCGCATCAGTCATTAAAGGGGAGTGGGATTGCTTATAAGAGGGGGATTGTCTCCTGTAATACCCTGAAACCTGTCTATGATTGTTAAGAGTCGGTCGCTTGTGAACATAAAGTTTGGTGTGGATGAACTTGGCCAACATGGGAGCGGGCTCGGAGCTCACCGGCCTGGCTGTGTTTTCCCTGGACGTGATCGCCTCTGGAGCTGGTTTACCGTTGCCTTTATGCATCTCTGCTTCTTTCTGTGTCTCTGCTTCTGTCTCTTTGAACCCCAGTCGGCCTCGGCAGATGGCTGCTCACACTGAGCCTGCTTCTGCTGGAGATTTCTTCCTGTTCAAAGGGAGTTTTCCTCTCCACTGTCAAAGCTACAAGCATGCTTAGTGTGAGGGATTGCCTTTGAGTGAATTAGTCGATGCAAATCAATTGGTTTTCTCTTAGATAGAAAAAACTTTATCAATTTAACTGTATGATCTAGTTGAATTGACTCTGTAAAGAGCCTTGAGATGACATGAATTAGTGCTATATAAATAAACTGAATTGAATTATGGGGTTAATAAAATGGCCAATGTTAGTGATTGATCTCCTTAATGTGCTTCTGCTGCCATTAACACCCTAAACCTCGTGGAATATTTTTGAAGAGGGACTAAAGTTATCACAGCTACAAAGAGTATACCATAATCAAGCATCAGACAAATGCTTGATATTTTAGTCAGCGTAGTGTGTCTCTTAATTCCTAGGTTGTATTTATCAAACACAAACCAGCCTGGACATGACTGATCAGAGCTACTAAATGTTATGCCTTTAGTGTGGAATATTTACACAGCTTAACTAGTTCTTGCATGACAAGAGGTCTGTGTCACATGTAGAAAATATGCAGGTCATACAGGTCCAGATCCAATTAGATTTTGTCTTTTTTTTTTTTTTTTTGGATCTCATATGTACCCAAACATTTGCTACAAACCACCATGCTTGCACACAGACATTTTGAACTTTGTTCCGCAGACATCTGTGCCGAAGTCATTCCGCCTCACTGATTGGATACCCAATTACACGCTAGAGTAGCACTGTTCTGCTGATTTCAAATCCGGGCCACACGGAACGAGTAACTCACGAGCGTTTAAAAAAGAAAAGCAAAAAAAAAAGATTCTTTGGAGAAATGTGAAGTGCCAGAGCTGCTGGTTTTCAAATTAGATTAGCGTGTAATCGAAGAGGAAGTGGGCCACTGCAGCCAGCTGTGCCGAGGCTCCTCTGCTCCCACGATGCTGCAGTGAAAAGTTTCACGGATTTTAGAGTGAGGTGGGATGGCGGCTACATGATACTCTCTGACAAAATTAATAAGTTCAGCTCAAGTCTGTCTGTCAGTCGGTCCTCTGGGATTTTAGAGAAATTTCTAGGAGGTGACAGCCACCAGTGAACTCTGCTGTTTTCCTTCAGGAGTCTTCCATTATTCAAATGATTTAAATAAAAGAAAAAATACTGAGCCGCTCCTTTTAAATCCCCTGTGTTCTGCTTTTAATGTAATTTCTCATGTGTTATATAATTTAGAGTAGAGTATAGATTTTTCTATGAGGGAAGTTTCCTCATAAGACTCACAGATATTGACTTTCACATCCTGCTGGGATTTTTTCTGGAGGAGTCGAAGCGGGAGTCAATGACTTTTATTTTTCTGGTATTTTAAAGCTTTATTTTACCAGAAGGTTGGAATCCGCTGAGATTTAACCCTTTTTTGGACAAAAAAATCTTCCCGCCTTCAATTGGAAAGATAACACCACCACGACTACAAGACATAAAAAACATTTCAACATATCAATCAAAAACTAAGCTAATCTGTTTGATGCTTAAGTGCATTTTTCTGTGAGCCTGTCAGCTTTAATGTTTTGAGGTGATGTGCTTTAATAGGTTTACTTCTAATATCTCGTAACTGTTAAGAATATTGTTGTTTTGACATGTGACTTGTGCTTTATTTAAAGCTCTGAAATCCACATCTCATCCCTTGTTTCAACAATTATTCTCCTCTAATACATCTTTATCTTAAATTATTTCCCACAGCCGTGTAATAAACAGCTCAGGTATTTTTTTATTTAATACATGAGTCTTCTATCCAAGGCGGTGATGCGGAACTACAGCATAATGAAGTTTTTGTCATATTTTATCATAACTTGATTTCATAACAACTCCCACTAATATGAACTTCTGTAGTTTCAGGCAAATGAGATAACCTGGCAGTATTTCAATCTCAAACTGTCATATAGTCGGTGTCATTATTTCCGCTCCAGAGGTTTGAATTGGCTGACCTGCACTTCAATGCTCCAAACGGAGACCTGTCAAGGTCATCTTCTGGCAGTAAGCAGATGCTATCAGCAGCAGAGGTGTTTTAAGTTTGGTTTTATTCACTCTACGTCTTAACTGCATCAGGGAACACTTTGTGCCAAGGAGGTACAGGTATTTCTGTAGGGAGTTTGCACGGTATCCATGGGTTTTCTCTGCCCTTTTCCCACAGTGTGTTTATGCTCTTAGTGGATTGTGATGGACTAGGGACCCGTTTAGACTGCACCCTACCTTTGGCCCAGTGACAGCTGGCAAAGGGCAGCACCAACCAGCATCCATGCAAGTATGGATGGACGGTGCCTTAAGGGCTCATTATCAGGGTTCCCGCTGGTCCTTAAAAAGTCTTAAAAGGCATTGAATTTTTCAAAAATAAAACTAAGGTCTTAATTGGTATTAAAATTCCTAGGTCTTAATTTTTAAAACATCGTAAATAGGATCATTTTTATTACGATTTGTTTTTGTAATCCTAAGTAAAACGTTAAAATTGACATTTTTTTTTTATTATTTCTTTAAAAATAACAGCTTGCCATTATTGGTTCGTCCCAATTAGCGGAACAATAAAAAGTTGTTGCTGACCAGGACATTTTGGAGATAAGCCATTAACTTTTGTCTGGAAAATATGAGCAAAAGTGTAAATGTAAGGAAAATTGTCTCCAGCCCAGAGTTTTCTCCATGGCTAAAACCAGGAAACATACATGAGGCTCAGTGAATTTTGTTGAAAGAAGTCATTCAAGCTCAGAACGATAGGAATTAAGGCAGTGGAGTGTCGCACATGCGAAGCAAGAAACACAAAGCGTCAAAATGGAGTTACAGAGAAACAGCCGGTATTTTTCATCTCTTAGTTCCACCCTTGTCTCTGCAAGCGCCCTCACTTATCACCAAATCAAACATACTAAAGAAAACCATACAAAAGAAAAATAAACTGCAAAAAGACTTTTAGCACTGTTTATGATGTGGCTTTAAAACTTGATTTGTTTTTGTTCCCTGCTAAAACAAAAGTTTGTGAATCTCAGTTAAATAATTGTTAAAATATATATGCTGTCATTTTGTGTGTTTTAGCTTTCTTCCTGTATATGGGAAGTTTTTAAAAATTTGAAAACATTAGTTCAACAGTGGTTTATGTTAAAAATAAAACCTTTGGGTTAAGTTGTCGCGTAGCCGGGTTTTCTTGCGTTTCTTGTTAATTTGGTCTAGAAATTTTATTTCAAGTGGCATTAAAAAAGTCTTAAAAAGTCTTGAATTTAACTTGCCTTATGCTGTAGGAACCCTGATTATGATTGAGGCAAGGATATTCTGTGTGGAAAATTAGCTGCCTGTCACAGTGTCTGCAGCATTCATACTGTAGGCGGCTTTCCCCCATTCTGGGGGGTTAACATAGTTCACTATAAAGTCCACTATACTGTATAGTTCCCGCTCCACATAATGATTGAGGGGTTACTGCGGATGTTCAGACACAGCATTAATTAAACTGATTGTATGATCTCATTAAATGGCACATCTCAGTCTGTCTTACAATGAAGTGCCTTCAAGATTCAGGATGATTGATTTCTACTTTCGGCTACTTTTGGTCACAAAAGAAAATTTGAAATAGAAGCAACTATAGGTAAAGATAGAAAGAGACCCCAGAGAAGATTTGATTCTAATGAAATGACGGCAATACGGTTTCAACAGTGTTGTTATAATTTAACATCAGCAGGGGCAATGCCCTGAGCAGATCTGGTACCTTCTCTGGCTGGCCTGAGCCGAAGAGGAAATGCCCAACTGGAGAGAGTGATTGTAAAGTTTGGTGAAATGTGTGGTGCCTGGGGCGGGGACACATGAAAATAAAAACCAGGCTAATGAGAATTGCCTGATAAGTTCAGTTTAGGAAACTGGACGTTTTCTGGATGATGTTTCGCCTCTCATCCAAGAGGTTTCTTCAGTTCTGATAAGAATTCATCATGAAAATAATCATTCCTAAAATTCAATCTGAGACGATTAATATTTGAAAATGTAAAATGCTGTAAAAACCACTCCTGAAGGTACATTATTTTAAAATTAAATAAATGTAACCAGTTACTACCCACCACTGCCTTTTAGGGTTGTCCGCGATACTAAACTTTTCAACTTCGATACCGATACTAAGTAAAAATATTCAATATGTACGATACACTTTTAGATACCACAAGAATAAAAACAAAGCATCTAAAATTCAACAGAAATATTTTCATTACTAGAAAAATACAATAAATAAAAAAAAACCAATAAAAAATAATATTATGAGGTTGTATGCTGTGCACTGTATTAAGCAAGCTTGATAAAAAACTTCAAAACTACAAAATTCAAATTAAATGTTCCCTTACTTGGCGGCTACAGCTTTGCAGACATAACAATGACACTAGCCAAAACCAGTTAAACAAAAAATAATTCTCAGCAGCTGCACCATGTTACAAAAAAAGTCTGAAACTGAAAAAAATGCACAGAATTATTCAATCACAGTGTTCAGAAAGTGCATTTTTCACTATTCTGCACTTTAGATGGCTGTATCGATACTTTTGAAAATGAGTATTGTATACCGGATACAGCGTTTCAGTATCGATACTTTTTTGAGTATCGATGCTTTTGACAACCCTACTGCCTTTAACAGGCTTAATATGAACAAAGCAGGATCGGGATCAGGCATGGGAGGAACGCCTCCGACTCGCTGTAAGGCTGTATAATAATCTAGGAACAGTAACTCGGTTGAGGTCTGGTTAAATAGGCAGGGGAGCAGGCGGTAAACATGAACACTGATGATGAGAGCGGAGCAGCACAGGTGAGAAGAATGAGTGATAATGATGCTGCGACAGAGCTGAATATAAACAAACAAGTTTCTTTGCCAGAATCGTGTTGGAATCAAACAACGGAGTCGATAAGCAATTTAATCAACTTGTAAATATTCACAAATTTAAAGAAGAATGATCATTTATTTATATAATTAGGCAAAAAGTACTGCCATTTTGCCTCTGATTAAAGATTTTGACTTTTATTAGTTCAATCTGAAAAACTCACACAAAGAGAAAAGACAATAAGGAGAAATTTATTGATACAATTATTTTGTCTTTGGCGCTCAGACCTCGGCAGGAAACATGGCGCTGAATTTTGATAGACATGCATGAACAGGAGCAAAGAATGGGTCTGTTTCCCCCCAGGCCTGAAACTGGTGGTGGAGCAGAGATAGATGAAGTTGGTCAGTCTGTAGACTGCTGGTTGGAGAGACGGTCTGCTGAGCTTTATGGGGAGATCCAGTGGACACTGATTGAGCTGATACTAGAGCTTCACTCAGGGACCTGGAAAGATGGATGTCCAGTTGGATAACACAGGTTGAGAGAACCTGTCCATGATGAGCAAGCATGAAGCGAAAGTGGAGAGGAAAAATTCCCCATTGGGAAGAAACCTCTGGCAGAATCCAGGCTCAACATGGCGGTCTTCTGCCAGGCCGGGTTGAAATAAGAGACAGGGAAGTGGGTGGTAAGACTCTGATGAAGTTTTACACTACGATGATGACTTTAGCTACGATGGTGGGTGGGTTGAAGCAGGTGTCATCTGAATGAAGTCACACAGGCGCATCCACAGTGTATTGGAGGCCTTTTAAGATGAACTTTGGATGCCGATTGTAGCTTTCGTGTGGGCGTGGCTCAAAACGGTGATTGGCACTGTCGCAGGTGGATGTAAGAGAGCAATCGGGTTTCGCTTTGTTCAACTTCACGCCTAGGCTCCCATTTTTCTAAGGTTTTTAGTCTTTTGATTTAACATGATGAAGAAAAAAAAAAGTGTAGTTGAGGAATTTAGTTTTGCATAAGAACTAATCAGAACTTTTGACTAGGTGTCTCTTAATTTTTCAAGCCTGGCAGATTTTTTTATTTTTAATTTGTCTGTTTTAAATTCACACATTTATAAAGCTGCTAACTTTTCCAACCAGACTCCATTAGCTCTAGCTGTCAGGTGGTGGATTGAGACGGCACAACGTGGGTCTGCTATCTGTTTGGAGTCTGGAGGAGTAGAGCTCACGCTTCATTAAGGAGCCATCAGTTAAAAGGAAAGGACAGCTCAACCTTCGCTGGGTGGATTCAGATTCTGCTCGGCTCTCTGCTCAGTCTGCTCTTCCTCCTCCATCTCTTTCCACTTGGTATGGATGGCTTTGATTTAGCTTTAGGGGACAAACATGGGAAAGACACTTTTGTTTCTTCACTAATCCCCTCCTCCCTTGAGATCCCATATTCCTCCTCCTGTTCATGGAATCATTTTTTTCTCAGATCTCTGTCTGTCCTTTGTGTTTTACCTTTTCTCATTGTCACGCTTTTATTTTGCTCATCATTCTCTCTGAGGTTCCACACAGAGATAAGATTCACTGCGGAGAAACGTTATTTCCTCTTTCAAAGATTCTTTCCTCTTCGCCTCTTTCATCTTTTTTATGTTTTCTGAATTTCAAGCAGCCCCCGAATTCTGTGGAGCTCAAACATCACTCATCTGTGAGCATTCTTTCCGGTTCGGCATTTACATAGTCCACTTGTCACCGCTTGACGGTTGCTTTTCCAAAGAAGCAAATTAGGTTTGACTGGAAAAGACGAGTCGGAGAACAAAGATGTACGTCGCTGTTGCCGCCATTGAAGTGGCGGAAAACATTTAACATCTTGACTCAATGTTTTTCTTTTTCTGTCTTGCTAATTTAGAGCTGCGTGATGATCACACCGCTTATTTGTTACCGTGATACTTCCTCATCCAATGTAATACTGAAGGACATTTACCAGGGTTTTATTGTAATACAGCACATCTGTCAGCAGTGTTGACTGACAGTACGTCGCACAGCAAACTTTAGCTCTCTCCATCTTTCTGAAATCCCTTTAGAGCTGCAATGATCTGTTTGACATTTACCTGCAGCTGTTTTTCAGCCCAGTTTGTTCATGGAGTAAATGTCACTTCCTAGTTAACAGAAAACTGCAACACTTGTTTTCTGAAGTTTTTGCTGATGTAGAAGAGTGATTTTTTTTATACTGTGTTTTGAAGGGGTCATGGCCCGGCTGCCTCAGCTATCTTTAATGCTCCCTTTCCCCAGAGACAACCTGTCTCCCAGCCTTCCTCCTCTCTCCTTCCTAGTGTCAACCTCTGACTGCGGGAAGGACGGCATCATTTGAAGGCGAAAGATAATATCATGTTTTTGGTTCTGATTAACCCTTTATAGGGCACTTAGTAAATACTTTGAAAATCAAAATTTGAAGCCAGTAGTGTTATTGGAATCCAGCACAAGACCTTATTACCTTTGTAACATTCAAAAATAGGTTGATTGCAAAAATGAATGTCAATGTAATAACAAGAAATGCCAACTTGCACAAATTCAAAAGTGCTTCTATAAGAAATTCATGAAAAGAGTGAAAGAAACAAATGTTTTTTTGGTACAACATAACCTTTAGAGGCATTAATGCTGGGTACTGGCACTGGCACATTTTTTAGTTTATAAACCTAAATATAATTGTTAACTAGGCTTATTAACTTTTTAACTTTACCTTTTATCTTTTCAATCAGCTTTTTTTCCTTTTTGTCTTAATTTCTTTTACAAACTTAATTTTAAGCAGTTGGTAATATATCATTCAAGGGCTTATCTCATTGGTCAAATGCCAAAATAAGATGCACAGCCATTAGGGATGGGACCATTTATGAAAACCCAGTCAGAACCGCTCATTTAGGCACTGTCTCGCCCGGTTTGGCGCGGTGTTTCGCTCGGTTCATCGCGGCTGCTCCTTTTCTCATAGGCGAAGCGTTTACACTCCAGAGCAGAAGGTGGCGGTATTGCCGCGACCAAAGCCAAATCCACCAGTAGTAAACAAGAAGAAGAAGCAGCAGCGAAGCAGCATAGCGGGTGTAGCAGGGAAAAAAATCAGTTGTTGTGTGGAGAATTGTGGGTATGGTGAGGTGGAAAGAACAGGAGTTGGAAGGCGCCAGCCAGCAGCACTTTATAGGTCTGCTGTATGGGGACCACTTTGCATTTAGAGTGACCTCACGAATGACAGATTGGAAAGAAAGTTGTGGATAAAAAGTGCAACAGTGTGTGCCAGCATTGTGCAACACACCATGTTTTGTTTATGCTAACAGCAACATGATCAACATGTCATGCTAACCCCTAAATCCCTCATACTTAGTCAGCAACCCCCGCTGCGCTCCGCTGCGCACCAGACCGGCTGCTCAAAGCAAAGCCTACAGCCTCCGCTGTGGCTTCGCCAGCTCCCCTCTGGAAGTTCCTTTGAGATGGTGAGAGAGCATGCTAAAGATGATTAAATTCAAAGCAGCAAAACATACGGAAATGATCCAGGGTTTCCGCGGATCATTTAAAATAATTACAATCATCTGCAAATTAGGCACTACATTACTAGTCACAAGGAACGTAATAGACTTAATAGAAACCCAAATGATATAGAACAATATTTTATTACTATTGGAGAAAAGACCTTTCCAACCCGAAAACATGTCTCACATTTGTATAAAATTCTCTCATCTAATAATTATCATAATACCTATAATGTAAAAGAAAACTGGGAATTAGAATCCAATTCTATAATAGAGGACGAACAATGGGACATATTGTGCGAGGGCAGTCACAAAGGAACTAACAGCCAAATGTGGAGAGAATTCAGTTGGAAAATTTTAATAAGATTTTTTCGCACCCCATTTTTAATTTCTAGATTTGTCAAAAATCCTTCAGCGGCCCTATGTTGGAGACAGTGTGGGAAGATTGGTGACCATACGCACATTCTGTGGGACTGTCCGGTTATCAGTCAGTACTGGAAGGGGATTAGAGATGAAATAGAGACAATTATAAACAGAGAAATACCTTCAAATGCTTTGTTTTATTTACTGAATATAATACCAGACTGTTTTAATGAAGACCAAAAGTATATTTTGCACATTTTACTATTAGTAGCTAAAAAAACTATAACGGCAAACTGGAGACAAGTTCTGTCACCATCTATAGCAGAGTGGAAGAATAGGGTAAAACAAGTGTATATGATGGAAAAAATGACCGCTTGTTTACAACTGAAAGTGGACAGGTTCAATCAAAGATGGCATTTGGTGAAATTGTATTTGGGTGTGTGATTTTGGGCTCTAGTGATTCTAATGGATCGTAATCTGCTCCGTCATCGGTACTACTAAGGTATATAGTTGAATACGTGTGTGTGTATGTATACTCGTAGGTGGGTATATGTTATATATATAATTTTTGCTGTTTGTTTACTGTATGTTGTATTTTTGGCCTGTGGGTAAGCACCCTGGAGGGGAGGGGGAGGGGTGTGGGTCTGTGTGTATGTATACGTGCAGTTCTCTCTTGTAAGGTATTCAAAGTCTCAGGTGACCTGGTTTATCGTGCTGCATTTATGTTGAAATATTGTATATGTGACATGCAGTATTTTTTGTTATAGATTTAATTACTCTTGGCTCAGGGAATGTTCTTTTGTTGTGAAAAGTTTTAAAAATAAAAAGTTCTAAAAATAAAATAAATAATTACAATCCATTATTTTTGGGGGATTTTTCATTAATTTCATAAATTTTTATGGGATTTTGATTGTAACAATCAACATATACGAACCCGAACCGAACAGAAAACTGTGACCAGAAACCGTGAATCGAACCGAACCGTGGATTTTGTGAACCGTTCCACCCCTAACAGCCATGTAGCAGAATCTTTGCTGAATGGCTGTATATAGATCTTGGGCTTCTACGTAGACCTCACTGAGGGATTGGGGGGGACTCCATTTTTAGGGGAATGCAAGGGATCAAAAACAGTAACTTACCCTATCAAAGGTTAAGTTTTATCTTTGAGTTTCTGTTTGTTTTCTTTACATTTGGTGTTATTCTAGTCATTTTTTCATATCAGCTTTGCTGCTGTCATCAACACCCTTGTTTATAGATGTTGGAGATTGGCTTATTTTTCAAATGTAGTCCTGTTTCTCTGACTGTGATTGGCTGGTTGTGCTCTCTTCATCCTCTGACATGGGAGCTGACTCAGAGCTCATCTGCCTGGCTGTGTGTTTCCTGGACTTTTTGTATCTCTGCTTCAGTCTCCTTGAACCCCAGTCTGCCTCGGCAGCAGATGGCGGCTCACACTGAGCCTGGTTCTGCTGGAGGTTTTCTTCCTGTTAAAGGGGAGTTTTTCCTCTCCACTATCACTACAAGCATCCTTAGTGTGAGGGATTGCATTCGAGTCAATGAGTCAATGCAATCAACTGGTTTTCCTTAGATAGAAAACATTATGAACTGTAAAGTGCCTTGAGATGACATGTGTTGTGGAATGGCAGGCTCCTATATAAATAAATTGAATTAGATTGAATTTTTGATTGTATTTGAGTTCTTAGGTATTGCTTGTTTGCCCTCTGTTACCTTTCTTTTCTTATTAAATCTTCAAGAAACTTAGAGTGGAAACTTCTATCAGTGTTAATCATGTTTCCATAGTTGTAAGCATTAATATAAGGTTTTTTTTATATGGTTTTGGTAAAAGTTTATTTTAAAAATGCAACAAATGTTTTTTGTAAGTTCAAAATATTTGTTTTTTGATTCACTAAAATCATCTCAATTCATCACAAATAAATGTATACATTAATATCTGTAGCCATAGTTTGTTGTATTTATTGTATACATCCTGGGGTATTTGAAATTTCAGTTGTTGAAATGTTTGTTTTTTCTTGTTTGTTCAGCTGCTTCAGTGATGCAGCTTCCTGTAACTGAAGTTTTTAGGGTTCTGGATGAAGGAACAAACCCTTTGGTTCCAAATTGTGCTCAAATCTGGAATTAATAGCCAGCCTGTATCCTAAAGTTTTTTAAATCCAAAATATTTCCAGACATCTGCCTTCAAACTTCTTGGCGGTGATTTCAGAGCTTCCGCCATATTGTTTTGGTGCGCTCCTCTCGCGCAGTGAGGAGATCTCGCGGGACACGAGAAGTCATGAATGTATGGATAGACGTATTATAATGGATCGATTTATGGTTTTTATGAATCGATATCAGGCTATTGAAAGGGAAATCGATTCAAATCGATTTTTTAACCCAGCCCTAAACAGAACCAATTAAATGTCATCCTCTGAAGGCGTTTCTATTGTTAATTGTTAATTGTTGATTATTTATTTTTATCATTAAGACCGGGGTTGAAGAAATTTGATTAGTCAATTATTTTAGTAATTAAGTAATGGTTAGCTGGAGTATACAGGCTCTAAATCTTACCCACTGCCCAAAAGAACAGTCCACTTAGAAAACTGTGTAGAAAATGTACATTTGAGATGAAGAACATCTTTATCTGTAAAGTTGCTCTATTCATAACTCTTCATGAGGACATAGTTTCAGCTTCACCGGGTTAAAACGTAAATACAAAAGGAGGAACTGATAAATTATAACAGAGACCAGTAAATATTACTCAGAAATTTTGTGTTTTTAATTGTTTAAAGGTGAAACTGAGGTCTCATAATTTGTGTAAAACATGGAAATGCCAGGCTTTTATAACATGGCAGTTTTTATGTAACTGTGCATTTAACAGAATTAGAAAATAGATCCAATCAGAAGTTAACATTAGGTGAAAACTGATTTTAATCTGTCTTTTTATGAAACTTTAGTCTTCATTATCTATTCTTTACCTACACCTTGTCTTAGCAGGGTTATGTTGGTTAATGTATTTCCATAAAGGCCCCTGCATTCAGAACTGCAGATCTCTAAAGAGAAACCGCAATAAGAACAAGATCTTTTATACACAGAACGTGGATAAAACCAAGGACGTAGGTTTGATTTCAACTTTGGTAGGGACACTGTTGGTCTGATGTCATTGGTCCTATGCAAAAATATGCATGCTCGTTTTATTATGCTCGACATGAAAATCAGGGTGTTTTTTCGTTTAAAGAGAAAAGCAGCATTTCTTGCTACATTTATACAAATTTTATAAGCACTGCACACACTAGATGCTGTTTATCAATGACTGAAGCTTTACTGGCTCTGATGAATGAGGAAATAGGACTTTTCTCCACTTTGAAAAGGTTTGCATTTGAAATTACCATAAGACAGTAGGTAAATCTGTGCCTATTTAACAGAATATAGTCTAAATATGTCTGTTATATGTGGATTTATCCTTTTTTTTTAAGATATAGAATTGTGCAGAGGTAAACAGAGGCAAATCCCACTTTTAAATGTTCTCTTTGTATCATTAAAACAAAACAAAATAATAGATTCAAGGGACGCCAAATAAATGTATTGTATTTACATGAGCACTGGAAATAGAAGAGGAACTGACACTGAGCATTTAATATATTAACTTCACTCTACAAGCTCTACATCTAGGCTGTAGTTACTCTGTTTAACCCATTTCATGTATTTTTTTCATGGCTGAAACTATTCATTGGATTAATCAATTATAGAAATAATGTCAACAAATTTAATAATCGATTGATCATTATGGAGAATCGAGACTCTAAAAGATGTCTTTAGCTCACAGAGAGAGCAACTTAGAGCAAGAATTATACCAAAATTGTAAAAAATAAATAAACATTTTCCATTTTAGATAAAACATGTTTTCGTCTGTCAATATTCCCCATTCCAGAACTCCTCTACTGCTGCAACAATGCTGTATTGTAAATTATAAACATGGTATTCACATCTAATTGTCGGTAGGGACTTGTCCCTATGGTCCCTATGCAAACCTACGCCCATGGATAAAACCTCAGATCCTGTTGCCCAAAACCACGACAGTCTGAATTGAAAGCTGAAATGCACATTTTTATTTCTGTCTTTTAAAAGCATACCCTGTGTAACAGGACTTCTACTGGTTATAATAAAGCATCCACTAAGGTGACTTTTTCATTTCAGTAGAGGGGTTTTCTCTTCTTCTAAGCCATATCTTCATCCTATCGGATTTGTATGAGATAAGCGGGAATTCAAATTCAACATGATTGCAATGTTCTAACTGTACGAACAGATGTAGTGTGTGTTAAAACACGGCCTCAGAGACTCCCTTGCTGTCTACCTCAATAACCCACAATGTAATGTACAGCTAACATTACCAGCGAAGGCATCAGAGATTCTATTAGAACACAAATGATGTTCATTATGGAGCTCGTTCTTCCTTTGCCCACAGCAAATAATGGACTTGCCTGCATATGTGTGTAGAGTTGGGGGGGGGGGCTGTAAATAGGCTGGCAGGGAGAAAATGCAATAAATGGGCCAGGGATATCTGTGCAATGAATATCCAAGTAAAAGAATTAAATTATATCTCCTTTAGTATTTGAAAAAAGGGAAAAATAGTTTTTTGAATTTTCACCCCACAGATGAGAATGCACATTATATCATATTATTCTAAAATGAACCCTAGCTGTTACCAGGTATCTATTAGGAGGCAAAGCAGTGACATGCATTTTCTTTTTAGCGATTAGCATGGTTAGCAGCGATCTCTATCCCCAGGTCGTTAACCCATTCCCTCTACATAAAAGGCTTTTTTTTTGTCTATTAGCATCTTTAAGCATTTGTCTTTTCCCATCTATATTTGTTTTGACCTTTTTTTAGTTTTTACAGCAATAGTGGCTCGTTTTTTCGACAGTAGGTTGACAGGGGGGGAGACATACAGGAAAGGACCACAGGTCGGATTCAAACCCTGGATGCGTCAAGGACTAAGGCCTACATATGCGTAGGGCTGGGTACCGAACTTCGGTTCTTTTATGGTACCGACCGAAATGCTTTTGGTTCTACAGAGTATCGAAACATGCCTCGTCTTTCGGTACCAAGATTCGGTGATTGGCTGCTAACACTTAATGTGATTTCGTCATCCAGGAAAAATACACAGGTGGTCACGCCTACAGCCAGGGTTCATGTGAACTGGTTGGGGAAGCGCCGTGGGAACCCTTTAAAATGCCCCCCAGGTCAAAAGTGCGGCTTCACTTTATTAAGACTGATGCTAATAGTGCGCAATGCAATACATCGTGCACAGAAACAATTTAAGAGCAGAAAGTCGCCGGTGTTTGACTGCAAAGAAAAGCGGACCGCAGCCGGTAGCGACCATCCCCTCCTCTCAGCAGCCCGTGGGCAGAGCAAAGCCAGATGCCGGGGAGTGAATCATCGGTGACACTCTTGGAGAATGCTGCTTTCAAACTGGACGCAGCAGGAGCAGCAAAATCACGTCTGCTGCTTCCTTTTTGCTCGCTTGTAATGAGCTTCTGAGCGCTGCTTGGCTGAAGCAGCTTTGCTGCTCTAGCTGCAGCCCGGTGCAAAAAGTGTATGTCTGACCTTGGCGTTGGGGCGGATCTACTCTCTATCCCTTTCTCTGCCTTGCAGCTATATTTGCTGTGATCAGTGGGAATAAAAGTAGTTTTATTATGTTTCTTAAGTGGGAAAATACACCTGCCTGAAAACTTCAATCAGTGCAGTCAGTTCATCCTGCCTTCCAATAATATTTCTGTCGGAGCCGCTCAGACCCCCACATGTACCAGCAGTGCGCTTCGTCAGTAGGATCCCATTCCAGCGGGCTTGTTTGTCAGGACATGGTAATTTTTCTAAAGGAAAACTGCTAAGTAAAAAGGTCCCTACAATGTAACAGTGAATATTAGACACTGAAATTTTTTATGTAAGAGGAAAATGTAAAATCAGAGCTTAAAATAAAACTCAAGATTTGTACTTTTTATGTTGTGTAATTTTTTTCAATTGATGCTTATAAAATGGTATCGAAAAAAGTATCGCTCAGGAACCGTATCAAGTGTAGGTTGCATCGGTACCGGAACTCAAAATTTTAACAACACCCAGCCTCTACATGGTGCGAGCACGCCAAGCACCTCGCTTCTACCTGCATTTTCCCAGCAGTCCTTCTGACGGACTTTCTGGGCGCCACTGCCGCGAACCTGATTCCGCTTTTAGATGGATTTGCTCTGCATATTCATCTGCCCTTCCTGCTGAAGCGGTACTTTTGGGAAGTGAAAATGCTGGAAACCTTCCGTTGAAATAATTTTGGTGATAGGCGGGCCAAATAAACTAATCAGATCAGCGGCTATGTATGACGCATTACTAACAGGCGGCTACGAAGTAGGTGGTTTAATGATGAGACAAACTTCTTGCCTAAAAATCCGAAGTCGTGGAAGGAGCAAAACATCTTTTTCCTTCTGAGAAGAGGCCTCCCAGAGCAGTGCAGTGTTTTTCTTTCAGTGAAAGAAATACTCTGTAATTCTGGATAAAATCCTTGCTCGATAGCCATTGCGCTAACCGCGAAGCTTTCATCGGGCTGAAAGCCATATTTTCATTTTAGAGCTGAACTGTCGGCTTCTTCGCTAACTTCATTACCTCAACCATACTCAAAGCTGAGCGCTGATTTGGCGTTTGTTTGAGGTGAACGGCTCCAAATTTTCTTTTTAACGGGAGGAGTCTCAGACTGATCAGAATGAAACCTTGAAAGCTTACTTAGAAATCAGGATGGTCTCACGAACTACTAAGCCACCTGCACGCCCAACTCTCTGATTGACTTATCTGTCACTGTCTGCAAATGTTTCTGATTTTTTTCCAACCTTCTGAGCAGTTAATATCTTAAATTTTTATTCATAAATGATATAAAGTTAAAAAATGTTCCTTTGTAGGTTGTGCCTTTGATTTTTAGCTTAGGGCTGCCCTGTAAGCAGAGGTTTATAATTTACCACCCTGCCACATTAAAACTCGCTGTAATCAGGAACAAATGGGCTGTGCCAAATCGAACAGATTGGCAGGAAAAGAGGGAGAAGAATGTGGGGGGGTGGGTTTTTAATTTTTTTGCATTTTCAGCCAAATGTTTGTTAGCTGTTTCTTAGGATCCGTCTGCATGCATCCCTGCTGTGGAGGCGGCCCAGACGGTAAAATAAACGGGCCGGATTGTTGTAGTTCCAGATGAGTTTTTACTGCTGCACAGGTGCTGAGTTTCATGGGTTTATTTTATAAAACCATAAATTCACCGCGGAAATCTTCCCCCGTCTCTTTGATCTCCATCCACAGGCAAACAGACGTGCCCTCCGGAGAAATTTGACTGCGGGGGATCCACCAACAAGTGTGTCTCGTTGTCATGGAGATGTGATGGGGAGAAAGACTGCGATAACGGAGCGGACGAGGAGGACTGCGCAGCTGGTGAGCTTCACAAAGTCGCCCTCCTGTAAACAAATGTCTGAGGGTTTTGTTTTGTTTTACAGCTGATTACATCTCAGGAGCACAGCTCTGCTGAAGTCTTCCTGAGGAAACAGAAAGGAAGCTTAGATTCCTTTTAAATTCTGTTTTACCTCTTTTATCTTGTTAGATAAAGGTCCAACACATTAAAGCTCAGTAGATAAGTCGGTGTGTAATCAGAAGGATGTGAAGGGAATTGAGATTTCAGTCACCTGCATTTTGATGTAAATCGTTTGTGTCGTGAGGCATCAGATTTGGGGAGTTTTCTGGTGAAATTTGAAGGATTTCTTCCATATCTATTCGTACAGTTCTTAAATTCTCTGTGACTCTAAAGAGCCATCAAATACGAGGCACCTTACGCTCAGCCAATCACATGACTCGCACGTATAGTAACCTCCCCACCCCCAAATCGCTCCGAGGACTATCCTTGGCCTACTTCTGAGGAGCCGTGAAGAATCTGCTGCTTTTTTTTCCTCACTTGGTTTCCTCTTCATGTCAGGAAAATGAGATTGAAGCAACAAATCTGAAGGTGTTTAGAACTGAAGGCCGTGGGAGTGGCAGACATTTTTCTTAAATATTAATAATAAAAAAAATCTCATTATTGTCATTTTTAAAGAGCTGCGTGAACACAGCAGATTGCACGGCTCTTGTCTGTCGAGCATTTGCTTTAATCAAGTCAGGAAAAACACAATTTACAGAATTGAAATGAGTATTATAAAAGGCACTTGATTAAAAACATTTTCATTTTTTGATGCCCTGATTAACAACGGTTTAATATGTTGTGTAGCAGTAATTGTGTGATTATCCTCTGAATGACATTCAGAAGTTAGAGTGGCCCTGGTGCACTCATGCTGAATCAAGCGGTAGTACCTCTTTCAGTATAACACCTTCTTCCCTTAGATGCTTTTTACTGCGCTGTTCATTGAGACCCAGTCTAGCCTGCACTAATCCTGTTCTCTCTCTAATGTCTGTATTGATGTGGCAGTCTTAAGCCACTCAGTAGTGACACAAGGGCAGGCAGCAGGTTGTTGTCCAAGGCTCGAAATCCCTGCAGGGACAAATGCCGCCAAGCAATGGCCAGGGGGGCGGGGCTGGCTGTAGCATTAGCAAAGAATGGGGCTTGATAGCATCACAAATTAGAGCTATTAAATGCTGCTCGGACCAGTTTATCTGAAGAGTGATTGGGCTGAGGACCAACCTGAAGGATGTTGTCTGTGAGGATTAGAAGCTTTTTAGTGTTTGTGGAGATCAAATCTAAACCTCCAAAGCATTGATTTTTCTTCTTTGTGTCCCCTGCCATGTCTGTGCTCCAGCTCAGCAGTCTGCAGAAATTACAAACTATCAACATTGGGGAGGTATCATTGTTAAATGAAAAAAATAATGCAACCGCTTTTGGCATTTACTTAATCATATTAAGTTACTTTAAAACAATTGTTTTATGTCTTACCCTGCTAACATGAAACTATTGTGATAAAGTAAAGTAAATATGATAAAGTAAAAAAAAATATTGATAAAGTAAACATGATTAAGTAAATGCAAAAAACGGTTGCATTATATTTTTCAGTGTTATATCTGTAAAGAAGAAAACATGAAAAAAAAACTCTTGGAAAAAAATCTGACTTTTTTTTAAATCTCTTTTGTAAAAGTTAAAATTCGTCTTAGTTTTATTTTTTTTCAAACAGGTTAACCAAACCTTATCATGAATCAGTTATCCTGTAAATACAGGAAATAAACACTGAGGCTTAATGCTGATCTCACTATAAAAACATGCATAGCCCCACCAGAATATAGCCCTAAAAAAAATTAAGACCTACTCAGTTTAACTAGGTTTAGACAAGTTATTAATCTACTTTAAAAGCTCCATAAGTTTAAATTTGCAATTGAATTTTTTTAAGATTTACAGAGCAATATTGAAATCATGTTAATACTAGAGAGCATTAAAGGGATTCATCACTAGTTAAACATGTTGGCCTAAATATGTTGTAGTTTTCCTATTAACCTCAATATTGCTGTTCATTATATGTAAAAAAAAATAAATAAATCAGAATTATATTTTCTTATATATTATATATTTTTCATCTATGGAATTGCCACCTGCTTAATGCATTCTGGGTAGATGGCGCGGTTACATTACCAGGGCTATGTTATATCTGACTCAGCGTTTATGAGCATCCATATATGAAATATCTGTTGAAACAAACAAATATGATCGGTTTGTGATCTACTTTTCATTATATTAGCTACAGCTACTACAGCAGATAATAAACTGTTTAAAGTGACAGTAAAGGACCTTTCTGTTGTTGTAAGAAATCGTTAGATTTTAATATATCTGAGAATATATTTTGACCCCAATGCTAACTGTAAACAGGCTCAGTTAGAAACTGGAGCTCTTTGTAGCGTAGCTCTCCATCAGGGTTAGCATCTCCCATCAGCAGCCACACAAAGAGCAGCTTTTTTGGCTAACTCTCCCCTCTTCCTCTATTCGGTCCTCCTAATTTTCATCCCCCCTTGTGATTTCTACATTGCCAATAGTTTCTATGCGCTTCAGTTCAAACTGAAAAAGTTTAAAAGTTACAAAGTTGCTTTTTTTGGCGGGACGTAGGACCTGGCATATGTCATTTACCCAGCATGCAGCGCAACATAAACAAAACAAAATCTATGTGACAATATTTTATTGCAATTTATTAAAACTAACCAGCTTACAGCATTTTTGATATATTTAGTTGACATTAAAGACGTTAACACGTTTCACAAATGGTAAAATACTTTCACAAATGTTGTTACAACTAAGCGTGGATCCGTTTCATTTATTGTCGTAGGGAAGCGGCGTTGCATTTCCGAATTAAAGTGAATTAAGTGAATGTGATTGGTTGATTATCAAGGGGGTGGGATTGTTGTGGAGGAAGGTTCGCAAGCATGTTTGGTTGTGGCCGGTTTGTCGAGCATCTTGCTAACCAGTTGGCGACTTAGTGCTAGCAGGTTCCCAATGTGGAAATTGCATTGGGACTGGGTAACTTTACTAAATTAGTGACAGAGGTTCGGCACTAGTGGCTCGTTTTTTTTGGACAGTAGCCTGGGGTATGAGAGAGGGGGAGAGAAATGCGGCAAAGGACCAAATGCTGGATTCAAACCCGGGTCAGCCGAGTCGAGCACTAAGGCCTCAGTACATGGGTTGTGTGTGCTAACCACTGCGCCACCAAAGCACGCCCCATTATCGAACTTTATTACTCTCACTGTGGAGAAATTCACTCTGCTTTTAACCAATCAGTGGGCTCCCACTGTGCAGCAACTGTGGAGCAATGTGGGGTTAAGGGTCTTGCTTAGGGACCCAGAGTCAAGTTTGTGGGGATCGAAACGTGTACTTACAACCTTCAGAGCACAACCACACTGCTCTAATCACTAGGCCAACACTCCCCTCACCTGCCAAGTCCAACTTTGCTCCACATCTATATTGAAAGGTAAAGAATGAGGTTGAGTTTGACCTCAAGGCCTCATCCTTTTATGCCAAAGTCGCTTAACATGTTAAGAAATGATACGTTTTTCCACCCTCTGAACCTGCCAGAAATCAGCAGCTTGTTTCTGGAGCCCACATAAGTGCTGGGTTGGTTTAGGGGCTGTAAGCAGCAGTAGTGTATCCTGTTATTCAAAATGATTCATAAAGCTCAAACAGATCATCCAAATTGGCACCGCTTACGTGTTCATTCTGTGGAATCTATATGGGAGATGACAGGTCAGACTTCAGCTTACTCCCTAAAATGGCTCACGGGCATCACCTCGTTCCAGTTCAATTTCTTTGATGTAACATTGTCAGTTGTTCAGCAAGGATCCAATATCCAACCAGAGCTACGCTTTCATACAGCGGCTGCACCTCTGCTGCAATAAATCACTCTCTACATCACATATGAAGAGTCCTGGACTGGTTGTATTAATGCAGTAAAAAGACTGGAAATGTGTAGCTTTAGGTTTTTATATTAATCTCCTTTTTCATATTTTCAATCAAGTTTGAGATTGAGAATATAAACCAATTTTACCTAGAAATCTCCAGGATAAATAGGTTTTAGCACAGATGTGCTCATTGATGTATCCAGGGATGATGTTTACTTTAACTCTAAGCTACTTTGGGAAAAACCCAAGATTTCAATCATCACTGAGACAGCCTGTTAATCTGAAACATGAAAGAAATGAGGGAGACAAATTTTAGGTCAGTTTTAGGCTCCAGCCAACATTTATTTAACATTATGTTATTTACTAACATGCTGCAGCAAATCAACCTAGATGTGATCTTATGGCAAACTAATGATAGAAAAATGCTATTTTGTGATATCACCCACATCAGAAAAGAGAAAAGGATACAGTTTATTAACACTATGGTAATCTTTATCAAAAGAAAACAGAGACATATTGGCCCATAGCAAAACCAAGACGAAAATACTAATATTGTCCAAAAATATTGGCAGGCTGATGTAGCCGTCTACCCCAAGTTTGAAGGAAACAACAAATATTTTATTACTAATGAATGCGCCTTAGTTTTATGGCAATATTTATTTATGTAAATGCCTTTAGTTGACTTTGAATGGGATTATATAAGAACTTTATAAAGTTTGCAAAAATCAGGAATTTTTATTTCTGAAGAATATGGCTGTGGTAACAGTTTATTTTCTTCTTATTAAAAAGATCAAATGAGATTATAGGGACCTAACCTGATAAGTTTTCAGTGTTTTTGTGGTGAATGGAGTTTTTCTGTATTTATTTTGACATATAGATTCTGTTATGAATGTTAACACAGCCTAAAAACAAAGCAGGCTCTTTAACAATGTCAGTTTCTGTATTAGGAAGAAGATCATATTTCTACTGGGCACAAAACTTATTTAGGAATTGCAACCATGTAACTTACAGCATGAAGTAAAGTTCTACTATCAAATGGTGAAAAGTAGAAGTTTACCAAAGGTGAAAAGTAGCAGCTAACTGTAAAGACCTTGTTTTGGGCTCACCTATGAAAACAGAGCAGTATTTATGAGGAAGGCGAACTTTCTAACTGGAGACCTTAGTGGGTTTTAACAGGAATATTTTTCCATTGCTCAGAGTCAAACTGTGGGAAGTAGACCTTCACTAACTGTAAAAAGGTAGTAGTACACTGTATAGCAGATGAACATCAGCTGACACTACTAAAATAACAGGTCAAAAAAATAAATTCGAAGAAATTCCCTCCTCTTCAGCAGGAGTGGAGCTAGACTTTTTTTTATTGAGGATGTCAGAAAGAGACGAGGACAAATTAACAGGCGGACATGAGAATTTATTTGTTTTTCTATTATTTACAAGTGGAGTTTCATGCATTGAATATGTTAAGTATTTTTATATTCAGTGACTGAATATCTTCAAAAATAGAATTAAAATAAAGTGCTTTACAGTCACAATCCTTTCACAATACAAACCAGATTTTTTTGCTCCCATTAGTTATTTCAACAGTTGATTAAACTGTTTTCAAATATCTCTTGTGTTCCACTATGAAACAGACCAGAAAGATTTTTTTATGCCTACATAAAAGTAACTTTGACTACAGTCATATTTTGCTTAGGTCTTTTTTTACTTTAGAGTACCATTTTGCACTGGTTACTTCTATAAAATAAATTCTTAACATAAGTCACTTTATTGATTCATGACATTGTCCTAAAATCATGAGTGTATTGAGGAGAAAGGAAATAAAATTCTGAAACGTCATTAGTTTAAATTTTTAGTCCTTTTTTTCCCCCTGCCTTTCTTATGCCTCTACAGTGTATTTGAATTATCTTGTTATTTAAATTTGCCTTACAAAAACCTTCTTGTCTCTAGACATGGCTGTTTGTGTAGCTTATATGGGTGTGAAGCTGCAGCTTTCATGTATTTACCTGCAGACGTGCACTGTTGTAAGAAATATAAGGGTCACTTTCTTTTCTTTTCATCTTAAGGGAAAACTATACAAAAAGCAGTGAAGGACTTTCAGACATAACATCACTATTTACCCTGGACCTGCTTGTTCTAAAGGCTGAATGAATAGTTTAATCTATATGGTACATGGGTTTTGTTTTCCAAGCTTCCACCTTAGAAATACTCTTAACTTCAATAAATGAAAGCTCATCTACTGTAAATGCAAGTACATCACTGTACTAATGATGCAAAAAAACATCAGAAAACTGTTAATTACATGGGTTTTAGGTATTCCTTTTATGACAGTAGAATAAAAGTATGTCTTCTATACTTAAACAAATAGGAATAAACATCAGTATATCAGTATTTAAACAGTCATTACATTGTTATAAATCCAGTACACCAGGCAGATATAATGAATTTATTTAATGCAAATTTGAGGATCTATTTCCATAGCAACCCCAACTCATATAGATTTAATGTTCCGGAATTTCAGTTTCTTGAAACGCTCCTGAATGCATCACTTATAGACCAGACGCAGACTGTGATGACTTGGTAAGAAATGTTTGAAATGGTTTACAGAATCCTTTCAGACTTTTCAGTACCAGAGATGTTGGAGAAATTGACACCTTGTTTGGGAAGGAACAAAAAAAAAAAAAAAAGCTTAATCTCCTCCAAGTTTCTTCTTAGTTTCTGTAACAAAAGGCAGCTGGTTGGTTCATCTGTGAAGAAAGATGGAGCCGGATGCTGCAGTGGAAGACAAAACCTCTGTGAAGAGATGTGATTAACAGGGGAACCCTACACATTAATTTGACAAACTGCCTCCTTATGAAATATAAATAAAACAGACTATAATTTAAGAAAACAGTTTAGTCAACAACAACTAAAAGGTTATGTGGAAATTAATAATACTAACCCAGCTTTCAGGTTGGTAGACTGTTGAATATTAGGAGTAGAGCTGGTAAAAAGAACCATATTGTTATGGAAATTTGACGAAATGATTCAAGAAAAAATATTTATTTTACAGTGTTTGACAACTTTACCAATATTCTTTAAACATGTCAAAAGAAACCTGAAATTTCCTCTGCTTTTCTGACATCCGATGGTTTTTAACAGGGGCGCCATGTTTAATACAAGCATAGAGAGAGTGCAAAAGCAGCTCATGTGGGGTGAGACAAATAGTTAATTTGACAAACCCACCTCCTTAGGAAATGTAAATAAAACTATAATTTAAGAAAACAGTTAAGTCAACAACAACTAAAAGGTTATGTGGAAATTAATAATACTAACCCAGCTTTCAGGTTGGTAGACTGTTGAATATTAAGAGTAGAGCTGGTAAAAAGAACCATATTATTATGGAAATTTGACGAAATGATTCAAGGAAAAATATTTATTTTACACATTTTGTCAACTTTACCAATATTCTTTAAACTTGTGTATCATGAAATTTAGACAGGATCGGGATGAGTCGGCAATAAAGATGCACACACAGAACATACAAACTGTTTCTTTTCATAAATTAAGTGTATTTACCCTTGATATGAGTAGGTAAATGAGATAATTTGCCAATGGAATTAGCATTTTTACACTTAAAATAAGATAATTAGATGAAAAGCACTTGAAATGAGGGAATGCAATTGTGTTTTCTTATTTTAAATGTAAATTGTCTTGTTCCATTGGCAAATGTCTCTTTTACCTCCTCAATCCAAGAACAAAAAAAGCACTTATTTTAAGATAAAAATTACTTGTCTAGGTTTCCATTTTTTCCAGTGTAGACTGTCGAACGGGGGTGTTCAACATTTTCCTGTTTCATTCATTGTGTTGAATTTATGTTAATTTGAATTTATGTGTATTTAAAGACAGTTCAGTTAGTGGAAAAAATTGCAGGGGGAAAAGAAAAATTCTAATCAACCAAAACTTTTGTGACCCCCATGCAGTACCTCTGTGCACCCCCTAGGGGTCACGGACCCCCTGTTTAAGACCTCTGCTGTCGAATATTAAGAGTAGAGCTGATAAAAAGAACCATATTATTATGGAAATTTGAAGAAATTATTCGAGGAAAAATATTTATTTTAAAGTGTCTAACAACATTACCAATATTCTTTAAACACATCAAAAGAAACCTGCAATTTCCTCTGCTTTCATGACATCTTGGTTTTTAACATGGACGCTGTGTTTAATACAAGAATACAGAGAGAGTGAAAAAGCAGCTCATGTGGGGTGAGACAAATAGTGTTCCCAGGAGCACTGATGGTATTATAGATAAAAGCAGAGAAGAGAGCAACAATGGAAGAGGTAAATGTACAACACCCGACTCAACCCAAGCTTTAAACTAAAGCACAAAAGTTAAAATACAAGAAGTTTCTTGATCGAAGCCATCTTAAATAAATGATTAAAACAAGCCAAATATCTGCCTCTGGTGATGTGTAGGACTAAACAAGAAAAATAGACTGATTAAGATTCATAAATTCCTGAGATACCATCTAGTCATTAACTTTAAAATCATCAACAATAAAAATTCCTAATCATATTTAGTTATCATTGTAACTTAAAAAAAGTAATAAAAAAACGAGTACAACAAAAACCTTTACTAAGCCAGACTTCCGGGTAAAATGCAGGACTTCTGAGGACTTAATGTTGTATTTGGGTAGGGATGCATGTTTATCAGAATCGTTCTTGGAGCAGCTGAAATGCTGCTGGGAGGTAACTTCACTAAAAGACTGGATTCAGCCTGATTGACAGATTCATGTTCGATGATGCCTTCAAAGACAGTATTGATAGATTACAATAAATATCAGATTTGCTGACCTCTAGCTCTAAGTCTTACTCAGATTCTAACAATTTTGGGTGTATGAGGTGTCATATATCCTTTAATAGGCTGTGCATAAAGGCGGCTGCTGCTACCGTATGGATTAACAATAGCTCAATATGAACCTGCTGTAACTTTAATGCGATTTTTAAGAAACTATACATTTTAGTGACATAAAAGGATAGGGAGTGACACAATGTGAGGATCAGGAACGACACGAATGCAACAGCTTTAGAACTATGTAGAGAAACTTGTTCCCATATTATTACAAACAAAGAAAAAATTACAAAAAAGGTCATATTAAAGAAAAGGTTTATAATGTGCTGAAGGACAAACAGTGGGAAGTAAGGTTTATATAGTGTTAAAGCAGCATTCAACTTATATCTTTACATTTTGAATATTTGAAAGAATTTGATGATGAAAAATAAAACTGGGTAAATAGAAATGAAATGGTAGCGAGCTGTAAAAATATTACTTATGTGCACAGATGTAAATTACTCTCTAAACCCTTTTTAAAAGCTACATGTCATAGTTTTTTAAAACCCTGATTTTTTAAAATTAAAGTATTATTATTTCCCTTTATGAAACATGTTATTTCCTTCAATAATATTAGAACAAATATGGAACAATACTGTAGCTCAGGTAAAGAAAAATATAAAAAAAAATGACACTCAGAGGATGCAAACATCTTTAATAATGTTCAGGTATGTTTTACATTTTGTTCTGAACTGAGTTCCAGTTCCTGTTTTTTCTTTAGCTTGATTACTATAACTAAAAGGAAGATGAATTTCTCAAAACTCATTCAGCTGGATCCTAACGTGAGCTTCAGTACATTTTGCTAATATTGGAAAAGATTTCACTGCTCAGCTCTTTGTTGTCATGGTGTCCTGCTAATCGAAAAATCTACATTTCTGCATTATAGATTAAGTAGATATTAGTTTAACCAATGAAACATGCATGCTGCAGTTTCAGAGAGGATCCAAAAGCAAGTTAAAATGTTTTATAAAAATTGAGGAAATCCAAAATGGTTATCAAGCATTTTATGCTCTCTCGAATTTGATTTCTCCACACTGTTGTTTGCTTTGTGTGTATTAATAATTCAGCGGCAGAAAAGCAACTCCTTTGGGTTTTAAAGGTGATAGTCGGCTTGTCTGGATTAGCTCTGTTTTTTTCCAGTGTTTTCTGTTGGCTTATTAAATAAAATGAAAATAAGAAAACATTCCAAGTTTCACTGATCTATATATATTAGAAATGGTGCACATTTCTAATTGGTCCAAATATATTTTTGTGTTTTCACAAATTAAATGATTACTTCATAAATCTCAATTAATGTTCAGTCTAAACCTCAAATACCAACTTTCTTTGCTTAACCAGCTATTCAGAGTTTAAGATTTACCAAAGTTAACAACAGAAATCAGCATAAAGCTCCATTACTGGCAGTTCATATTTGACTACTTGATGTTTATTTATGGTTATTATAAATAGTCTCAGCCCGATCATCATCTTATTTCCATTTTATTTAATAAGCATTCATGTCCCATCATTAATGGAACAACATGAAAGAAGTAAGTGCCAATTTGATGTCATTTTTGTTTCACTTGTGTATACAAAATGACAAAATAAATCTGTCTAAATCTATCTACTTTTTCAATTAAGTCCATCTGTTTGTTATGTGGGAACATTTTATGAATCTGTTGGGGGACAAATATTCCTTTTAAAGTTTTGTGAATAATATAAAATTCTCATTCTCACATAAAACTTGTTTTCTGTATTATTTATTCATAAGTTAAAACCCAGCAACGTGTAGGACCTCCTCAGCAGATGGGATCAAACTCGCTCACGAGTCTTTAAGTACATTTACTCATCGCCCCAGTGGAAAACAAAGTGCCTCTCCGGTGTAACCCTGCCACTCGCAGACTGCTAATGCTCTGCCCCTAGTGTAATAATGCACATGTTTATTGAAGCTCTTTAATGATTTAGTTCTAAATTAGGATAGAGTGTGTTGAGGCGAAACCAGGGCAGTGGTTGAGATCCACTTCAGAACCAGCTGCAGCAGCTCATTTAAAATTAATGAATGATAACCCTTTTATTGAACTGAGTCCAAAACATATTTTACTCTTAATTGTGCCACCCATCTTGGCAACCATTATGGCACAATTAATTCTGACCATTTATTAGGGAGAAAAATACATACCACCAAGTAAACAATATGTTTGATGTAATTTTTTTTCCCATTCAATTTGAGTCTATTGAAGGACATAATAATCACATCATGCACAATTATTCCCTCTGCAGGATCTGAGTGTTTTATTTTTGTTGCTCTTTTTCAGTTAGCTGCCTCCTCAATCTGTTGAAGTTAAACATGGTGTAAAAATGGTTTGCAGTTTTTTTTTGGCTTCTGTAAGTCTTTAACAGTCTGCTGCGGCTCCACGCTACAGCTGATCCTGCATAAAGTAAAATATCAGTCCTTTCCTGTAACCAGCTGGAGCTACTGTAGCACAGTCTGGTGAGGAAGCTGAACTCCCTGCGGTTTGTGTAAATAAAAGATTATTCTTTCCCGTTACTGACCTCTGTGTAGCTGTGGGCTCTCAGTGGGACACTTTACACCCCAAGTGTATTTTAGCTACACCTGATTCTGGCAACAAAAAAAAAAGCTAGCAAGTGAGAGAAGAAAAACAAGTCGATTAATATTAATGTTGCATATAAAACTTCACCCAACTACCTGTTGACCTTATCAGTAGGTCTACAGATCTGTGGGACTTTGTAAAATTGGTACTCAAGTACTGAGTCCCTCTTGGCTCATAACAGCTAATTTAATAATTAAAATGATTTAATTAGACAATATTTTTGGCATTTAAGGTAAAAAATGAAGTAAAAAACACAAATAAATAAAATGATTACAAAATAAACTAAAAAGCAGTTAAAAAAACACTTTTCAAATTAATTGTCGCCGACATAAACTTATAAAAACAATCTTAACAATAAAAAAAGGCTATGCATATATGTCGTGAAAAGATCTAGATCGCTATTAACTAAGCAAAGTGTGCGATATCCGCCAGGTTTGTGTATTTCAGCCTGATCTCTAATAGCTTCTCACTCCTGATGGTAGACAGTGTTGGGCAAGCTACTTTGTTCAGTGTAGTGAGCTAAGCAATCAGTTACTCAACAATAAATTGCTTCACTACACCAAAGCTACCACCTAAAGAATTATAGCAAGCTAAGAAGTTACACTAATGTGTTAAAAGTAGCTTAACTACATCAGAAGCTACTTAGCGTTGTACCAAGCTAATATCGATTCAAAATAGGTCTGATACACTGGTTAAAATATTTATTAAAGATCAGTAATGATATAACACAAGAGTAAACATTGCTTTATGATCAGCATAATAAAAAAACTAAAGTAATTACCAGTAGACAAAAAAATAAACAATCTGCTGTTATTAGGAGCCAAATTAAGGTCACGGTGTAGTGTTCTACATGAGACATGGCTATGAGTTTTGCATTCAATGGACATCTCTAAGGAAAACAAAACCCTACAAAAGGCATCTCTTATTTCTTTAGGGTCTCCCTTAGAAAAAACTTCTTTAGACCTCAATTAAACAGTCGATTCAAGTAACAAAATGAAACTGTTTACAAAATAGGTGAAAAAATAAAGACACTAATTAAGAGATATATATACATTTATGTCTCACTGTATAATTTAATTTAATTTCTACCTACATATTTATTCCATACCTAAAAAAACTTATCTCTGCAAATAAGCCTTAAAACAGATTTATGTAAACATCCTGTCTGGTAAATTAGGCCATGAAAATACAATATCTAAGTTTGGCTACTGCTCTCTAATGAGAGTATCTTAGTGGCACTCATCAGATTTAACTACCTGGAAATTAAAGGCGCCAATAAAGGTAAAGCTGATATATTTTTCTCATTTATATTTTAAAAAATTGACTGCAGTTGACTGTTTTAATGAGTGTTTGGCTATGTAAAACATGAGCTCTCTATGGCCAAGAACCGAAATTTGAACACGTACTTTTTATCTGAGGATTCAACAAGTTTCAAAATCTCTGAAGATAAGGCGCTCTGCTGCTGTCTCCTCCTCCATCCTGTGTGCGTGGCTCTGTGTGTCTGCGTGTGTCTGACTTTTTTATTGTCAGAATTCAGAGAAAAAAGTCAGAATTCTGACTTTTTTCTCAGAATTCTGATTTTTTCCCCATACTAAACTGAAATAAAATTTAAAAATCAGTTATCTTTTTTTTTTTTTTCCTCTGGCCCTAATCTGTTCCGTACAAAGGGGGTGGGTTAAATTAGGGATGCACGATATTGGGATTTTGGTAACAGATACCGATGTTAAAGCTGGACAAAATAAGTAGTCATTGAAAAATAGCAGTTTTGTTATCCATTTCCTGACACTTTGAAAAATAATAATATACTCAAATATAATTTCATACATATGCTGATATCAAATTGAGTTTTTAAGCAGCGGTGTCGTCTATTTTACTTTCAAGATCTCATGAAATTTCATCGTTCTGTTACAACTCTCGTGATATTTTGCCAATTCTTGTGAGATTTTGTTAGTAAAATAGATCAGTACCGCGTCAATATATTAACATATAAAAATATGGCAAATATTTAGTGAATTTTCGGGGATTTCGTAGCATAATGATGAGAATAAAGCAATATTTCATTAGTAAAGAGATTGATATGGTGTCTTAAATGGCAATATATCAGCATATGAAGATGTTGTGATATTTTAATGTATCAAGTTTTTTAGTCTGTAAAAAGTGAAGTTTTTGAGGAAGAAGAAGTAGTATTTTTATTTTTTTTTTAGACTGTAGAAACTCAGAAACTGATACTCCGGGTTAATATAAATAAATGATAGTATAGATATTCAGATTTTAACTGTAATTATTGGGAGCGGTGTCTTCATTCTGCATCCCTAGGTTAAATGCAGAGAGTTGATTTCATTTCTCTACTTGTGACAATGACAATAGAATAAAAAAATCTGTCACTTTGTCTGTTGTCTGTAATCTAAGCGCATATAACTAAATTCATAATCCTTTATTTTGAGCACAGTCAGCCAGTAAATCTGATTCAGATTCTTATGGAACAAAGAAACATAGTTGATGTGATGTTGAGGTTCTTAATAAATGTTCCAGAAGCTATTTCTTCAAACAAAACATACTGCATCATTAATAAACTCAAGCTTTATTTCCTAAAATGCCATTGCTTTCTGGATTCAAACATATCTAAATTACATTGTACCAATGCTTCTGGTGGTTTAGAGCATCAGAATTATTCCATTGCTTCTGATGCCGTGAAAAGAATTTGACAATATTCAGTTTGTAAACTCTACCATGCTGCAGATTCATTTTAAGAGGAGAAGGTCTATTATTATTCAGTTCCCCAAAGAAGAAAGGAAACCTCTGTCCATTTTCAAGCTATTGCTGCTGCTCTCACCTGCAGATTTTTTTTTTTTTGGCCTGATATGTTGCCTAGAAAAGCTGTTTCTTGCCTCTGAACTGCTGCTTTAGAATAATTTACAGCTCTTTTCTTTTGTGCACTCATCCCTTTAGTTTCCTAAAACTTTACTTTTGACATAAGTGAGGGAAAGTTTTAACATAAATGAACAAAGTTCTGCTCTAATTTGTAATGAAAATCAAGAACTTCCGATAAAAAAAAAACAGCATTGTATAAATACAGCATCTCACTTTTGCTCTTTTCTCCTTTTTGTTGTTTTTGACCTCAGATGCCAAAGCGTGCCCCAGCACAGAGTTCATGTGCGCCAACCGTAAATGCCTGGCCGCCGTCTACGTGTGTGACGGTGATGATGACTGCGGAGACGGCAGCGACGAGCTGAAGTGCTCCTCCCCGCAGACCTGCGGGCCCAACCACTTCCGCTGTAACTCTTCAGAATGCGTACCTCTAATGTGGAGCTGCGACGGAGACCCCGACTGCTCCGACGGTTCGGACGAAAACCCGGAACACTGCGGTGGAGACGGCGCCCCCTACCTGCCTAACCGCAGAGCCAACTGCACTGCTGAGGAGTTTCGCTGCGCTAACGGGGAGTGCATTCGCCTGACGTGGAAGTGTGACGGAGATCCAGACTGTAAGGACAAGTCGGATGAGTCTGATTGCCGTGAGTGTCTCCCTCTGTTCTGAGAAGTTTCCATTTTTAAATACCAGCAGCTTCTAAACAGTGTTTTTGTTGTGTTCAGCAAAATAAATAAGTTTAATTGAAGTGTTTATGTAGAAGATAATGATATTTAAAACTCAGACCATCTGGTGAGTAAACCACCGCAACTAGTACTTGTTTCTCTGCTATTTAAACAAAATATCTCTCTTGAGAAATGATGAGAGAATTTTAGTTCTGTGGTGTTTTCGGAGAAAAACACGTTTTCTCATGTGAAGCTTCGCCTGGACCTGTATGGACAAACATGATGGCGTGTCACTGTTTGATGCTGTATACACGCTGAGAGCAGACTGAGAGAGAATAGGAACGGAAGCAGATATGAGGACAGTTACCTGCTGTTTTAATGCATTGTGAGCAAAACAGAAACCAGATATTTCCTCCAATAATGTTTTTCTAACTCTGGCAGAAAGGTTTGCAAAACCCTGCATTAGGGACGTCATTTCAATGATTCTCAAGCAAGTGTTTATACCGTCAATTATTTATTATCTGGGATCAAGATTTTAGATTTCTTTAAGAGTTGAATGATTCTTTTATGTGACTCAAATGATACGATTCAAACAGATCTGGAGGTTACACCTGGTTACACTACCTAGCCCCTTTCCAGTAAATTTCTCCACTGTGAGATTGATAAAATCAATCAATCAATCAATCAATCAATCAATCAATCAGTTAAGTCAATCAATCAAATCATACTTTATTTTGCAATCTTTGGAATTTCTTTATACTTTTTGATCGATTTAAAGGCTTTGAATTAAATTGGGCTGGGGGACTATTGTAATATCCTAGCCAGTATGAAGCATAAAGGTCTGAAGACACTGCTTGCATACGACTTTTTGATCTCCCATCTGATTTTTTCCCATGTCGCACTGATTGCGTATAGAGAGACAACGACTTAGACAACTTTCATTGTCCTTTTGTATACCCAGTGTTTATACAAAACGAAATTTTGTTTAGTAAAACTTTTCAGGCAGTAGCAGAGTCAGCAGATCTGTGACACGTAAATCAATTTCCCACATATTATTGAGACACATTATAAAAAGTTGTTAATAATAAATAAATAAATAAATAAAATACAGCCGCAGCTATAAAGCAAAGCCCCACTTAACGAGTCTGTACAGCATCTAAAACCAGAACAGAAAGATAATGTTTATATGTAAATAATGCAAAGGAAGCAGGCAGGTAATTCAGTATTAGTGACTGGAAACCCCCATTCAATCTGAAAAACTCACACAAGAGAAAAAAGCAATTAGGAGAAATTTATTGATACAATTACTTTGTCTTTGGCGCTCAGACCTTGGCGGTAAACATAGCGCTTAATTTTCTATAGATATGCATGAACAGGAGCTAAGAATGAGGCTGTCCCCCCGCCCCAGGCCTGAAACTGGTGGTGGAGTGGAGATAGAGGAAGTTGGTCAGTCTGTAGACTGCTGGTTAGCGAGATGGTCTTTATGGGGAGATCCAGTGAATGCATGAGCTGATACTAGAGCTTCACTACTAGACCTGGAAGATGGAAGTCCAGCTTGGATAACACAGGTTGAGAGAACCTGTCTATGATGAGCAAGCATGAAGCGTAGGTTGGGAGGAAAAACTCCCTGTTGGAAGGAAACCTCTGGTAAAACCAGGCTCAACATGGCGGTCTTCTGCCTGACCAGTTGAGATGAGACAGGGAATGCAGTAAGAGTCTGAGAGGAATGACACTGATGAAGCTTTAGCTACGAAGGTGGAGGAGGGGCTGGTGGTGGGTTGAAACGGTGTCATCTGAATGAAGTCACAGTAGCAGACAGGTGCGAATCGGATGCCTTTTAAGATGAGCTTTGGATACCCATTGGCTTTCGCGGAGGTGTGGTTCAAAGCTGATTGGCTCTGAAGCAGGTGGATGTATGAAAAAACAAGGAGTTTCTTCAGTTGAATTTCCGCCTAGAGACAAGACAGCCTGACAAAACACAAATTATGACACGGGTGTATTCGTTTTTGTTTTTTTGTTTTTTCAATGGTCCTTTTTAAGAACGTTCATAGTGCCCCTAAATGCTCCTACATTTTTTTCATTTGAGAGCTCTTGTGCTTCTTATAAAAAAGCCAAGTGTTTGGCCCTGTTGGTGGATTACAAGAAAAATTGACAGGACATTGCTTTAATTCTCGGGACACCAGGAGTGAGATGAGTAATCTGGCCCAGTCCTGCATAAATTGGGATTTGCACACCGTGTAGAGGCTTCTCTTTACACCCTGTAGCCAGTGTAACGGGTATAAAAATTGCATTAGAGGTTGCTGAGTTGGGAACAACAATGAGACCTTAAGAAAGTGCACATTTATCCAATGTGTTTTTTTTTTTTTTAAGTATTTTGGTCTTTTACTTGAATCGTCCAAGATATCCAAATTATTTATAAAAAAAAAAAAAGGTGTGTACGCTGTGAGAGTTTGTTCATGTGGTTATAAGATTTTAATAATCCTTAAAGCCCATTTAGAACATCTTTGATTATGACTTCTTCTCCTTACATTAATTATTTACCATTTCCTGCAGAGTTTGTTGGACACAAATAAAGTTACCAGAGTGAGTCTAAACCAACAGTGAGGAAAAAGTGTGATCATTAGAATCCACTTACACAACAGAAACTGTACAAACTCTGCGGCAGCTTTTACCAACACTGCAGGAAAGACATTTTGCGGAGCAGAGAGCCCTTTTCTCAGTAAGTGTTTAAGGAAGCTGCAGCCCAAACACTTGCAGGGTTTTCCACACACAGCTTCTGAAGGAGAGAGAGAGATTCTGCAGTTACTGTCGCTCGTTAGGTTACATCTGCTATTTATGCAGCTGCACACACAGACAGATTTGATTAACAGCAGTTCAGTTAACTGGAGGCTGTGTTGTCACGCGTTTTCACGCACACACACTGGCAGAACCAAAACAAGTAATTTATTGGCAGGGCATGCTCAGTCAACTATAATAACCATAATGGGGGCTATGGACTTATTGTATAGACTGAATTATTTCTTCATTAATAGGATATAATACGGTGGCCCAGAAGTATCAACACTAATACAAAAGCTGCAACGCAAATACAAAAGCTGCAACATAAAAACAAAAGATGCAACGCAAATAAAAAGGCTGCAACATAAACACAAAAGATGCAACACAAATACAAAAGCCACAGCATAAATACAAAAGCCGCAACACGGATTACAAAAGCCGCAACACAATTACAAAAGCCGCAACACAAATACAAAAGCCACAACACAATTACAAAAGCCACAACACAAATACAACAGCTGCAACACAAATACAAAAGCTGCAACACAAATACAAAAGCCACAGCACAAATACAACAGCCGCAACACAAATATAAAAGCTGCAACACAAATACAAAAGCCACAACATAAATACAAAAGCCGCAACACAATTAAAAAAGCCGCAACACAAATACAAAAGCCGCAAACACACATATAAAAGCTGCAACACGATTACAAAAGCCACAACACAAATACATAAAAACATAAAAATTTACATAAAATTAATTTAAAAACAAAATAACTTTTGTAAATCACAATACAAGTAAGTTTCCTCCATAGCTCATAATACTCATTATCAAAGAGCTATCTTTAAAAACACTGAATATTTTATTTATAATATACTTATATAATATACTATAAACATATATTTGTTAAACATAATCTTATAATATATTAACATAAAACTTTGTGTTTATCATATTAATATTCAATTGCAAAATATACAACTTTGCATGTATTTCATCCAGTTTTAGTTCAGTTTAAATAGTTTTTTAATCTGAATATGTGTAATCTAACTTAACGGTCATTTTAGAATTAACTTTTGGTCTTTTGAAGGGTTGTGACATGTAATAGATTATTGCGTCAACTTCTTAAAATAATCGCATAAGTCATTTTTCCAGGTTTTCCAGGAAACACAAAAAATCAGCCTAAGTCACATCTCTTGACATATGCAAATCAAATCATAAATGGGTTTTACCACATGATTAATTCAACTGAGGGTTCTGGCCATTTCACCATAGGTGGCCAGCAGGGGGAGGACATGAGTTATGCAAAAAAGTCAATTTGGCCAAAAAATGACTTAGGCGATTATTTTAAGAAGGTGACGATAATAGTATTTGATAGTTTTATTGATATCACTAAGCCAGAGTTTCATTATCAAGATGTGAAGCCAATATGTTGGATAAATGTCACGGTGTGGCTTGTAACCTACGCAGTGTTTACAAGAGAATAAGCCTGTTTTTTTTTTTACATACTAACTAACCTCTGTCTATAGATTTTTTTTTTTTTTTTTTTGTCTAAAAAGATAATTTTTACATGGTTCACTACAGAAATTACTTTTTTTCCAGAGACACTGATCAATATCTTTCCAATTTATTACTTGTCTTATTTTTCCTGGATTTCCACGAGCATTATTTACTTGCAGATCTCCACCCTAATATTGATGTAGCACAAGAGGGGAAATGCTGAGCACATCCATGTTCAGGCGTCGGCTGGCCTGTCTCCATTATGTTCTCCTGTCCTGTTCTTATCTTATCTGATGAGAACACTAAATCTCATCCCATGAGTTCTGTATATTGCCTATTAATGAGGTTCAGAGGGGAGTTCTGTTGATATAAAGCTTCTCTACTCTTTGGATAATAATGAATCTTTAATGTTGCCTCCCTCTCTTATTATTGCATTAAGATTTATGCATAGCACACCACAGGTTGACAGTTTCTGGGCTTTACCAAACTCTGAGCACATCTAAAGTATATAATTATAAGATTTTGCTGATATTATGGATGCTCTCTGTCGATTTTTTTTTCCAAAGTAGAATATTTGCAATATATTATACGCAAAAAGAAATTAAAAATAATAAATCAGTAAAATGTTGGAAATGTCTTAGAATTTTTGCCATAACTGTTTGATTCAGGGTATGAGTCCTACTTTGTGTTGTTCTTTTTAATTATTTATTGTTGTTCCTGTTTCTGTCCCTCCTACAGCTCTGCTGACATGTCGACCTGATGAGTTTCAGTGCGGTGATGGTTCATGTATCCACGGCACCAAGCAGTGTAACAAGGTGCATGACTGTCCTGACCACAGTGATGAGTCTGGCTGCGTCAACGGTGGGTTTCAGACTCTAACGTCTCCTTTGTTCTTCATCTAAGCTTTTACTTCTTTCTTATACTCGAAATTTCATATTTATTTTAGATTTTTTTTTCTGGTGCTGATTTTGACAACAGTGTGAAAACGGCAGAAGTTCACTGATCAGACATAACATTATTGTCAACACAGCAGAAAGCTTCCAAAATAGGTATGCTAGCATCAGAGCAATGGAAGATTGTTACCTGGGCTGCTATAATAATTTATTAAACATCATGTGGATGGTTAGGGTTGATGTTTCAGTATTGCTTACATGAGAAACATATAGAACCACTATAGACTATGGAAAAAATAAAGTAGATGCTATTTGATTTTCTTTATGCAACTCTACGGGCTGCTCAGTGGCCCAGCGGGTAGCACTGCTGCCTTGCAGCAAGAAGGTTCCGGGATTAATTCCCGGCCCGGGAATGATTTCTGTATGGAGTTTGCATGTTCTCTCTGTGCATGCGTGGATTCTCGCCGGGTACTCCGGCTTCCTCCGACAGTCCAAAAACATGACTGTTAGGTTCATTGTATTGTCTAAATTCATTGCCCTATGATGGACTGGCAACCTGTCCAGGGTGAACCCTGGCAGCTAGAAATAGGCACCAGCACCCCTTGTGACCCCAGAAGGGATAAGCTTTACAGAAAATGGATGGAACATGTTTCTACCTAACATGTGAATGCTAAAGCAGATGTGGACTATATAGTTTAATTTTATGGAAGAGAAAATAGTAAAGACCTTGAGTTGGGCAATATATACTTGAAATTTTACTAATATCATTGTCTACATTAGTATACCTTCTTCTTTACGGCTGCCCAATATAAGGCCATTGCCATCAGTTTCCTCATGCCCTATGCTTCAGAACGATTTTTTTATTTTGGAGGTTTATGACGTGGAAGATTCGACATAAAAAGGAAAGGAAAAGGAAGAGAAAGATTGAGTCACAAAGATTGAGGACAACATTTGGGCAAGTCTATATACTGCAATGAAAACAAAGAAGATGAAAAACTGATTACACTAATGATTTTGTCACTGTCAACTAGGGGTGTGGAGCGGTTCACAAAATCCGCGGTTCCGATTCCGCGGTTTTGCGTGGTCACAGTTTTTAGGTTCAGTTACGGTATATATATTGATTGTTAGCCTGACATGTTGAGTCTTGTTGCTGTTAGCATAAACAAAACGTGTTGCACAATGCTTGCACACTGTTGCACTGTTATCCACAACTTTCTTTCCGCCGTCTTCAGGTAGGTCACTCTAAATGCAAAAGCGCTCCCATACAGCAGACCTATAATTGCTGCTGGCTGGCGTCTTCCAACTCCTGTTCTTTCCCACTCTCGCCATACCCACACAATTCTCCACAACAACTGATTTTTTCTGCTACTCGCCGGCTATGCTGCTTAGCTTCTTCTTCTTGTTTACTACTGGTGCTTGGCTTTGGTCGCGCAGTACCGCACCTTCTGCTCTGAGTGTAAGCAGCTTAGCCTATGTAGAAAAAGGAGCAGTACGCGCATGAACCCGAAACACAACACACTTTCGAATCATAAACCGTTCCATCCCCTACTTTGTCAACTGTATTTTCATCTCTTTCTATGCAACTAAAGGTAAAAATATTACTAGTGAAATTACTCTCATTCCTCACCTGCAGCTTGAGAGATCACCAGGTGAGACTCATTGGTTTTATAGCACAGTAAAATCAGACTGCTGCCGGGTCCCTGGTGCCAATAAGAGCCAGGAGTTACCTTGAGTAGGCGGAAACATCCGATCTGTCGCTTTCAGCTCTGTCATCAAACGCTCAGGTTCATTTCTCTTTCTCTCATCACGGACATCATCATCTAAAACAAATGCAGCCCCAACAAATGGAAAAAACATCAGTTTTTTTGGTTATTTGGTTAAATTATTCTATATAAATCTGGGAAAATGTCAAGCTGACGTCAGTTAGACATAAGGCGGGATTAGCTGAGGTGTTTATTATAATTTGCTCCTATTTTAATGGACAGTTTACAGCTAAAAGTAATTCCAGCTAAACATTGAGGTTATTAAAGTGCAAAGAGTACAAACAATTGTGAATAAACTGTTATTATAAAAGGATATTCTTTTAGTAGAGGGAATGTTTTAGAGGCTGTGTGGTATTACATTAGCTTTCAACTCCATTATCAAAAAAGTTGTTGATTATTTTAATATTTAATTAATCTGCTTAAATGTTTCAACCTTCAAACTCTCATATTATTTTGTCTATTACTTTTATTTTTCCAATTAAACTAATCTGTTCTTGTTTTTCTTTACATTTAATTTATCACTTTAATAATATATATTCATCTATTATAGATATATAAGTATTTAATACAGCTTACACAGCTTTTCCCTTTTTTATATATATTAAGCATTTCTCTAGAAAAAAGTAATCCCTAATGTTATGGAAGGATCCTTTTGATGATAGAGATAATGCAGGTTTAAGTCAAAATAGAAGCTTATCTATGAATCATTAGTCAACTGATAGTTATTCAGCATTAGATAAACCAATTAATCAATTAATTATATTCTAAAAGTTGACCTTTTCTATGTCAAACTCGAGCTTTCACACAAAAAATCTATGTTTTTATGTCAGACTTACAGATGCTGTTCTTTACTTGTTCTGTTGCAGCCACTAAATGCGAAGGACCCCTGAAGTTTCAGTGTAAAAATGGAGAGTGTATCGACAGCTCCAAGGTCTGCGACTCTGTGAAGGACTGCAAGGATCGCTCTGATGAACCTAAAAAAGAGTGCGGTAAGACGCTGTCATTGCATGTATGTAATATATGCTGGTCTGCTTATATATTGTGGTACATTCTCTCAATATTTCTGTCTTTGGTCGACGAACATTACTTTCTAATTTCATGTTGTTGTTTTTTTGTTGTTTTTTATTCTTTATTTCAAACATGCAAGAGAAAAACAAAAAAAAAAACAATAAAACAATGTTTAAAAACATTGGAGAGAAAAACAACAAACAAGGTACCCTTCTTTCCTGAGTTAATATACCTCTATTACATGTGCGAAAAGGAGTAGGAAGAAGTAAAACGTATGTGCTGCTACACCTTTAATTCTTGTATTTCTTCAATTTACAATATTTATAATTATGTTTCTATATATTTATATAAATACATACCTACTGTCATGTTTTGTTTTAGGTTCCTAACCCACATGCAGAAACACTCGGAAACAGGAGAAAAAGTTCAAAGGTTTATTGAATGAACAGGTCTGGGGGTTATTAGATTCAGGACTGGTCATGACTGGTTTCTCTGCAAAGAGGGACAGAATGGTTAGCTGTTGTCCGAGTATGCTTGCTGGTTGAATGAGTACAGGTCTGTACCTGAGGAGGGGAACCAGGAGGGTCCAGAGGCAGAAGGCAGGCAGAGGGCTTGGTAGAGGCAGAGACTTGATTTCTGATATTGCAGTTTCTGATCTGAGTTTCACTTCCAGTTTCTTCTGAGCGGGCAGGCAGGTTCTGACAGTTTGATCTTCCAGGGTTCTTCGGAGATCAGACAGGCTGGTTTCAGACTGAGAAACTCTTCCTGAGTTTCTGGGTTCAGACAGGTTCTTCCTAAGAAGCAGACAGGACATACAAAAATATGTATACACATATACCTTCACAAACAAAAAACACAAACTAAATTTTCTACAATGCTTCTCTATACCTTTTGAAAATAATTTCTTTGTACATTTTTTTGAAAAGGAATATGTTTGGGCATTGCTTAAGGTTCTCATAATTCTGATACAGTCCACAGTTTTCAATTTGTATCAGGATGAATGGTTTCTTCTGTATTTATCACTAACTTGTGTTTTTTTTCAGTTTAACAGATAACATTTATGAAATGTTCTTTTAAACTTGGCCTACACATTAAAAAAAAGGAGCACAGTAATAAAAGGACTCCTGCTTATACGCTTTAACCTGCCTCTTTTATACCATTCAGTTGCATTCAGGCATCTGGGAGAGGATGAGGAGTTATTGAAAATCAGAGCGATCATAAAATGGAAAAAGGAGGATTTTAATTGACTTAATTGATTGATTGTTTAGCAACTATTTCCGTGACTTCTAAGCTTGACTGTTTATCGAAATTACAGAGAAGATATTCTGACATCAACTGTGTAACCATATATGCATTTGGATGTCAGGGGAAGACGGGCTGACCTGTTTGAGAACGTAGGAAAACAATAGTAGCTCAAATAGCCATTCTTTAAACCACTTTAACTATGATTTTTCATGAAAAAAATTGTGATCAGCGAATTGTTTCATACTTCTCAGACTGTGCAGCGGGGCAGTAAATCCTAAGCATTGTCATGCTTTAGTGCTTTGAGAATGATGAGATGCTTGCGTCTCGCAATGGAAAAAACTTAGATGTAGGAGTTTGACTTGAAATCGAAGGGTTGATGGTTCAAGCCTCCGCCTCCGACGGGTAATGTCGTTGTGTCCTTGGGCAAGACACTTCACCTGCATTGTCTACTGATGGTGGTCAGAGGGGCCCGGTAAGCGCCAGTGTGCGGCAGTTCTGTCAGTGAGCCCCAGGGCAGCTGTGGCTAATGTAGCTAGCCACACCCAGTGTGTGTGAGTGGTGTGTGAATGGGTGAATGAATGTAGTGTAAAAGCGCTTTGGTCAAGTCTCTAACTTGAATAAAGGCTTATATATAAGTACATGCCATTTACCATTTTACCATATATCCATCTGCCTTAGCAGCTTCTGCTCTCTTTTCAGTAAACACCAGCATTTATATTATATTCTGAGCACTAATTGTCTCTTATCTCTCTTATATATATTTATATATATATTTTTGTGTTTTTGCACATTTGATTTTGGATCTTTCTTTTTGGATTTTCTTTTCACACCTTTGCGAGAGAAACCTGGACTTTCTTTGCTCCACTTACTACTTTGCTTACTCAATGTTGTAGTACCTCCTTTAGGTGTTTGTTTTGTTATGGTAAATATACAAAACACAGTTGTTTACCACCAAATGGAGCCAAAGCAATGTGTAAAACAAATTTGTAACATCATAGTACCTGAGTAGACCCCTTTAGGGCACTTGTGGTGGAAAAAGATTTTCATTGCAGAACAAGCTAGCATGAATCATAAAAATGACCATTTAGGGAATGTTAGGTAAGTAAATAGCAGGGGTACCAATTCATTCATATGCTCATTTTTACCCATTAGGCAAAACTGTTCAGAAAAGAATAAAAAAAAAAAAAAACTGCTCACCAAGGATTACAGCTGACACATTTGGTTGCATTAATATTCTGCATTACCTGAGCATTTGTAATTATTTAGAAGTTGTAACAAAAAAATATTAGATTTATATTTTATTATAAAGTAAAAATCAGGCAAACATCTATTTTCATCTAAGGGCTTTTATTTAAAGAAATCCAACTCTGTGTGGGGATAGAAACAGGTACTGAAGCAGGCTGACCTCTGCCAGGAATTGGAATTACAGAACCGAGACCCATATTCCAGAGTGTAATTCCCTTCCTCTCTCTCCATCCTCTTCCTCCATGTCTTCACATTCTGAGCTCATTAAAAGCATGTCCACACACACCTTGCTCATCGCTGTGCTCGCTCAGCCATTTACGTGCAAGATGTTTCACATCCAAACGCTCGGAGTCTTAAAATGAGCTTCCAAGCAACTCACTTCTGCTCAGGCAGCTGCTTGGCCAGCCTCTCACTGAAGAAAACTGAAGTACATGTCTTTATAAAAGTGCTCAGGGAAATGTTTCACTCTAATGGAAAATATTTATAAATTACCATTGCATTGACTTATTATTGAACACCATCGCTTATTGAGAGAGTATGTTAACAGGCTCAGCAAATTGGCAGAAAGATGAGAGAGATTTTGGAAGAGAGGAAAGCAGACTGCTCTCTGAATCTTGTTGGAAACGTTGTGGAGGCCTCAGTCTTACTCAACATATCCCTCCTGAAAACACAGGACTGAATGATAATTGGCCTATGCTAGCTTTTATTTGAAGCCTATTTTACAGTAGCAACCATTCAAAATGGCCCATCCTATTCAAAAGCCAGCCGAATGGTAGCCAACTTCCCTGCAGCTCCCAGCAAAATCCCCTTCGACTTCCAGCCACAGGCCTTCTCCTGGGCGTGCATATTTTTTTTAAATCTCTACCATGTCATGATGTTACAAAGTTCAGACCCAAATGTAGAAAACCTAACAGAGAGACCAGTGGAAAAAGGTTTTTCATCGGGATTTATTAAAGAAGTTTAGCAGGGAGAGAAGTGTTGCTCTAAACATTGCTCAAACTCGGTGAACTGTAAAAGTGAGGAGAAGACACAAGCGGTTAGTTCGAAGGCTCAGTCGCGAATTTAATTTCGTAAACTTGGGGAAGAGGATTTTGGTTGCCGACTCACATTTCCAGAGAAGTGTTGAATCCTTTGACTCCTGTCTGTGTGCGTGGTTCCGCAGCGGTTTGTCTGATCTGAGTGGAGGGCGCAAACAGGCTTTTACCCAGAATGCGGTTGATTGTTGAGGTGAGCGGAGAAGCTGTCTGCCACTCAGATTTCCTGCTGTACTTGAACGAGGGTCGTAGTGGAGAATAATCCCCTTTCTCAGTGAAAGAGATGCTCAAGCGATCACTGGCAAACACTCTTGGCGTCGAAGTAGTGGCAGTCAGCAGCTTAAGAGCGCTCGGTTAATGAGGCAACCATCCGCAGGTGTGTGAGAAGACCAGAACCAGGCGCCTCCCTGGTGGATGACAGAGGAGAGAAAAAACACAGAAACACAAAACAGGAGTCCTGACACCTTCAAGGAAAGTGGGGAAGTTTAGAATGGCTACTACTGTAAGTTGACAGTAGGGGGATGGATGGATGAATGTGCTCTTGTGGGTGGTAGGTTTCTGCTGTCATTCAACTCATTTATAAAAGGAAATTAATGATGAGAGGGGTTTAGTCTGTGAGCACACTGCAACAATTGAAAGATAAGTAAGTTTTTCTTGAAATACTTTTTTCCCTTGATTTAAATAGGTCAGTTTTCCAATCAAATAGGATGAAGAATGTTTAAAATAAAAAAACATTATCTTATCTTTAAGTATATCTTATATAATTATATTAAGAAATATTGATTCCTTTGGGAAAGTGTTTTATTTATCTACTCAGATTAGCGAAAATATGCGTATTTTAATTCATTTTATACTTATTTTTAGATCTAGACCAAAGCAGACCAGTAACCTCCAACCTCACAGAGGGAAGGCATGAGAGAATTTGACCTTACTCTAAGGAAAAGTGCATTAGAAACTTTTTAGGTTTATGTTATCAAAAAATGTCTAAGTGGTATTCAACAAAAACGAGCTTGATGGTCTTCATTTCACCAGCATTTAATAATTTCTTAGAAAGGGAGAACAGATGCAGCCTTTTCCAATTTTCCAACTGTCCATTTCAAAGGAATTTAATATGAGGGATTTACATACAACTTTACCAAATAATTAGGGATGCACGACTTACGATATTGGGATTTTGGCGATATCCGATATCTGCCGATATTTTAAAAACTCATGCAACCCGATAACCAATATCGATACTGATGTTAAAGCTGGACAAAATAAGTAGTCATTGAAAATAGCAGTTTTGTTATCCATTTCTGACACTTTGAAAAATAATATACTCAAATATATTTTCATATGCTGATATCAAATTGATTTTTAAAAAGTGGTATCGATCTATTTTACTTTCAAAATCTGGTGAAATTTAATCGTTCTGTTACAAACTCTCGTGATATTTTGCAAATTCTTGTGAGATTTTGTTTGTAAAATAGATCGATACCGCAAGTCGAAAATATATCAACATATAAAAATATAACATTTGGTGAATTTTTTAGAAAAATATGGCAAAATTTTGATGACATATAGCAATATTTCATTAGTAAAAAGAGATTGATATATGGTGTTTTAAATGGCAATATATCGGCATATGAAGATATTGGGATATTTTAATGGATCAATATTTTTTCCCTCGTCTTTACAAGTTTTTAAGTCTGTAAAAGAAGTTTTTTGAGAAAGAAGAAGAAGTAGTATTTATTTTTTTAGACTTTAAAGGGGAAATTTAGAAGCTGATCAAATATCGGGTTAAATGTCGGTGGGGTGGCCGATATCCGATATTCAGTTTTAAGGCAGATACAGGCCGATACCGATAGGGGGCGATTATCGTGCATCCTAAAAAGGTAGAAACAGTTTGGAACAAACAAGGAGTGCTGAGTGACTCTGAATCTAAAAAGAGTCTGGCTTCTTTTTCCATAACATCTCAAGCTGTAAAACCTCATCTCAAGCTGGTCCTTTGGGCCTCGCATTGTCTAACAGGTGTTCAGCCTGGTGATTAATTTGTGTGTAATACAGAAAGAAGCAGGCTAGGATTCTGGTTTACTTCTGGTTGGAAGTAGGGAAAAGTAGATGGGAAAATAGTTTTTCCCACTGCAGCTTAACTTCCTCCTAGATACAAAATATGGTCCCTGCTGTCTCAAATCAACTAGCTCTGCAGCTCTACAAAGGATTTAATACACTTTCAGCTCATTGGTTTGATGTTTCACATCTGCAGATTCTCTATTTCGCTTCAATCAAAACCAGTCTCAACAGATCAATAGTGCTCTGCTTGGTGTCTGTTCAGAAAAAGAGAAAGCAGTTATAGCTCATTAGGCCATGTAAGGCTTTTACCAGATAAACAAAACAGAGACTAAACACTGGCTGTACAGTTAGATAAATAGACTGATAGGGAGATGGAGAGATCATGTGTATGCAAATTTATTTTTTTTCATCTTTTGCGTATAATTTGTCGCTTAGTCTCAAAGCTTTTTGGATAAATACGTTTTTCAAATATCCATTTCTAAAATGGAAGCAAATTTATTTCCATAAAAAGGTAGATTTATACAATTTCCTGCTTAAGTACAAACATTTAACGGTATCTGGAAAGTCTTTACAAGACATTGTAGAACCTTTAATAATCTCATTACAAAGAGATTATATTTATGTAGCCTTACAAAAGCAGACCCTTTTTTGGAAATGCATCTCGTTTTCAAGTATTCTTAAAAGCAAGATGTTTTGTTTTCTCTAAGGCTTATGAATCTGAATTTCAGATGATGCTGAATATAATCTGGGCCAGATTAGTTTATTCTGTTTACTGCTGAAGTGTTTTCCTAATGCAGCTACATCTTGACACCATTCTGCTGAAGAGTAAGCTGAGCCATATCTTTACTTTGGCCAAATTGTTGACTAACTCTCTCTCTCTCTTTCACACACACACACACACGCGCAAGTTTAGCTTTCAAAGGCTGATGAAAAAAGAGCTCTCAGTTTATTGACAAATGTGTAACTCCAGATAAGGTAGCACACTCTTCTGACTGAATTAAATATGCGCTCTGATTGAAGAGTGTGGATTCTTTTGCAGCTAAATCCGTTTTTCTTTTATCACCCCTTTCCAGCTGTTCATTGGCAGTTTTGCTTGTCGTCTGTAAAAAGGGATCAAGGCTTCTGAAATAAATGCCTTAATTTTATTTCACTTTTACTCTTCACTTTTACTTTCTTCACATTACTCATTTAAGCATGTCTAAAACTCACAAAAGGCATGTTAAATCATGTTCACACTAACAAATGTGCTGCATGCAAACCTAATAACTGAAAAAATATAAAACAGAAGGTTGCATCTAAATAATGCTGCCTTCTTGTTAGCATTTTTTGTGCTATGAGGGGTCGGTTTGACAACTCCAAAACTAGGGAACTCTGCGTTTTCTGTTTTACAAAGATAGTTTCCTCAACCCTTTGTTTTTGTTACCGTAGTAACATTCTCCCTAGAGCTAACCTGGTCATTAGCAGGTTTTGTTCAGTAAACTCAGTGTCCTCATTCTCTGCTTTCCTCAGAGTCCATAATGTTGTTTTATTTCCTGATTTAGTCAGATTTTTGACCTAGTTTTATGCATAAAGAAAAAAAAAACATTCTCTAGGTCTGTTAGAGACATTAAGTCTTTAAAAACAGACATAACATGTCCATTTGACAAGGATATTACTAAAGAATTATCTTTTTCTTCACAGAGAATTAAATATTTATAGGGAGTGAATTCTACAACTCAGTTGACAGAGCATGAGATTTATTTGTTTTTGTTTTGTTTAATACGGGCAACATGCGGATAATTTATTTAGTTATTTAATTACAATAGACAAAGAACTACTGAAATTATCTTTGGATAACATATGAATAGATAAATTCCGTGAGAAAAAAATGATAACATTCAAAATGGCTGCAAACAGCCACTCAGTATTCACTATGTAATGGAAGAAAGAATAAAACTGAGGAGGAACCCCATGACACGATGCACAGGTCCTACCTGTTAGAACGACATTTTTAGACTTCATTTTCACCAGCTGCCAGATGATTTCACCTAAATAGATACATTGGTCTGCTACCATTCTAGAAATAAACTATTTGGCAAGCTATTTTCATATTTATTAGTTTTACTGAACTTGTTTGTGGTATGTGAAAAAAACATTTTCCTTGTGAAGTTGATCATTTCAAACAAAATGACATTTTTCACATCTAGATTAAAGATTTTGTAGAAATTTATTTCAGATCTCCATATTCCTCGCATTTGTATTATTTTGACTTTGAAGAAATTTATTTTAGATATCATAAATACATATTCAGTAAAGCTGATGGATGTCAGAACAGCCACTTAAAATGTGTAAACATTTCTAGATATATGAAACTTATTTCGTACTAATATCATTTAGATTGTTTTACTTATTAAAATTGAATTTCTGCTGAAAAAATGTAATTAAGAACCTCTATTATTTGACTTTGACCTGGAAGAATCCTATTTTAGTGATCTTCAAACAGTTTTTGATTCTACATTTAGTCATTGCAGCATTTTCTGTTTGTGGCGCTTTCCTGTTTGCATTTTTTTTGTTGTATTTGCATATTTTGGACATGCGTTTTTGCAGCTCAGTCAATAATTTCCTGCATGTTTTCACCTGTTTTCAGCTTGTTTCATATGTGTTTGTAGCATTTTCCTTTTGATTTAGTTTTTTATGCTTTTGTGGTTTGGAGTTTGCATCGCACACATTTTTGCACCACGTTTGTTTACCGAGCGTCTGCTCTGTATCGACCTTTACCATCCTCTGCTGAACATGCACAGAAAAAAGTAAACAAAATCCCTGATGCAAGCGTACTTACTATGTTGAGAAAAATAAATGTTTATTAGTGGTAGCAGCTTCTTGAGTGGCTTCAACTAGGAGAAAAATAGTTAACCAGAAGACATCTGAGCCAGCTAAAGGAAGAAAGAGGTAATCTTCATGTCCACTGAACGCTAAAGGACAGGGGAAGTGTTCTAGTTTAAAAAGTGTGATTGTTTGTGGATTTTATTTTTGAGTTTTGTCATTTCTGTGCCAAGATTGAAACACAACCTGTTTAATTTAGCTGCCCCTCTTTATTTCTGTGACAGATCCTTCTGGAGTTTCTTATATTCTCAGTTCACAGCATCAAAGCCCTTTACACACACACTTTATATCCCAACAGATGGGAGGGATTTCAATTAGCCAGCTCCCCTTGTGCGCCCAAGTGTCTCTTTGAGGCTGTCTCTACATTTGAGAACATCTGATAAGTGTTATAAAAGGATATAAAATACAAAAACCAAATGAAGTTTTTTTTTTTTTTCTCAACATCTTTGCAAATCATACAGGAGAGCAGAAAACAGTTTATTGCTAAAAATTGACCTGCTGGTTGACTACATTGTGCTTGCCTCTTCTGTAATTCTTTGTGTTTGAACGCTGTTTTTCCTTTGTTTATCCCACAGGGTTGAACGAATGTATGATCAATAATGGCGGCTGCTCCCATGTCTGCATGGATAGACCAATCGGCTTCGAGTGCCAATGTCCCACCGGCTACCAGCTGCTGGACAAGAAGACATGTGGAGGTAAAATGACATAGATTTTAAATAGAGATCAACAAAAATTTAGAATACAATCACATCATCCCCATTCTGTCAGGACTTCATATAATAAAGTTTATTTGGATTTTATGTGATGAACAAAAAGAAAAAAGAATTATGAAAAGCAACATGAATCCATTAGAAATGCAAAACCAACCATGTAGAAACAAAGCAGACTTAAGGTTTAAGATGCTTTGGTCAGATACCACTGAAAATTTCAGCTAATATATCTTAAGGAAATTTAAAAAACACAGAAGGAACTACTGCTCAAAAAAAACAAAAAAGCCACAAGTCTTCTCTTTGAATCACACATAACTGTCTGACCACTCACACTGAGCATTGTTCTGCTGGAGATTTCTCCTTGTTTTAAAGTGGGATTTTCCTCCCCACTGTTGCAGCATGCATGCTTAGTATGAAGGATTACTGCAGAGTCAACAACACACTGCAAGCAAATATTTACTCTCTCCACATGCTCATCCAGCAAGAGAGACTCCTGCAAAGTCAATGACTCACTTGCATCAGCTGGGTTTTCTTGGATAGAAAACAATTTGGCTGGATGATCTGATTAAATTGTCACTGTAAAGTACCTTAAGATGACACGTTCTGAATTAGAGCTGTATAAATTAACTTAACTGAATTGAACTAAGAGCCAGGTCTTTTCCAACAGCAGTCAGATTTCCCATGATGATGCTCCTAAACAGCATTTTAAAAGATTTGAAAAGGTGGACCAACATGATATTGAACTCTACGGATTAGACATGGGATTTTTCTTAGCTGAACATCTACAGTAAGTCAAGGAGAGTGATCAAATGCTGTGAGGCATTAAGTGTTTATAAGACTCCATCCTACAGTCCTCCTCCTGGAATAGCATTATATGCAGGCTAAGCTCCCATAAACTGAGATGGATTTCTACTATGTCAGCTGATGTTAAGAAGAGAAAGAATGACACAAAATGTGCTGCAAAACATGAACTTAAGAGTTTGTTTACAATAGATAACAGCAAAAAGGATTTGCTCAGAAATTGTCAGACTTGTGTCCGGGTTTTTGAACATTTAAATGATCAGACCAAACATAAAGGGAAAAAATACAAATCTTTGCACATAAACAAAGTTTATATATATGTAATAAGTTAATTCTACATGTAAAAGGACACATGGTTCCTTTAGGGTCCTTATAAGTCTTAAAGGCATTGAAGATTCTTCAAAAGCAAACCTAAGGCCTTAATTTGGTATTAAAATGTCTTGAATCAGTCTTTTTGTAGGTCTTTAATTTTAAAACGGTATTTTTATTACCATTTATTTTTTAATAACAATCTAAATAAAACGTTAAAATTAAATGCTTTTTTTTTCTTTTATTAAGAAAAATGGTTCCGTCCGATAAGCTGCAGGGCAATAAGCGTTATTCTGGCGGGACATTTTGGGAGATGCACC
>JAGKQL010000056.1:31507381-31518813 GCA_018398635.1 Cyprinodon brontotheroides
GCAGTGGTTTATGTTAAAATAAACCTTTGGGTTAAGTTGTCGCAAGCAGGTTTTTCTTGTGTTTCTTGTGAATTTGGTCTTATATTTTTATCAGTGGCATTAAAAGTCTTAAAAGTCTTGAATTTAAGTTGCCTTTTGCTGTAGGAACCCTGTTATAGATACAAACTTTAATCTACAAAAACATTTTATATGGAAGAGCAACAAGATGTGGTTTTATGATAGGACTTGGAAATAACGATATATGAATTAACAAAGACAGTATTGCTTTTTATAACAATATAGCTCTGGGAAACTTCACAAGATCTTTCTGTTGCTCTGCTGCAGTTGGTCCAGAACGGGTGAATAATTTTTGGTGGTGTGCTGCCAACTAGTGGCTGGAGGTTTTTGTTATATAAAAGTAAGACAATAAAATGGATGTTGACCTTTAAATAGTTAAGACATTTCAGATATATTTGAATGTACTTTGAATTATCTTTATTTTTCTTCCACCCCTATTCCTTAATTCTAAAGAGTAATAGGATTTGTTTTTCTTTTCTTTTACAAAATGAAATCTTAAAAGTCTGCTGTACATTTTATACTGAATCTGAGAAGCTGTATTTAACTCTAAGGAGAAAAGCGATAGGACACATATTTCTAGCTGAAATATATAGTAGATCTATATTTTTTCTTCTGTGCTCTGAGCATAGATTTAAATGTAAGAATTTGTAAAGTTGGCAATAATAGTACTTTAAGGAAAGTAAGAGTTCTAGAAAGCATAAACTGAAACTCAAAGACAACTTAATGTATTTGTGGTCCTAAAAAAATCATTCCCGTAATTCTATTTTTCATTCTGATATCATGGCAATAATTTCAAGGTGAAAATTGATGGTAATAAGACTTACATATTGCATTTCCTCTCTGTATTAGCGATCTTTCATCGATCTGTTTTTTCGAGTAAAAGCGTCAAAAACGTACGAAATACTGTGCATAACTTTTCGTACGATTTCATATGAACTGATAATGAGAATATGTTGGGGAGATGGCAGAATCATGCGGCTGGATCGAGTGAAATAAAGGGAAATCCTGAAAGAAATGATGTTGTTGGAAGCTGGAGTACTAGAAAATACACATAGTGCAGTTCTTTGGTGTTTACATGGCAAAAATTAAAATAAAAAAAAATATATATATTGTTTAATTTCATAGAGTGAATTACTTTGAGTTTGTCCATCGCCTAAAAGCCCATGAAGACATTGATAGTTCTAATCTGTTAAAATGGTAAAGAGACTCCTTTTATGATCGGCTTCGCAGGGCGCTGTGTGTGACTGTAGCCCTCATGTTTATTTCAGGGTCTGCCATGAAGTGTTAGATGCGAAGTTGCAGCGACTGCAGCTCCAGATTCTTGTGTAGTTGAGGCGGCAACAAAAGCAAATTCACCTCAGCACTGACAGCCTGTGGCACCATCGTGGCAGCAATTTCCCCCTCAGAGACTTTAGAGCTGACAATATAATGACCGTTTTTTAAAGGACTTGGTCCGATGCCTCACTTTCATCGTTCAGATTTTGGCCGGGGGAAGAAAGAAAGGGCAGAGGGAGAGAAAGTGTTAGACCACAAGGCTACACCGGGGTTGTGACACAAGCTGTCAGAAGGGAAGCCGAGGACTGTAAACTATTAATGAGAAACCTTCAAATCTGCCTGCAGAGATGAGAGACTGCAGCTGGGATCGTATAATCACCCTCTGTTAAAGGGGCACGGATATAACCCTACATGCACACTGCATCACAGTCTGCTGTTCTCTTCACTTTTTTATTTCCCAGCTATGTCAGATTAAAATAGACTGATTTTAATTCAAGCTGATATTTCCATGTTGTTCATCCTATCGATTTAATTATTGGTATTAGACGCTCTGACGATAGGTTAGAACATAAATGGAGCTGGTGCTCAGTAATAACAGCTGTATGTGATAACAGCAGAGTAAAACCAGCAGTTTGGAGTAATTTTCCTTCATTCATGGTCTTTTCATTTGTCCATACAGAACTGTTGACCTTTTCTACGCAACCGCATACAGGTTAGTGTTTATGGTCTGGTGAAATACATTGATGGGTTGCCATAGGGGCACAGAGAGTGGAAGCCTCGTTTCAATCCGCCCTACCGCTGTAATTAGCGTTTGTTTCTATGTGGGCATATGTGGGCCTAAAAACACCTTCGCTTTATTTTTTTCATTAGCAGTAACCCGTGTTTTACTGGTAAATTATAAATGACCCCTCACACCCCCATCATGGACCCTGCAGCCCTCTGGAAAGAGACTTTGAAGCATCCAATGCTGGTCCAGCAGATTCCAGATCAGTTTCTTTCCCCAATGCCATTAGACTGCTGAATGTTATATAAAATGGGGTTATAAAATAAAAAAATAACCCTGAATGTTTGAACTGTAACTATACAGGCGTATGTTTACATCATCACTGCTTCTCACCTTTATCAAGGCTGCCCTTTAAAAAAAAAAATGTCTTGAGAGCTGCACTGAATGAAATTTCTTTTTGTATACACCTGTGTAAAAAATGACAAATAAAGTCTAAGTCAATACGAGTTGTAGAAGAATAGATGTGAAGTAGTTATTTTTCTACATCTTTTATAAATGTCTGTCTTTATGATAAAAATAGGGATTTTTGGGAGCAAACGTGTACCCACATAAACAACATCTTCACTAAAAATCTCCCGTGTAAATGTGAAATTCTGTACTTAGGAAACATTCCATCTGACAACTGGACTCTGGAAGATAAAAAACTGCTGTTAATGCTGCTGGCTGCAAGTAAAAAGACAATCACCAGAAAATGGTTAAAACTTTAAGCACCTACAGTTGAGGACTGGTTTGACATAGTGCAGGACATTTACATCCTGGAGAAGCTAACTTTTTCTGTCCAAGGACGTAGGGAATCTTTTTTCAGGATTTGGTCTAAGTGGACAAACTATGTAAAAGCAGTAATCCCTGTGATCTAAACCTGTCTTACCACATGCAAATATTGTTGTGCTGTGTACTGTTCCCTTTTGGCAGGCCTATGTCCTGAATTGTGCTTTTCCCCAAAAATAAGGAAAATTTGAATCAGACCTCATGTTCCCACCCGCTCGCTTTTTTAAGTTACCTGTGTTAAAAAATGACAAATAAAGTCTAAGTCGGCTTACGTTGTTCTGTAGAAGATTTAGACTGTGGAAGTAGGTTGATTTTTCTACATCTTTTATAAATGTCTGTCTTTCCAAATAAAAATAGGTTTAAAGAAACAAAAATGTTTTAAGGAAACGCTCTGTAACTTTTTTTTCTCTGGCCCAATTAACATTTACAAATCTATGTTTCTACAAGGACTCTTCAAAATAACTAAAAGCTCTAATTTTCTAACTTGGTTTGTTAAATGTTTCATTCATTTGAACTATTCGATGCCTTCAGCAACCGTCTTGAATAATCATTCATTATGGGGCTGGGCGATATAGAAAAAAAGCTTATCGATAAAAAAAAATGCATATTGATCGATATCGATAATTATTTAAAAAAATTTGAAACCATATTTTATGTGCAGCTCTGCCTGGACTTTTATGATATCACTCTAAATGATTTTATTATTTTAATAAAGTTACCCACAAAACACAGACTTCCAATTAAAATATTTATTTAAACAACTTTTTTAACCATAACAGAATTGTTTTAAAAGAAAAAGCAACCTTAAGAGACCTTGAGTTATGTTATTAAATACTGACAAAGAATAAACTAAAGTGACCAGAAAAGTAATCAAAAATAAATATAACAAATAAATAAATAGAATACCCTTATTTGGGTGGGAATAGTACACCCACACCGCTTGTGGTAATTAAAAGATTGTAGGACTAGGGGCTACCATGTAAACTCCACTCAACAAGAACATAAACCCAAACAAAAATCAACTCAACCCTTTAGCCCAGCATTTCTATAGGGTATTTTTTCTCACCCCTATTCTTCTAGAGGTGCTGCTGGCACCTCGTTATGGTTCAACTTAGTTTCCTGCTTTAACCTGAGTAATTACTTTGGAAGTTGCTGGCCCCTCAGCATTTTTCTCTCAATTGTTAGCAACTTATGTGGGAAACTGCCCAGAACTGAATATATATATATATATATATATATATATATATATTTTTTTTTTTTTTATTTTTTTTTGTTTTGTAGTTTCCCGAACCCCTTCCCGAAGATTCCTCGGAGACAGAGCCACACGGAGGCCTACACAGCTCATTACTCCTGGGGTGTGAGCGGCTGAGTTTGATGAAAAAGAAAACAAGAAAAAAGTTGGTTGTGTTATCAGACTTGGTTTTCACTGGTTCCCGACACATTTTACAGATGACTGTGGTTTGTTTTTAGTCCGACTTGCCATGACCGAAATACTGCCAGACTGGCGAACTACAAAAACCTCTTCTTGGAACAATTTCCTCCGCCTCTCCTTGCTGCACAGCTTCATGTGCTCTGTGTTGTGGTTTGAGAGGGCGGCGCGCTGGTGACGGGCGTGCCTGGGTCCGCTGATTGCGATTGGTTGGGAGGAAGTAGTGACTAGCATAAACTCACATGCTAGGCTACAATGAGAGAAGGAAGGAAAACTGCTTTTCTTTATCTAACTTTTATCGACCCTACTTTTTTTCTATTACGTCACACGTCTATCGATTGATATATATTGTTATTGAATTATCGCCTGCGCCCTAACTTAAATCATATAAAGTCCACCACTCACATTCTTTAGTGGAGCTCGTTGAATTAACCTTGATTTAGATTTGTAAAAAATTTGATGTTTCAATTTGTTCTATAACAGACAGAACTGGACACTTATATATAGGATGAACCATAACAATTTTCCTGTCACATGTTGATCCAACAGTTATATAGGGAATCTTACTGCTTCTTTAAAAGTCGCAGTCTGAATTATTTTATGATTTTATGGTTTTCTTTTCTGGAAGCATCTTTTAAAAGATAAGATAACTGTCCAAATAAATTTATGCTTAAGTGACTGAATTTGTAAACGTGAATCAATCAAAATGAATATATTTAAGACTTTTATTTGTTCCTCATTATCAGCTCATACAGACATGTGACGTCAGATGTTTCATCTGTAAGAATACAAGTTTAGAAGTTAGGAATTAAAGGAATTAAATTGTACAATCTTACAAACTTAAAAGTACAAATTGTAAATTTATAAGTACAAATCAATAATTTTCTAGGATGGATTTGCAAATCATATAATGCTGTTGTGCTCCTCACCAATTAGTGGCAGCCATGCACCTGAAGGTTTTGTTACTGGCATTAAACATGGAAAGAAGGTAAAAGACTAGAACAAAAGCATAGATTTAATATTATTAGACTTACATCTTTGCTTAAATAATTAAAATATTGAAATGCATGCGCGGTATAATGCTTTGATGATGGTTCAGTTTTCCTCTTCTTCACTAGGAAATCATTTGGTAAGGAATTTAGTGTAAAAGTTTGAGCGATTTTAGATTTATTGTTTTGAATTTGTAGCTTGTGAGAAATGCTAACATTTAAATGTATTTATTTTATTGACTTAAATTGACAATTCAGACGCCTACGCATGGACAGCTGTTATATCCCATATTATTTCACCTTATGGGTTTCCTCTGTCTTTGTTTTCAAGCCCGTGTGTAACGGTGGACAAAGGCACTATTCCTCTTCCTTCAGTAAACCTTCCACTGCAAAGATTGCAACCTACTTTGTTAAGATCCATTCACTAACTCTTTGTTGTTGTGTTTTGTTGATGTGTAATATTGTGCGTTCAGAATGGTTCAACAGCCGAATCCTCTATGCATGACTGTTAGGTGAAATATTGTTAAAGAAAAGCTGATAAAACTCTCTGCACCTAGTTTAAATCTGTCTTGTAAAAGAAAGCTTTTCTTTTGTTTATGGTTTATCAAACTGCCCAACGAGAACTTAGACATGGCAAGAAATCATCTTGATTTAATTTACTTTTTTTTATTTCCCAACTGTAAAATGACTTCCCTTTCATAGTATTCTGTCTCTGTCTATTGCCTGTGTAAAAGCTTAAAGCCTTATAAAGGTTCAGAACTGCCTCTGGATCCATATATTACTTGTAGAAAAGGAGTCAGGGAGAATGAAACTTAATGATAAACTCACACCTGTGCATCGATTTTTCCAACAGTCGAACCATTACAGTCGCAGGCTCCGGAGATGTCTGAAAGCCAGCACCAAGCGACGCTCAACAATGGAGGTTATGGCGTCGGCATTGCAAAAGCGTTCATAAAAGTTCACAAAAACGTTACTGATATCTTCAGCGGCTGAAATGCTCAATGAGCCTGCGTAAATCCTGAGTGGGCCATCTGTGCATTTACCGCAGACTTAAATGTTTAATGCTTTAAAGCATAACAGGTATAGATTTTCCAGCCGCCGCTTCGACGTGCCACGTAGCCGCAGACCAAAACCAGGATGAAAGTGAAAACATTTGTGTGATTTATCACATGCAAGCTGTAGAAGAAGAAATGTGCTGTTTACCTGTGCAAAGAAAGAAACAACGAAAGACAAATGTCTGAGGACTTCAGTGTTGAGGTAGATTGCAGCTCCTTTGCCGAGCCGAATGCTGCTACTTTCATCTGGTTTGGCCCGTCAAGCCTCAGATAAGCCGTTGACGGCCAAGCGGGTGCGCCGCTTTCAGGAAATCCTATACACTACCGTTTATGCTCTAAAAAACATCTCTACTAAATGACTTTTGTTTCGAAAGTAAAATTTCTGGATGCTACCCACTCAGGACACACTTGGAATACATTGATCTACCTCAGTATGGGAGGAATATTGACACGCTTTTTGTGTGGACTTTTATGGACCTTTCTGCCTCTGGGCCATGGACCTCCCATTATTTGAATGTCAGCAGACAGTCAAGAAGCCTCCCAGATCTCCAGATGCATTTGAGCCTTATCAAAAGTACTCCAGGAGTGCCTCTGTTCAGCATGGGGTGAGTAGAAAATGAAGGCTAATCATGTTTTGGGTGTACTATTCCTTTAATGATAATTTTCTCTTTACCTGTGCATCGATTTTTCCAACAGTCGAACCATTAGAATGAGGGACGATTGTCCCCTAATTGTCCGATGGACTCTCAGCACTAAATAAGCCCTCATGCGTTATTTATCTTGATATAAAACATGATTAAACAAACTGTCTATATCATGTTGACAAAGAACACCATGGTTTACAAGCATTGCATCCATTAACTTAGGTTATTTTATTTTTTTTGCAATCTATCCCTTTTTGATGGTGCATTGATCCCTTTGCAGAAAGGTTCATTTGGTTTTATACTCTTCACATGAAGGCTGGTTTGAATTATATGCATGGTGCAGTGTTTAAAGAGTAGCTGTGGAGCACCAGAACAAGATCTGATTCCTAATCAGGGAGACTGTCCAGAGTCCTACGGCTACTTTCACCTAAACTGCTTTTTCAGCTCTCCTATAGTGGATCAGATTCAATCTCTTATGTGTTTCCTCTACAAACCTGGTATTTATCTCTTTTTATTATGAGAAGCTCATGTTGAATCCTTTGGCTGTCTCTGTGTGCAGGGAAAAGCCCGTATTTACTCTTCACTAACCGGCATGAGATCCGGCGCATCGACTTGGTGAAGAGGGACTACAGCCAGGTTGTATCTACACAGAAGAATGCTGTGGCTTTAGACCTGGATGTGGCCAACAACCGTGTCTTCTGGTGTGACCGATTCCACAGGAAAATCTACAGGTAACTCTAGATCAGATGACACCATGAGGGCCCCAATGTATGCAAACATCTCTGAATCTTTATTTTATCCGTTTTCTACGTGTTCAGATTCAACACCATGAGGCTTCAATATTTTTCAACCTTGCTTTTTATGCTTCTGGAGATTCTTGCTTTCTGGACCTGTTCCTGTGGACATGTCAACTTTTGTCACTTTGAGGGTGGAACCATTCTGAGAAAGTAAACTGTTCAGGATTGGCTACTTTCAGGAAATCCTGCCCCTGAGACAGTACTGTTTAATTCCTAGTTTTTGCTAGTAATCAGTACCTGATTCAGCCAGATGGATTTGCTCCACATATCCATCTGGAAACCTTCCTCGCTGAAGTAATTTTGGGAAGAGGCGAAAGGCTGGTTAGCTGATTGGCCTATGCTGGTGATAGACGGCTAAATAAACCAATCAGATCAACAATCGTAAGCATATGACGTAACAGAGCGACGACGGAGAGGAGCCAATTGATAGATCAAACTCTGCCGAAACCACAGTCGGGAGAAGAGCTAAAACATCTTTTCTTCCTCGAGAAAAGCCTCCAGAGCAGTAAGTGTTTTGCTCTTCTTTCAGATAAAACTTGCTCGACAGCTTCTTGTTTACTACTGGTGGTTGGCTTTGGTCGCAGTACCGCCACCTTCTGCTCTGGAGTGTACATGAGAAAAAGGAGCAGCGCATGAACCAAACGCAACACACGCGAATCGAACCAAGACAGTCAAACCGAACGGTTCGGACGGTTTTCATAAACCGTTCCATCCCTACTATGTATATAAATATAATTCAATTTAAAATTAACATTTACAATGGGGCTGCGCAGTGAGGGTAGTGGGGGTAGCACTGCAGAAAGAAGGTTCCGGGTTCGATTCCCGGCCCGGGGTCTTTCTGCATGGAGTTTGCATATTCTCCCTGAGCATGCGTGGGTTCTCTTGGTACTCCAGCTTCCTCCCACAGTCCAAAAACGTGACTGTTAGGTTAATTGGCTTCTCTTAAGTCCCCTTAGGTGGGAGTGTGTTTGAATGGTTGTTTGTCCTGTTTGTCTCTGTGTTGCCCTGCGATGGATCGGCGACCTGTCCAGGGTGTTCCCTGCCTCTCGCCTGTAGACAGCTGGAGATAGGCACCAGCACCCCTTGCAAACCCACTTAGGTTATTTTTTTTGGATGCGCAAGATACATATTTAATCTTTAATGACTTGTAATCATTCCATTTTTAGTCCGATTGGTGACGTTTTTCCGCCCTAGGACGCAAAAATCTTTGCCCATTGACTCTCGTTAAAAGTTAGGGTTCAGCTCTCCTGCATCCTGACCTGACAGGAAGTGTATATGACACGTCCCCCTAACTATAATGTCCACAACAGGTTATTTGGCTTTCATAGTTTGGCTTTAGACACACAAACTGGTGCTTGTGTTAAATTGTAACTGTTATTCACAAATCTATATTTAAATGGTTTTTATAATTACATTTTAAAAAGCAAACACTTGTCTTTTAATGTTGCCTTCTTTTAAACACATGACATAAAGTAAAACCTGTACCTGGGGTCAATAACTAACACGTCATTGGGCAGGAAGCCTGAATACAATAAATAAAAGCCGTTAATGATAGATGTTAAAGAAACATCTTAATCTCTAAAAAATGATCAGATATTGGTATACATCTCTTATTGGAGTGTCTTTAAACTGTTTAATACAGATAGCCTAGATGTTCCTGACATTGCTGCTGTTCCCCCTTGTTTTCACACACACCTGTATGAACAAATCCGGCAGAGAGCAAAACCTTCTAGCTTCTAACAATTCATTTGATAAATAACACCTGGCTGTTATGTACGCACTTAAATTATCTGACAAACCTGCAGGGCTGGGTTATTGGGATACATTTTCAAACCATAAACTGTGCTTATATTGTTCTAGTTGATATTGTTAGATTTATAATAATGTCAGCACTAAGAGTTTTCCACCATAAATTCTCTAGGATGCAAATAAACAGCTGAACCGTTTTATTGGATGTTGTTTGGTGAGATTTATGTATATTTGATTATAATGAGAATCTGCTCATTTCTTCCTTTTTGTTAACCAAACCATATTTTATCCCCCAGAGCCTTCTAATTGGAGCGCTGTTCTCGTTTTATAATGCAGACATTAAAAGAACCACCTCCCTGGAGAAACTAAAATTGAAATACTTGCTAGGAAGCAACGTTGCTTTGCCCTTACTTTCCCTCTCTGCTATGACCAAATAATTAGCGACCAGAAGTCTTGTCTGTTCTGACAGGTGATTTACCTAAGAAGGACAGTAACCTCTGTATGAACCTGCTCAGGCTGGCCCAAGGCTGTACAGTAACTCCACAGTGACCTCATTCTCTGCTGTTTATTGACTTTCCAGCATGGTGGGAATATTCGGGGTGGCTGTGTTCCATATATGTATTAGCTGCCATCATAACAAATCTGTAAGTTATAGTGAATGTGCCGTGCTTCTTTTATAGAGTATGTTTTTATTTATATTTAAGAGATTTGTCCAACCCGTGTGCCAAAAGACATTCTCCGTTTATTGTGGATAATAATCTCCATCCCTGTCCTTCGCTCCCTGCAGCGCCTTCATCCACGAGGCCAGCGACCCCTCCCAGCAGGTGCCACTGGTGGATTCAACCCTGCAGACTCCGGTGGGCCTGGCTCTGGACTGGCTCCAACACAACCTGTACTGGACCGACTCAGGAGACAAATCCATCTCTGTGACCTCAGTGGATGGCACCAAGAGGCGTGTTCTCATCAGTTCTGACCTGAGCGAGCCCCGGGCCATAGCTCTGGATCCCCACCATGGGTAATTATGCAGACATTGCCCCCAGCGCTATTAATAGTGCAGATTATATGCATTCATCATGGAGCCATGTCATTTTATTCATACTTCTGCAGGTGGATTGTCCTTGTTTTGTTTTGTTTGTTTGGTTTTTTTTGTAGGGTGGATGATTCAACTATTTGACGCTTAATTGAAATAGAAGGGTAGTAATTGGATGACAAAGTATGAAAAAAAAACCTGCTTTTTATGATAAGCATGTGGTCGAAACTATCCTCTAATACATGGTTTCTTAACCCTTGTCCTGAGAGCCCACTGTCCTACACGTTTCCCTGCCCCCAAACACCTGACCTGAATGAAAAAGTAATTAACAGGCTTTTACAACATTTCAAGGCTGCCGAGGAGTAAATGCAATCATTTGTATCAGGTGTGTTTGAACAGAAACGCATCTACTGTAAAACACGTGGGCCATGACAGTGGACCCTGAGGACAGGGAAACCCTGCTCTAATATATTCATACAACTCCAACCATTATTGGTCAAATGAAATTTTAATGGTTTTAGAGACTAACCATGTTTTTTTAGTCATCAGCAAATTTCTGCTTAAATCTAGCAGGATATTTGCTTCCTACCTATGGTTAAAAACACCAGAATGAAATAAATAGGTTGATTTACTGTCATGGATCAGACTTTTAATGCATTGCTCACATATTTTTTAAAGAGGATTGAAGTGAGGATCACTTCAAAACTTTATTTTAGCCACCTCTATCTGCTTCAAACTTAAAGAAAAAGTCTGGTAAGCAAGGAATAATCAATGGATCACTAATACGTTCGCAGTAATTATAATATTATAATTACTATAATGAATTCAACATTCAGTTAAAAAATCAAAAATAAT